>CM022755.1:6113002-6565502 GCA_012411365.1 Ameiurus melas | reverse complement strand
CATGTGTGCGGAGTTTGTCTGAACATATTACAAGCGAACATGCTTTTTAAAGGGCTGCCATTCATTTCTCTTCAAAACACAGCAGTCAATGAGGTATTCTGACCTTCATGAAAACGTTTGGCGGAACTGGTGTGTAACGGAGTCTGTTGAATCCAGTTAGTTATTTGGATGTTGTGGCCAAATTCGAAATGACCAATAGTGTACTGTACTGTGTATTGTAGTGTAGTGTACGAATAGGGAACAAATAAATCGGGCAACTTTGAAGACCTGAACTGCACGCTGTTTTAATGATCTGAAAGGGTCAACCAGCTAATCAACTTAAGCACCTCTGCAAGCGGGTCATGAATATAGATAACGTCCCCTGCATAAATATTGACATAACTTTTGAACTTAGCGAGTCGTTACATTGACCAACTCGGAATACGAAAATAGTGTCTCACGCCTGCGTTCGTCATAAGAGAGGCCATTATTGGATTGAAATCGGTTTGAAAATCCCAACGTGTCAGTGAGTCTTGAAGGTCATGCCGCCTTTTGCGCTGCCCCACCCACGTTATCGTAATGCATTGATGTATGGCCATAAAAATACCGACAGAACAGAGACGCGAAACAATTGGCTGGCGCCTAAACAAAATAGCTACACGACTGCAAATTTGCCCCATTTGCTTCAGCACAAAAATGGCATCATTCGTTGACATAAATACATTCATACAGTAACTTAAAGGCATCGTTATGAGGACAGAATTAAGGAGTGCATCTGGAAGTAAACCACTTCGAAAGGTTGCTAGTGCATAATATAAAGTAATGACGCATTAAATGTTAGCCACTGTAAAAAAAAAAAATAATATTAAAAAAAAAAAGTTTAAATAAATAATCGTTTAGTAGCCGATTTGGTGGAAAAACCATACACCTGGCAAGGCTATCTATTCCGCGTCGGACAACGTCCATACTGGTATTGAGCGGTGGCGGAAACTCTCTGCTGCTCGGTGTTAAACTTTAGCATATCAAACAGATTATGTAATGAACCACGTTTCCAACATCACTTTTTGCCTGGTTCTCCCTCAAAGCCATGTGCATGAAGGAGGAAACTATGTTTAAATGTGTGCATGCATAATGCTGACACTGGACAAACACCATTTAAGATAGATATACCTTTTACCAACCTATCCCTTACACCTGTATTGTTTATGGCAGCTAGCAGGGTCTCTAAACAGCTCGGGCTCCTGAAATCCCAGCTCGGTAAAACCTTTCGAATGGTAAACTCCTCTTATTCTCACAAATTCCTCCGTTAGATAATCAGTCTACGATTAATCCGCGGCATCTCATGCATGGAAAAACAACGACGCATGTCGAGCAGAGCAAGCAACTACATACATTTGAGGTCTATGAAGCTCTCAAAAGCCAAGTTTTAACACTAATGCGGCTCTTGATGGTTTATGAGGACGTTCACGAGTGCCGTCGCTGTCTTTTTTTTTTTTTTTTTTTGTCCTTGTAATAAGCTGTTATGAACTCTAAGCCCTGGAGTTAGCATGTTTGCATTGTTAGCTAAACGATCGACTATTCGGCTGCTCGAAAGCACTATAAACGTGCAACACATGGCTGACTAAATGACGAGCTGTCACATGCAAAAACGGTAAACAAGGAAAGACTTCTCTGAAAGAATCTTTTCTCTAATAAGCTTTCGAGACCGTCCTCTCACAAACCAGTTGACACGCTCGACGGTTTTGTATAAAACAAAGTGATCAATAGCGGTCTAAAACGTTGTGGTTAAGCCAGATGAAGGAACAATCGCTTAGATGTTCCGTCACGTTAGGATTGTGTATATATGGTGTGTTTTTCGCCTCCGGGTAAGTCTTGTGTAAAAAGCATCTTTACTTTTTGACAGGATAATTTAAGGAGCTGTGGTTTAGACTTCTCATTTGATGCCCCACCAAGCAATTCCCTCTAAACACTCTGACATCTTATACAGATTGCCCATTAAGTACTTCTGAGGTTCATAGCTGGCCCCATCGAAAATCTGTGCTTCTTCAACTCCTATGACCTCGCGCCAGCCGATTTTTTTTCCTTGTAGCGCTAACAAATAACACTCGTGTGTTTTTTTTTTTTTTCATTTATATTTTTTATAGTTTCAGCGAGGGGGTATTAAATCAAAATCATTGCCCATTCAGTTTAAAGTATGATCTATTTAGACACATTTCTGTAGGCGTAATGGTGAACGAGTGCGTTCGGAAATTAGGAGTACACTTATTGTTGTGCTCAAAGCACCTTCGATTGCTTTCCAAGTCTTTGCGAATCAAATCGAGTGGCACGGAACTTTCTCTTAAACGATATAAGAACCGACGATCTGTGATGATAGTTTGAGTTCTGCTCCTACTTTACCTACTTTTCTTCATTCTTCCAAGTACGTTGCTCCACCTGCTAAGGTTATGGCTCCACAAGAGACATTTGAAAGAAAAAAATAATAAAAGTGGAAGGAATATGAATGAGAGCAATATCTCTTTAATTGCCCAATTGAGAGAATGTGAGGATGCTGATAATGGGCCTGTCCTAATTAAGCTTTTTTTTTTTTTTTTTTTTTCTTTCCCACTGTGTTGTGTTCCTCCTTCAAGCGATCTTTCTGAAAATGCAATTTTCTTTTAACTCGCACATCAAATGCTCATGTAGCCTGTCTTTCTCCAGGCTTTGTTCTTTTCCATGCACCAAACATGGTTGAACTTTTGTGGCTTGTTTTTGATTAGGACAAAATTAAGTTATAAATCTTTCTTCATGTTAATGTCAGTCTTATACACTTCTTCCTTTTTTATTTATTATTACTTTTTTTTTAAAAACCCATCAATTATTCTCTAAACATAGACTCACCGGTCACTGTACTTTCTGCTCGTTCATGCAGTTATCCGTTCAGCCAGTCATGGGGCTGTAGGACAACGCATAAAATCCTTGCATGTACAGGTCAAGAGCTACCGTTAATGTACAGTTTACTTCAAACCTCGGCGATGTTTGTCGTTTCTGCTCACCACGGGTGTAAAGAGTGGTTATTTGTGTTACGATAGACTTCCTTTCAGCTTGAACCAGTCTGAGTATTCTCCTCTGACCTACGGAACCACTGGATGCTTTTTTGTTGTTTGCACCATTCGGTGTGAACCCGAGAGACTGCTGTGTGAGGAAAATCAAAGGAGATCAGCAGCCTCTGAAATAAAGCCAGTCCATCTGGCACCAGCAACCGTGGTCCCTGAAATCACTCCTTTTTTTTTCCTTCCCCGCCCCCTTCTGATGTTTGATGTGAACCTTAACTGAAGTGTCATCATGATTTCACGCATTGCTCCGCTGATTGGGATAATTGCATGAATGAGTATGTGTGCCTATTAAAGTGGCCGGTTAATGTATAGAATTTTTTTTTTCCGACTTGTGCACAGTTGACTTTTTTTTTTTGTTTTTTTTTGTTCTTTTGCAGGTCATTAAATTGGCCTTCGAGGAGTTTGACCTCGAGAGAGCCTATGATACATTAACAGTGGGTGATGGAGGAAAAATTGGTGATGCCAGAAGAGTGCTCTACGTGTGAGTTCTCAAGTCCACAGTATACACGCAGAGCACTGGACCTTGCTCATATACAGCACGTGATAGTAAAATGGCTCATTTTATCCCAAATACGATTACCACTCAAAACCGCAAAAATACCTTTCTAATGATAGAGGTCTAATCTTTTATCACTACATTCTTATTGAAATAATGGTATAAGAATGCTTTTATGTCTTTATTCCAGTCTGACAGGCTCAAGTGTGCCTGATTTGATCGTGAGCATGAGCAACCAGATGTGGCTGCATCTCCAGTCTGACGACACCATCGGCTCTCAGGGCTTCAAGGCCATTTATGAAGGTTAGTCAAAGTTATGTTCTGAAAGGAAGGCGGGGATTGTAACAATGAAATAAATAATTAAGTCACACCTGGATTAACATTTACATGTTACTGTAATGAATCCGAGAGATTGTTTGTTTATGCAGTGTCACTATATGTGCCTTTATCTTTTCATTCCCCCAAATACTCACTCATATGTGTTTGGTTTTAGTGGGCATGGCCTCAAGCAGGGGGTGTTTTCTTTCTTTCTTTCTTTCTTTCTAAACATAAAAATGGTTGAATTTCTGAATTTCTTTCTGAATGCTCTGGAAACATTGGAAAAATCCCTAGCAGAATTCATGGTCCATGAATTCTGGTTCAGACCGTACCGTCATTTCTCACATTTTGGTCTAAACAATGGATTAATCAAAAGCAGTACTGGGATTGGATATTGGCCTGATACTCATACTGGTAAAAGATCTCTGAATACTGACGATGGATACCAGGTGTGGATCCTATGTGACGTACAGTTAGTGTCTGTCTCCACACTAGTGAACAGACGAGACGAAAGGACAGTGCTCTGGACGTATTTCGTGATTAAGGATCGCACGCTGCAAACTGTGCGCTGTAAAAGTATCAACCATACACCATCTTCCTTCCACACAAGTGACCCTTCCATACAATATTTTGCACATAAAAGTCAGCATGAGGAGCACACAACAACAAACAGTGCCGGCTAGGCAAGAATAAATGTCTACAGACAGGACTGAGGGAATCAAAATAAATAAATAAAACAGCCCCGTGTATATATGTACTGTACGTTGGTCTTGATGATCAGACACTGTATTGATCTTCTGATGAAAACGAAAAACATACTTTGCTTACAGCTGTGCAGAAGTGCTTTTACAAAGTGTGTGTGTGGGGGGGAGACCCTACAAGATTATTAGCGTAAGTGTGTGACTCATTCCAAGCCTCAACTAGAGATGTGCTCAGGACTTTTTGTTTGTTTGTTAATCACTCGTCCAATTTTTATTTAGTCTGTACCAGTCTGAGATACGTTTGAACGAATGTCCTAAAATAAACACAAATTAGCGGCCGAATTTAAACCACATTAAAAAACGTCGTCTTTCTTTGACTGCTATATAACGTCTCGCTCGTGCAACCGTCCTGCAGGATGCACACTTGTAGTCTCGACCAGATGCCCCATGGAGGAAAAAAAAAACAAAACAATAAACGTGTCTTATATATATATATATATATATATATATATATATATATATGTATGTGTGTCTGTTGAGAACACGTTTATCTAAATAATAATCTTCATATTTGTTTACATCCCTAGTTCGGTATATGCTCCTTATGAAGAACATTGTTATTAATTAACTTTCCTCTTACCTGCATGTGACATGTTTCAACATTTTTCTTTCTTTCTTTCTTTTACTGCATTTGAATTGTACAGCTTTTTTCATCCCCTGACAAAATGGCTCGGTCGACCAAAGCGGTTGAGTCACGCCAGCTTCGCCAGAAGCGTGCAAATTGAAAACAAATGGAGTAGCATATGTGCAGCACAGACATGCTTGAAATGCTTGAATGAAATGCACTACCTGGCCTTCAGTGCGTGTGAAAATAGCATTAAAGGAAACCTGGTATTAAACCGAGGCATCTGTTTTTTAATAAACATTTGCCAAGTTGCCAATCCAGCATGTTTTGCACAGCCTCAGATGGTCAGACTAAGTCAGTGTTTTGCGGAAACACCGGACCGAGTGACTCAAACTTCTACAGAAGGTATATTACTTATAAGTTTTCTATTGGGTATATGGAGTTACACTGTGGAATAAGGTAATAGTACAGTATTAGAATATTAGATTTATCAATAGTATTAATGTTTAATGAAAGTTTTCTTTTTTTTTTTTGGTAATGTTTGAGCCATCCATTTTTTTTCTTCCGTTCAGATGCTAGTGTCAAACTAAATCCCCGGTTACTTCTGCACTCCTCACCCAAAACTGTAACCTCACAATCGAGCAATTCTCACTGTCTGGATAAAGGCACAGCTCAATGACACAAACCCAATTAACTTTGTGTAAACCCAATTTCACACTTGTGCTCCTAGTCACGTTGCCGTATTTGACAATAGTCTCGCCAGGGACGATCAGCTGGACATTTTGCTTCGAGACTCTGTAGCTCTTACGCTCAAATACGTATCAAGTTATTTTAAAGGAGGTTTTTATTTTTAACTTCTGCTGTCAGCCAGAGCAGAGTTAATGAGGGGACTGTACTTGAAATGGCATTAAATTCAGATCAATTCAGCATTATTTGTTCACAAGTACACCAATCGAGTAGGATGAACAGTACGGGACTGGTGTGTGATAAAGTGTGAACCACAAAAGAGATGAGCTAGAACTAAACAATTAACACCAGGGCACACATGAAACTGAAACGTTGGGTCTACTAAAAGATGTAGCACACACACACACAGAGCCTGGCTTCGCAGATGTTCAAACCATCTGGTCATTTCCATGTTCCCTGAGATTTTTGTGAAGCTCGGATGATTGGCTTCTGTCCTTTGCCTTTCTGAAATGATGCATCCGAGATTACGTATGCATCTGTATATGCATGGATATGTATTTTCATGTAATTAAAATAGATTGTGCTGTTACTTTCTCAGTCTAATTTTTATTTTTATTGGTCTTTTGCAATCACAAGTGTCATGATTAGTGTATATGATTAGATGATTTGGGCTTTTTCAAACTCTAAACACCAACAATCCAGAAAGTTCCCCCAAAGCATCATTATTGCCTGAAGAGCATCATAACTTGTACCACAGCACTGTAGAATTCTCACATCTGAAGGTGAAGATGAATTTCCTATAACAGCTCTGAGAGTGTAAATGCTAATGCAAATGAAGAAATGATGAAGTGTATATTAATTCGCACGGTCCTTATAATTTCTATGGTAACAAGCTCATTCACAGGGACGTGTATAGCAGAAGGTTTACATAAACTAAGACTAATATTAACTACGTCATTGATATGGTAACGCTTTCTTTTAGGAGACGTTTATTTACCATCTATGGAAGTGACATCTCCATTGTCTGTGCTTTATAGCAGTCAAGAAGTTTTTCAGGACCGAGGGCTTTCTAGATTCTCAGCAACATTCATTTATTCATTTTCATTTAGCATTTGCATTTTATCCAACGCGACTTACAAATGAGGTAATACAAGCAAAGCGATATATCAAGCGGAGAACAATACGATTAGTGCTAGCATACACGTTCTTTTAATTGAGTTTTAGAGAAGCAGAGTACACAGAGTAGAGGTGTAAGAGCCAGTGTAAGTGTAGAATGTTTTTTTTTTTTTTTTTTTGCAAGGGACAAGTTAGGGGTTAGTTAGTTGTTCACAGAAGAGATAGGTTTGTAGCCTTTTTTTGGAAGATAGTGACAGATTCTGTCTGGATTGAGGTTGGAAGTTCATTCCACCATTGAGGGATTGTGAATTTGAAGGTTCTGGAAAGAGACCTTGAGCCACGCTGAGTAGGCACTACCAGGCGTCGGTCGTTAACCGATCGCAGGTTGCGTGAAGGAACTTAAACCTCAAGGAGAGTGTTGAGGTAGGGGGGTGCTGTTCTAGACAAGGTATTGTATGTGAGTATTAAGGCTTTGAATTTGATACGGGCGGCTACAGGAAGCCAGTGGAGGGAGATGAAGAGGGGTGTGAGATGGGTTCTTTTGGGCTCGTTGAAGTCGAGCTGTGCTGCTGCATTCTGAATCATCTGAAGGGGTTTGATGGAGCTTGCTGAGAGGCCCGAGAGTGGTGCACTGCAATAGTCCAGTTTTGAGATATGAATAGCCTGGACTAGTAGCTGTGTAGCCTGTTCAGTGATGTAGGGTATGATTTTCTTGATGTTGTACAGTATTAACCTCCAGGATCATGTGGATCATGCAGTGGCAGACAGGGATGACGAGAAGTTCAGTTTTTGCCAAGTTAAGCTTAAGGTGGTGTTCCCTCATCCAGTTTGAGATGTCCGACAGGAAGGCGGAGATGCGTGCAGAGACTGATGGATCATCAGACTGGAATGAAAAAAATCAGACTGGGTGTCATCAGCATAGCTGAGATATAAGAAGCCATGAGACTCAATCACAGGCCCCGGAGATGTAATATAAATAGAAAAGAGCTACGGGCCCAGATCTGACCCCTGGGGAACCCCAGTTGTGAGTTGCTGACTTTCAGAAGACCCTCCCATCCACAATACCTTGAAAGATCTGCCTGTGAGATAGGATTCCACCCAGTGCAGAGCTGTTCCACTGATACCTTCAGGAGACTGGAGAGAGTTGACAAGAGAATCTGATGAGTCACCGTGTCAAAGGCAGCGGAGAGGTCGAGTAAGATGAGGACAGATGGCAAGCTGAGTGTTTTTTTTTTCTTGTTAACTTTAATAAAGAGTAAAAAAAAATAGAGAGAGACCAGTGAGGAAACAACTTTTAGCTATTATTAATTGAGTAACAAAGTTGTCACAACCTTAAATGCAACCAGAAAAGTTTAAAAAATGTTTTGTTCATCAATCAATAAAAAATTATAATAATCATCAAATCACTGTGGTATAAAAGGAATAAAACGCTTCAAGGGATGCTGTTATGGGAAAACAATCCAGTTCGTGCTTAAGGTTGGGCCTCATAACACGTCCCTGTTGTGGATTATTGCTGCATTCAACTAAAGCTCACATAATCAACAATCATTACACTATATGAAAAGATTTTATAGTAGTATTTACTTCAGATCAGCAATCAAAGTCACATTAGCTGGTTAAATCTACAGTGTGTCCAAAAAGTCTCCATACATACACGACTATATACGCCAGCACCACCTCGGTTGAGCTTTAGTCAGTAAATGTTTGTGGACGTCCTCTTCTCGATTGGTCCGCAACACTTTCAGTCTTTTTGAATTTGTTAATAAGTTTTCCAACAGTGTCGTGTGCGATGTGCTTGCCACGATGTGCTTGTCAAGTCCACTGCAACCGTGCGACAGCTTCCTGATGCAGCCATAAGAAGTATTTCAATACGTTCTTCTTTTGTTAAAGGCGTTCTTAAAGGCTGTCTAAAAAAAAAATGTACTATAGGTAATTTAATAAGTTCAGAAGTCGAATGTAGCATAATTTCCTATAACAGCATGCCCTGACATGTTTTGTTCCTTACATGAGAGATTCCAAATGCCATAAAAATACGGATTTCATGGGGTGATGTGGATTCTCATACGTAATCGGAAAGAAAATCTAAGAAAATTTCCCAAGCACAGAAAGGTCTACAATAAAATAGTAACTATAGCTTTGAACTTCGAGAATACATTGTATGCCCAAACGTTTGTGGCCACCTGACCATCACACCCATAGGTGCATCCCATGAACTTCCCATTCCAGATTTATTCCCCACTTTTCTGGTATAATAATCTCCACTCTTCTGGGAAGGCTCTCCACTACATTTCGGAGCGTGGCTGTTGGGATTTGTGTTCATTCAGCTACAAGAGCGTTAGTGAGGTCAGGCATTAATGTCAGGCGAGGAGGCCTTCCTAAAGGTGTTCAGTGGGGTTGAGGTTAGTGTGCAGGCCACTCCAGGTCTTCCACTCCAACTTCGGCAAACCAGGTATTCATTGACCTCACTTTGTGCATTTTATGGACCACCACATGGATACACCATTTCAGCTAAAACAGATATACAAATTATTGTGTAACAAAGTGAGATATCTTCATGAAAGCTAAATTTGTAACTCGCATGCACTCTGCTGTTGTAAGGATGCTCACATGTCTAAATGATGGATTCAATTAGCATTCAAAACAAACCAGTCAGATCTACTTGTGCACAAGTAAAACTGCATCTGGCTTGTCAAGCACTTACGATAATGGCACAGATGGAGTTTTAACCAGGTAAACACATTATTATTGTTATTATTATTATTGGATAATTGAATTAGCATTCATTTTAATTTAACACCACTTGCTAAAAGTGCACATTAATCCTCTGGTGAATATTGTTATTACTCCCTGGTTTTGATTTAGAGTCAGATAAGGAATGTTTCCAACCTGGTGAGCATTAGGCTAATTGTACACTTAGCCGATGGCTTCTCAATCATAAGATCAGCATGGGTTTAATTCGAAGCCGATAGACCCGGCGCCTTTGTAAATCTGACCACTAATTGCCCCTGGTGGCTTCAAAGGTATTTTAATTGTACTTAAAACCTTGTGTACTTATAATAAAATAAAAAAATAAAAAACCTTCCTTGTAGATTACAGGCTGGCTGAGGCAATGAAGTGCTCATGAGTGTTTAGTGAACACTACCAGCACATTATTTATTTGGTAATGTCAATTTATGCGGTCCAGCACTGAATGAATGAATGAATGTATCTAAGAAAGAATCAAATAAAAGCCATCCACTCCAGCTTATGGAAATGAAAGAAGGTATGTGGAAACATGGCTAACATCTTTCACCTTCACATCCTGTCTTTGTGCGACTTCCAAATCTTTGCTAAAGGCCATTATTCACCAAGAATTCAAAGTGTTTCCTACGAGGAAAGAGCTTTAATTCTCAGAAAGCAAGCTGTGAAAGACAGCAGGTTGTGTAGTTTATTCAACCAGGCAGCGCATTATGATTAAATGGTTCACACAAGTAATGGTAAACGGTGTTTAACCAGGACAATCTGCATCTTTTTTTAAAAAATTTTCTTTCTTTCTGTTTCATTTGGGTTCAAAGTTTATATATTTTTCTTGTACGTTGACTAACCAGGTCAGGCAGATTCCTGTGTGGCCTTGATGAGTTCTTTGAGCAAAAACACCTTGTTGTTGAGAGAGGTCAGAGGAGAACGGCCAGGTTGCTTCGACTCAAATAACCACTCTTTAAAATCACCACGAGCTGAAAAGCACAGAAATGCGCAACCGGTTGAACTTTAAGGCAGACGAGCTACAACAGCCTCATGCTGGACACAAACAGGAATCGAAAATATATTTTAACCTTTCTTTTTTTTTTCCTGCAAATTACAGGTTTTTAAACGAAGCGTTCTCTGCAGAGAATTACAGCATCCAGCTTCTTCCTTGGTATAATAAAGTGGAAGAGCACTCTTATAGGAGGATACTGGATACCCTTCCATCCATGCAGACCATTTCAAGATGCTTTATATTCACAGATTTGTGCATGTGGTCTTCCGTCTTCAGTTCAGACCACCGTTTTGTTCTATTTATTTATTTATTTATTTATTTTAATGTATTTGTTCCAGCAATGATTTCTGCGACGGATCTAAAAGATCCATCTTCAGCTACGTGTTAAACTTCTGCCAGAAGTTTTTGGGCTTAAATCTTCTGGTACAGACAACATGGCAGTAACAATTACCTGAAGAGTCAACAGCCTACTAATTGTAAAACAGCCTCAAAGCATGTCTAATCAACCACTGCGTGTTTGTTTTTTAGTCTATTACCTGACTTGTGCAGTTCACACAGTCATTTTTGCTCATTGTATTGTCGAGCGCCAATAATTCTGTAATTCTTGACTTGACTGTATTTGTTTCTTTCTCTTTTTCTTTCCTAACAGAGATTGACAAAGGAGGGTGCGGAGACCCGGGAGTCCCAGCCTATGGCAAGCGAAAGGGAGACAGTTTTTTGCACGGCGACGTGCTGACCTTTGAGTGTCAGGCTGCCTTCGAGCTGGTCGGAGAGAGGACTATATCGTGCCAGCAAAACAACCAGTGGTCTGGAAACAAACCCAGCTGCGTCTGTAAGTCCTCTTCCAAAATGTGCAGCTATAATTAACACTCTGCCATTTAGAGTGATGAACGCACTGCGCTGGAGAGGCTTGACAGATCGATGACGCCAATCCGAATGGCAGAGTGCTGGCTGGCGTTTCTGAGCCGACACATTTCGCGATCTATTATAACCTCATTTGTTTTGCATGCCATGTTTTTACAGGAAGATCGCCGCTAGCTCCTGGTTATGTTGGTGATGTGCTTATTGTAAGATGTTTTTGTCCATGTCGGAGCGCTTTTGTAGTTTGGGCAAGGCACCTTGTGAATTAATCATTTTGTTATTGTTTGTTGCCTTTTGGGCCCTATCCAAGCTCCAGACCACTTGAGTCATCTCCTGCATCAGCCAAGCAGCTCATTTTCAAAATTCTGCTCTTGGTTCAAGGAAAAACTCCTCGCTTATACATATTAAATATGTTTAGATTGAAATATTTACGCGTTTAGTGATCCTGGTGCTAATTCCGGTGCTAATAACATTTAATGACGTATTAATGAGAAGTGCAAGAGCAAAGTCTAGACTCAAAGGAGATATTGGACTGGTGTTGAAGGTGGTGGATGCATGAAAGGTGAAGCATTGCAATGTCTGAGTGTACAGATGAGGAGGTGAGAGGGCTAGACGCACTCAAGGACTAAAGTGCTGCTGCATCTCGTTCCTTATACGGAGATCAAGCAAGGGCTAAATTCCTCAGGTGCCATTATTAATGGGTAGTCAAATGGGATCGTAGGAAACCGTTACCAAAACATACTGCTAAAGGGGGCTATTCATCTTAGAAATTCATTACAAAATAAATCTTGGTCACCACTGAAAATCACAGGTTAATAATAAAGACTTTTACTAAATAAGGCCTCTTCCTTTAAGCCCCCTTTGCTCCCTCATGTCATACAATTTCAGGTGGAACACAAAAGCTACCAAATGAATTCTTCATGTATGCTTCAAGAATGAAAATAGACTTTTTCTCAGTGCAGGTGGATAATGGATGGCACGGATAGTTATTCCCATTTCTCTTCTTCCCTCTGCAGTCTCCTGCTTCTTTAATTTCACTGCACCGTCGGGCATCATCCTCTCGCCCAACTACCCCGAAGAGTACGGCAACAACATGAACTGCGTGTGGCTCATCATAGCCGAGGCGGGCAGTCGGATCCATCTCATTTTCAGCGACTTCGACGTGGAGCCTCAGTTTGACTATCTCATAGTGAAGGATGATGGGATGCCCGAGCCCACCACATTTGGCACCTTCTCTGGGAAGGATGTACCCTCACAGATTGCCAGTAATGGCAACATCATGCGCCTGGAGTTCCAGTCGGACCACTCCAACACGGGGAAGGGCTTCAACATCACCTATACGAGTAAACACTTCATTTCATTACCGGTCTTTTTTTATCGACATACCGCAGTTATATTTTTCTTCGTGAAACACCGGGACATCTCAGTAATGTCTAGTTGGCCTTAAGTATAATAATTTTCCGGAGGAGAAATTTGTGCTAAACTGATTTAAAGTACATCCATCCATCCATCTTCTACCGCTTATTCCTTCTTCAGGGTCGCGGGGAACCTGGAGCCTATCCCAGGAAGCAACGGGCACCAGGCGCGGGGTACGCCCTGGACAGGGTGTGATTTAAAGTCCTTTTTTCAATAAATTTTTTAACACGTGCAAGTAGATAGAAAACGTTCAATTATGCCGCACATTGACTCTGTCTTCCTCACATAAAATAGTGAAATGCTTATTGACGTTGCAGTTTTTACTATGCATTTCTGTTTCTTTTTTTTAATCCACTCTTCAAAAGGCTTTTTCAAATGAGCACTTTAGTGTGTGGTTTGTAATTACCCTTTAATTAACACTTGTTAGCCCCTGTTTTGTGACCTTTTCTAAATCATAAAATCTTGGCAAGGTCCCTTATGAAATTTTCACTTTTATATCTACTTTGCCATTAGAGATGCTTACCTCAAAATCGCCGCCCAGCACTTTCTTAGCTGCGGTGTACGTTTGTGGAGAATGGAATATTCCAGAAATTGTTTTTAATCTAGATTCGACAGAGGATGCCCCATAACTAGTATGCCGAGTCATGTGTTAACGGGTATCACGCGTATGGAGCAGGGGTGTCCAATATGATCCGGAAAGGGCCGGTGTGGGTGCAGGTTTTCATTCCAACCGAGCAGGAGCCACACCTGATTCCACATGTTTTAATCAGTTGATCTTGGCTTTCGAGAGACTCAGGTGTGGCTTCTGCTTGGTTGAAATGAAAACCTGCACCCACACCCGCCCTTTCCGGATAAGATTGGACGGACACCCCTGGTACAGAGCGAACGTCATTCTTCTAAAAGATCAGTTGGGTCGATATCTGGTGACTGTGAAGGCCTTAACATATGATTTACGTCACTATTCCGAATTGGATTAGTTTTACATGAGGGGGTGGGATAATGTAATTATTCCTGGATATCCCTGGGATTTTAGTCTCCTCTGAATCAATTGACTTAAATTGGATTTCTTTATATAATGCTTTCAACAGTGGACACAAAGCATACATATTTTAAATGTATAAGTTTATCAGAGGTGACGGCGGCGAGGAAAAACTCCCTGAGACGACATGAGGAAGAATCCGTGAGAGGAGCCAGACTCGAAAAGTGACGTCATCGACTGTTCACTGATGAAACTGGCATGACTGTGTGCGCACGCGTGTGGAATGATTACGCAGTGTTTTAATTTCTAGAAATTGACCAGTTAAAAAGAAATAATACTATATATTTCCCCATCTGAATTGACATGTTGGTAAAACGTTCATTATTTCCTGTAGGAAAAGAGGAATAATTACTTTGTATTGATTTTGTAGCGACGTGCGAACCCAAACCATGCCAAAAAATGCCCCTCAACAAAATGTACGCTTTTTAGCGTATACCACTCAGGTGGCTGGTTGTTTGAGATGACAGCAGTTATTTGTGAGATGTCAATGTCAGAAGTTCTTGTGCTTTGATATCTCACCAGTGGATTCTATAATGATGAAACCTGGACCGTCTCAGGCAGGAAGTGATGTCTCACTGTGGAACCAGGTTGTGAACTTTGCTCTGAGGCCGTTGGTTCCCATGCATTAACCGTCTTCCTTTTCACAAAGCAGATGTTACTTTCTAACTGAGGTTTAGAAAAAAAAAATTGCTTGGCAAAAATTCTACAGCGCAGCTTTTTGCACTTGGCAAATAGTTGAAATTTCTGACAACAGTGATATCCATGTGCCACTCAACGCACCAGGCGGATCTGCCTTTAGGGGAAAATCGGATGTACACACACACACACACACACAGAAAGTTGGGTCTTATGTCCTCCAACCTAAGATTGTGGTTAGACAAAAAAAAAAGTATAAATACAGAACTAGATTGCAGATAAGGAAAGTAGGTCACTACAATCAGGAGTTGATGTATTTGGAGCAGGCACTTTTTTCTGTCTACCATTCCACCAAGAGATCTGACGTGACCTGCATTGTGCAGTTTGAGATTCAGTCTTTTTGACACGTACATTGATTTTCACTTTCATCGTCCTACTCCAGCCTTTGGCCAGAATGAATGTCATGACCCAGGCATCCCCATTAACGGCCAGCGCTTCGGAGAGCACTTCTTACTGGGAAGCTCGGTCCTCTTTACGTGTGACGAGGGCTTCATCAAAACGCACGGCTCGGAATCTATCACCTGCATCATCCAGGATGGTAACGTGGTATGGAATGCGGCTGTTCCCCGTTGTGAAGGTAGGCCTTATTTCTCACGTTGCTCCAGAAGAGAATGAAATGTATCTTGCTTGATGATTGTGTATGGGGTTAAAGATGGGTCTTTTTTTTTTCTGCTTTCATTTTTACAAGCTCCCTGTGGTGGGCATTTAACTGCTCCGGCTGGAGTTCTGCTGTCCCCAGGATGGCCTAGCTACTACAAAGACTCTCTGAACTGTGAATGGGTGATCGAAGCCAGGAAGGATCATGCTATCAAGATTTCTTTTGACAGGTATTGATTTCATTGCTGCAGTAAATTAACATCTATACCCTCTCCCACCCCTACCTTCCTTTTATAAATGTAAAAGTGGCCCAGTATGGCTATGAAATCCGAAATAGTTATGCTACACCAGTTCAGTTTAGATGATGACATTGCAAAAAACTGTCATTAGTTTTAGGGATGTACCACAAACTGTGGGCTGTGCGGTTATCCATACTGTTTCACACCTCCTTAATTCCCACCATTTTGTCCATTATCTTTCACACTTAATCTGTCTCATTAGAGTAATTCTGCTAATGATCGGGGCCATAACCAGACACTCTTCCCCCATTCAGATTTCAGACGGAGGTTAATTATGATACGCTGGAGGTTCGAGATGGGCCTTCCAATTCATCCCCTCTGATTGGCGAGTACCACGGCACTCAGGCTCCCCACTTCCTCATCAGCACTGGAAACTCCATGTACCTCCTGTTCACCACCGACAACAGCCGCTCCAGCGAGGGCTTCCAGATCCGCTACGAGAGTGAGTCAGCCTCAGAGGCATCGCCTCGATCCAAACGCTGTGTACTAGACGAGGTGTAAAAACTGTTGGCTCACGTACAATGCACTAAGTGCACTTTACAGCAGGTAAAGGAACTGTTTCTGCTTCATGTCTCCCAAAAGGTTTGTTCTTCTGCCCACATTCACCTGCTGGTTCTTTTCTTAGTTACAAAAGAGTTTTGGGCTGCGTTCCTGTCATTTAAACCTCTCCAAGGACGGGAGTTTTTTGGGTTTGTTTTTTTTCCCCCCCCACAGTAAAACAGTATTGGTATTGCATGACCAATAATGATAACGAGAGGCAGTAGATAACTGTGAAAGATCACTAACCATACTGAATTATTAATTCTGCTGTAGTCAAGATGATGTTTAGAGATTTACAGCATGATGAAATTTTAATGTGTTGATAATATTCCAGTCAAGTGAGCTATATTACAAACCAAGCACGAGTACATTATCTTGGAATGAAAATGTACCGTTTTACATTAACATTTCTGTAAAAATACAGGATGCACACATTCTACGTCAGAACATCAGAATGGGGGAAAGGTGTGATCTCTGTGACTTTAACTGTGGCATGGTTGTTGGTGCCAGATGGGCTGGTTTGAGTATTTCAGAATCTCTTGGGATTTTCACACACAAGACTGTCTAGAGTTTACACAGGATGGATGCGAAAAACAAACAACATCCAGTGAGCGACAGTTCGGTGGGTGGGAGTGGCTTGTTGATGTCTGTTAAGGTACATCCTGTAAGAAAATATCATATAAGGATTCTCAAAGAGTTTTCTGCAGTGCATGATGTGCATCACAGTTTGCTAACAAATGGCCAGCAAAACAGCAGTTGCATTATAAAATATTATTAAAATATTTTAAAATATATCCATAAGATTAAATTTAACAGTGAAAAATCTGCAAGAAAATCTTATTTTACCGTTTTAAATATTGTTTATTTATTTAAAAAAAAAAAGAAAGAAATACAAGAAAATATATCTCGATATCTTAGAAAAGTGTTTTGTAACATTATTTACCATGATCTTGCTATTACTATATATATATATATATATATATATATAATATATATATATATATATATATATATTAAACACTGGATTATGAAATATAAAGTGCTAAAAAAAACATTTTTAATTTTTATAGTTCGAGGGAGAGAGCAATACAGAGATCTATGGGGAGCTAACCACAGATAATTTATACTGTGTGAAGTGTTTCTGACAACTCCCTCTGTTCATTTTTTAGGCCCCAGAGGTAGAATTAAACAGTTCTCTACATTTTTGCAGGTATCATGATGGAGAGTGATTCATGCTTGGATCCTGGGATTCCTGTAAATGGCAAGAGGCATGGTGATAACTTCGCCATTGGCTCCCAGGTGACTTTCAGCTGTGATAAGGGCTACACGTTGAGTGATGATGAGCCCATTGTCTGTGAAAGGAACCATCAGTGGAACCATGCTCTGCCCAGTTGTGATGGTAACTCCTCTCCTCTATCTGTCCATATATCTATCGAATGTTTTAAGTGGTCTCTTACTTATCTTTTTTATATATATATATATATATATATATATATATATATATATATATATATATATATATATATATATATATATATATACATATATATATATATATATATATATATATATATATATATATATATATATATATAGATAGTGAGGGAAATAAGTATTTGACCCCCTCTCAATCAGAAAGATTTCTGTCTCCGCGTGTCTTTTATACAGGTAACGAGCTGAGATTAGGAGCACACTCTTAAAGGGAGAGCTCCTAATCTCAGCTTGTTACCTGTATAAAAGACACCTGTCCACAGAAGCAATCAATCAATCAATCAGATTCCAAACTCTCCACCATGGCCAAGACCAAAGAGCTCTCGAAGGATGTCAGGGACAAGATTGTAGACCTACACAAGTCTGGAATATGCTACAAGACCAGCTTGGTGAGAAGGTGACGACAGTTGGTGCGATTATTCGCAAATGGAAGAAACACAAAAAAACTGTCAATCTCCCTCGGCCTGGGGCTCCATGCAAGATCTCACCTCGTGGAGTTGCAATG
Source organism: Ameiurus melas (assembly GCA_012411365.1). Lineage (NCBI taxonomy): Eukaryota > Metazoa > Chordata > Actinopteri > Siluriformes > Ictaluridae > Ameiurus > Ameiurus melas. The sequence continues at coordinate 6,547,308 of CM022755.1, read as the reverse complement.
ATCATGAGAACAGTGAGGAATCAACCCAGAACTACACGGGAGGATCTTGTCAATGATCTCAAGGCAGCTGGGACCATAGTCACCAAGAAAACAATTGGTAACACACTACGCCGTGAAGGACTGAAATCCTGCAGTGCCCGCAATTTCCCCCTGCTCAAGAAAGCACATATACATTCTTGTCTGAAGTTTGCCAATGGACATCTGAATGATTCAGAGGACAACTGGGTGAAAGTGTTGTGGTCAGATGAGACCAAAATGGATCTCTTTGGCATCAACTCAACTCGCCGTGTTTGGAGGAGGAGGAATGCTGCCTATGACCCCAAGAACACCATCCCCACCGTCAAACATGGAGGTGGAAACATTATGCTTTGGGGGTGTTTTTCTGCTAAGAGGACAGGACAACTTCACCGCATGAAAGGGACGATGGACGGGGCCATGTACCGTCAAATCTTAGGTGAGAACCTCCTTCCCTCAGCCAGGGCATTGAAAATGGGTCGTGGATGGGTATTCCAGCATGACAATGACCCAAAACACACGGCCAAGGCAACAAAGGAATGGCTCAAGAAGAAGCACATTAAGGTCCTGGAGTGGCCTAGCCAGTCTCCAGACCTTAATCCCATAGAAAATCTGTGGCGGGAGCTGAAGGTTCGAGTTGCCAAACGTCAGCCTCGAAACCTTAATGACTTGGAGAAGATCTGCAAAGAGGAGTGGGACAAAATCCCTCCTGACATGTGTGTAAACCTGGTGGCCAACTACAAGAAACGTCTGACTTCTGTGATTGCCAACAAGGGTTTTGCCACCAAGTACTAAGTCATGTTTTGCAGAGGGGTCAAATACTTATTTCCCTCATTAAAATGCAAATCAATTTATAACATTTTTGACGTGTTTTTCTGGATTATTTTCTTGTTATTCTGTCTCTCACTGTTCAAATAAACCTACCATTAAAATTATAGACTGATCATTTCTTTGTCAGTGGGCAAACGTACAAAATCAGCAGGGGATCAAATACTTTTTTCCCTCACTGTGTGTGTGTGTATGTATGTATATATATATATATATATATATATATGCAACTTATAGTAACTTCTCCAGTCTCGTGGCCCCTTCATGGCAAACATCCTTAGTACTTAGTAAAGCACCCTTTTGCTGTTATGTCCTGCTGCAAATGAGATGCGTGGCCAAATACCAGCTTCTGGCAGCGTTCCTGAGGAATCTTAGCCCATTCCTTATGAGCAGTGGCCTCCTGTTCAGTAATATTCTTGGGTTTGTGTGCTGCAACCACCTTCTTCAAATCCCACCAGAGATTTTCTATGAGGTTCAAGTCAGGTGACTGTGATGGCCCTGTAGAATCTTCTAGGACTTCTCATTCAACCAAGCCAATGGAACTTGAGGTACTTGAGATCATTGTCCTGTTGGAAGGTCCAATGATGCCTAAGCTTCCGCTTCTTTGCAGATGGCATGACTTTTTCTGCTAGGATTTCTTGATACTTCAATGAATCCATCCTGCCTTCCACATACCGCAGGTTTCCAGTGCCAGAAGATGCAAAGCAGCTCCAGAGCATCACCGAGCCACCACCATGCCTGACTGGACAGAGTGTTCTTTCTTCATTCTTCTTCCTCCAGACATACTGCTGATCCATCGGGAAGAAAAGTTCCAGTTTCGTTTCATTGCTCCACAGAACAGAATCCCAAAATTTCTGTGGCTTATTTATGATTTTGAGTCTTGTGTTTTTGGGTCAGTAGTGGTGAAAGTCTTTGCGTTCTGGCATGAAAACGTTCTGTGTTTAGTACACGCCGTACTGTGCTCACTGAAACCTCATTGCTTGTTGTCACCAAGTCTTGCTGCAGGTCTATTACAGTCACTCGATGGTTTTTCACAACCTGCCTTCTCAGAAATCTGGTTGCAGCCATCGATAGCTTCCTTTTTCTGCCCCGTCCAGGTATTTCATACGTTTTCTGCCCCTAGCCAGTTCAGGTATTTCAACTGTTCCAACTCAAGCACACCTGGTGCAACTAATGAAGCCCTTGATTAGTTGCATCAGGTGTGTTTGAGACAACGCCTGTTTTCATATTTGTGCTGTTTTCATATTTGTGCTGTTGTGAGGGATTCTATTCAGGGGGTTGAATGATTTTGAAACTGGACAAATCATTATAAGTTTCATTTTCAGTTGAGGAAACCACTTGAAACATTCTTTGTGTTGAACTATTTCAATTGCTTTTGTTTGATTTGTTCTTTGCAAACAGCTGAAAGTCTGTAGATTTTGACAATAAACCTGATTTGCAATGGGGGTTAAATCACTTTGATTGCAAGTCCTCTGTGCAGGTGGGAAAAAAAAAAAAAAAACTTTTGTTGATTTTAAAGGAATGATGAATGCTGTCATTACATCAGACTATCAGACAGTGGCGCTGGACTTAATACTGCTCCTCGCACAAAATAAATGATTTTCAGGACCAGAATCGTGCGTAACACCGACACGCCTCTGTCTTACTCAAACTCCACCCTGCTTTTGTAACTCTCCTTTAACTTCTTAGTCTGCTGAAGTCTGAAGGTACACCTGAGATCTGAATACAGATGTGCACAATTTTGGTAGTAAATATTCACTACACGCACTCTTACATCGTAAACACCCAGAATTTTAGAAATAACAGAAACACCACTAATAAACAAGGCGGACATACTGACGCATCGTCATTATTATTATTATTATTATTATTACTCGACATAATGAGTTTAATGATGAGTAACCGGTAGTAAAACCGACTACGGGGATGTCCCGGAGTGAGACGGAGGCCTCTAATAAAGCGATTCTGTGAGACTTTTTCCTCTTATCCCATCTCTATCTACTACCCCATGACTAGTTCGTAGGGACCAGCCTTATCTAATCAGCAAGAGAAACCATAAGCAGCCAGAATACTCTCCTAAGTCATACATTTTTGATGAGTGAAAAGTTTCACAGATAATTTCATGGAAGATGAAGGCAAAGGAGAAGTCATTGGTTAAACAGGGAAGAATGACCTACAGGAGAGTGCTCACTTGAGTGGTTTGTTTTTGCTACCTGACTGTGTATGTGCACAGGTATCGCGTGGAGGGGAATTGATATAAGCACATGAAGTGTTTTCCAGTAAGCATAATCAAACCACAGCCCATTTCATTCAGAATTTCTAGTTGCCTCCTCTGCCTGCTCCTTATCTCCCTGTGCCTTTCCCTCCTAATGGAATATACTTTGGTCTGATGCACTCTCATCCGAGCCTGATGTTCATTATAGATGGGACGGACAGGACTGTTACATTCATGCCTGTTCTAGGTGTTAGAAATGTATGATTAAACCATGTTAAGCCATTTGTGGATTTCTGTCTGCTCAGTCGAAATGATTATTTCAACAGCTGATTTCAGCCATTCTTTGCTTTGTATAGGTTGGTGTAATTGTTAACAAAGAAAGTATTTTTTTGATTACTTCTTAGAAGTGCTCTGTGCTGTTAGATAAGTAGAGTAGCACTTGGTTTGCACCAGTAGATTTATGGCTTTGTAAAATATTTCACGTCAGTTTAGAAAACGTTAATTATTGTGAGATAGATAGATAGATAAATATATAGATACATTTTTTTTTATAAATCCATACATGCTAAAATGTATGATTTCAAATGAAGAGATATTGTGTTTTAAACAAATGCTGATATGAATGGGAGATGCTATTCAAGATTTTTTTATCCCCCCTCTCTTTTGTGTGGTCTTATTATTTTTTTTTTCTTCTACTCCGAGAGCATTCCACAGTGTCCTGAACCAGCAGGCTTTCTATCTTCTATCTAATGTGACTGAGTGAGCAAGCTAACTATGTTTCAAAACAAGTTTAGCCAAGTTCCCGTCCACTTTTCGTGCTGTTCTATTATCGAAAATGTACAAATGCTTTAAAAAAAAAAAGTTTCTGTTTCCCTTTGGTTGACCTTTTACGAATATAATGGCGTGTTTGATGATGTCGTCCTTTAAAAACAAACCAAATTGTCATAAAATTTGGTGTATGTATCTGCTCGTGAGCCGTTTCGAAAGTCAATTTGTCGGTGCACAGGAAAATATGAATGTCGCTCCTCAAAGTAACGTTGAATGTATTCCATTTTCTCCTTTCTTCCCAATGGAAACCTTTGTTCTTTTCTTAGATTTAAAGTTTCCCTATTGGAAAAACTGGTTTAAAGTGAACACAGAAGTCGACCAAAAAAAGCTTATTGAGTTTACTTGCCGAATGCCAGCAACCTCGGTTCGATCCTCGGCTCAGGTGAGAGTGTGGATTCAATGAGCTTTTTTTTTTTTGCAGTGTAGAAGGTCGATTTATCGGTGCACATGAAAATATGAATGTCTTTCCTCAAAGCAGCGTCGAATGAAATCCACTTTCTATTTCGTTGCCAATGGAAACTTTTGTTTTCCCTAACTTAGTTTCACTATTGTAAAAACCGGTTTCACGTGAACACAGAATTCCATAATTCGTTTATTGTACAATACCTGTACTGCACACACGCCAATAAATCATTAATAATTCAGATATTCATAGCATTTTTACCTTTTTCGTGTGAATTGGATTTACATTTGAAGTTTGATCATTGATTCATAAATACATGCATTACTGTAGCAGTTCAACCACGTTAGCACTGCGTTATTCTACCACACATCTTAGCCATGTTAAGTTAAATACTATACTTATAGTACCTGTACTATTTGAATTGATAACGCTCACTTTGCATAATTCAGTCTTGTAATTAAAAACTTGGTTAAATTAGGTTTAGCATAAGCAATGCTGGCTAAGTGCGAGCAGATCTTGGGCTTCAGTACAAGAACCAGCAAGGAATATATGCTGAATACGGTATATGTACTTGTAGGACTACTGTATCTACTAGCAAGCAGTGTTTGTTGAAATGAAACGTGAATTCTCTGCTATCGGTCTTGTCATTCCTGCACCCACAGCATGCGTGTGATATGGCATAAAATCGCAGGATCCTTTTTCCTTTGACGCGCATTTTTAATGGCCACATCTGTACATGATTTTGTGTATATCGTGGATTGTGTACCTTTTGCGTCCCACATCATTGTAAATTGTAGACAGTATTGTAAACATCCCAGTTCACCACAACACTTCATGCCTGTGAGCCCTCTAGATCTGCAAATTTACCTACGAAAAACTATTCACAAAAGGCTTGACTAAACAAGACTATTCACCCTGGACTTAAACACTGAGTGTCTGAGTCCCGAACATTAACTGGAAGTCTGATCCATGACTGTGGGCCTTTGTAAGAGAGCGCTCTTCCCCCTCCTGTAGCCTTCACTATTCGAGGTACCAACAAATAGCCTGCACCTTTTGATCACCGTAGGCATAGCGCTCGCTCGGGTACTGTGGTGCGAGAACATTCAGCGCTGTATAGGTCAGTACTAGTGTTTTATAAATCAATGTGAAATGTTACTGAGAGCCAATACAATGTAGATAAGATTGGAATGATGTGGTCATATCTTCTGGTTCTACGAAGCACTCTTGCAGCTGCATTCTGGACTAACTGGAGCTTGTTTATGCTACTTCAATGGAAAGACTGGAGTCAGTAATCACACCGAGGTCTTTTACAGTTGTACATGATGGAACAGAAACTCCATCCAGAGTTACTGTGTAATCAGAAAGCTTACTTCTAGCCACATGTGTTCCTAGTAGAAGTACTTCTGTCTCGTCAGAATTAAGTAATAGGAAGTTAATAAGCATCCAGAGTCTAATGTCCTTTACACAATCCTCAACTTTATTTAGCTGGTGTCTGGCTTTGTTGAAGCATAGAACTGTGTGTCATCAGCATACCTGTGGAAGCTGATTCCATGTTCATGAATAATTTGACCACATATAAAGAAAAAAGCAGTGGGCCTAATTAACCTTGCGGAACATCTACGAACTGATAATGATCAGTTATATCAAATACGATGTATATTGCCCAGTACACATTGTGTGGTCTTAAGGGACTATCTGTATGGAGTGCACATGGGAAATGTGTGCACAACTGTGAGCTTGTTTCACGTATAAAGAGTGAGAAAGTGCTTGTCCAGTGCTTAAAGTTGTGGGCTAGTTTTTTTTGCGGATTTTGAAATAAAGTTGAGGTGGGAATTTTGCAGGAGCCTGGCAAACCTGCCCGCAAGCTTCACTTTCAAGTGCCACATGAAAGTAAAGACCTTGTGCTCGAAATGACTTTTTTTTTTTTTTTTAGTCCTGCGGGATCCTAGTCCCCAGATCCCTACTATTCATATCTGTATTTGTATCCCTTTCTAACACATTCTCTGCACAGTCCGAGTAATGCGCTTTTGTTTGGTTACATTCATACCATCCATGTATCTACACCAAAATAATATTTATTTCATTCAGAACACTGATTTAGACGCTCTCAGCAATGCTTTAAAACTTTTGCCTCAAGCTAATATCGTAGGGTTTCTTACAGAAAGCATTGACTGACAGGGTGTTACTTTGCCAGTAAATGATGAATGAGCTCCTAGCCTATGTACTATAGACTGGTGCGTTGCCTTTACAGTTACAATCAAAATTATTCAACCCGTATTGCTAATCAGGTTTATTGTCAAAATTTACACACTTTCAGCTGTTTGCAATGAACAAATCAAACATGTAGTTCTTGTATTTTCTGCCCCTAGCCAGTTCAGGTATTTCATCTGTTCCAGCTCAAGCACACCTGGTGCAACTAATGAAGCCCTTGATTAGTTGCATCAGGTGGGCTTGAGACAACGCCTGTCTTGCATATTTGTGCTGTTGTGAGGGATTCTGTTCAGGGGGTTGAATAATTTCGAGACATTTTCAGATTCATTTGAGGAAACCATTCGTTGTGTTGAACTATTTCAACTGCTTTTGTTTGATTTGATCATTACAAACAGCTGAAAGTCTGTAGATTTTGAAAATAAACCAGACTTGCAATGGGCGTTGAATAATTTTAATTGCAACTGTACTTGTACATCATTTGTATTACAGTGAAAGAACCGCACACGTCGATTAAACTTTCATCGTGGCCCAGAGCGTTCATATGTACACAACGCAAATTTCATTTAATCACTAGCATCACTATACCTGTAGCCTCGAGCTGCACACTCCATACGTTTGTTTATGAAAAGCAGTGCTATTTCCATATCCATTTACAAGCCTCTATTTTACTGTAAATGTATCCAAAATTCAATACCCTAGCAAGCAAAGTGGCTCAGTTTTGTTCTATTAAAACACAGAAATGAGACATTTGTGAGAATATTGAGCTTAGTTCTATATCCGTTTTCCAGTTTGCTAAATATGTTTCATTTAGCAAACGCCCCCCCCACCCCACCCCCCACACACACACACATCGTCACCATCATTTTCTCTACAAGCAACTTAGGGAAGGAGTTGAAAGTTTGTTTATGGAATTTATAAAGTGCATATTAGATTCTCGGCATCAAGGGATATAGTTTACTGAGTCTGACCTAGATTTACATTTCAAATCCTCCTAGACTTTTTTTTATGTCGCAATTTCTTTGGGTAATCTTTTTTTCCACAATTGGAATACTAATCAAACCTAATCTTACAAGGCAGTCCATGGGCTTAATCATCATTGTATTGCATGTTATTATTGTTAGCAAGAAAACTAAATTGATATACAAGGATGCACACGAATAATTACCAAAGGAAGCTGTAGCGTCGGTGTTGCAGACCATACTCCAGGTGTTAGAAGATTGAGGGGGAGCCCTTTATTACAAATAAAGCTGTACACAAATCATGCCTGGAACTTCAATAATCAGACGCCATATGTGTGCTTTCACCTCCTTTCTTTCAGCTTTTTGTGGTGGTTATGTTCATGGGAAAAGCGGAACTATCCTCTCTCCTGGTTTTCCGGATTTCTACCCAAACTCTCTGAACTGCACATGGACCATAGAGGTCTCTCATGGCAAAGGTAAGTGAAGAAGCGAGTAGTTTTACAACTCCAAGAACGGAGAGATGAAACGAAGGATCATTTTAGATACAGTTAGACTCTCTTTGCCACAATTAACAGCAAATTATTCTCGGTAATGTCTTATGGGCCCCCTTTACACCTCATATTAAAATGTGTTTTCACACGGAATCACACGGTATTCAGCCAAATGGTATTCTAGGCATTATACATTGGACAGTTATATTAAAGTTGTTGCGCGCACTAAATGATCAGATATCAACCAACAAATGGATCGCCTGACACGAGATTGAAACTCCTGTCTGCTGGACATGTTAAACACAAATTAGTGATGAGTCACAATACAATACACAGTTACCACTATATTTGGACCAACTATGAAACAGGCTCTAGCTACAGTCTCAGGAATTTGAGGGCATGTGGATGAGGCTAATGTTTATTAACAATCCAAATCAGCAGGTATAAGGTAAGATAACTGGAAAATAACGTTCAGAGTTGCAATCAGAAGAAGGGCAAAACATCGCAAAGAACCGAACGCAACAAGTTGTATAAATAAACACTGAGTGAAAACAGGAATTACACTTCAGGTGAGTGTGAGCGTGCCAAAGTGAGTGTAGTTTAGTGAAGTGTGAGCAGGATGGATTGGGATTGGGACTACAGATCCTATATGTTTTCCTACAGATTAATGAGACATGTTCCCAAATTAAGGTGATAGATTGATATAAAACAAAACACATTGAATGTTAAACACTTCCTGCAGAGGTAAGGTTCAGTAATTCATTAGTGTATGTGAACATGTTCTTTTTGTATGACCTGATGAATAAAGCATACACAATGTACGTCTTTTGTAGCGAGACTCGCAGCCCTGGCAGGCAGAGACGCACAAAGACGATTTGAGAGGAATTAGCGCACGTTTTATTTACAAAACCAAAAATAGAAAGGTGCTGTGAAGTAGAGGGGTGAAGGGAGTGAGGGCTGTGCCGATGGCGGTCTGGTGCTCCGTCTTCCCAGCTGAGATCGTCGCGAGACTGAAAGCTGTACAGCGTCGTGGCGGGGTTCCTATGTGGAGGAAAAACATCCACAGAGGGGGCAGCGACGGTGGGCAGTCAGGGAACGTTGTCGTCCTTATCGGCGGAGTCTTATGAAAGAGTTCACAAAGAAACACAGAGTAAGACGTTTTGTTATGAGGAGGTTCACCTTGCGTGCCCTTTTTATAATTTGCAGCTGCAATCAGCGATCACCCGCTGTGTGTGGTTTGGACCTTTCAGCCATGCTCTGATACCGTCCTATACACTAGGGATGCTGAAAGGGAACTGACCTTTCAGAACCCCAGCAGCAGACGTTCGAGGAGCGTTCTTCATCTTTTGGGCGTGTACCTTCAGTCCGTCATCAGTCACACTATGTACACAGAATGTATGTAATCTATATCTACGCACACACGTCCATATTCTTAGGAACCCCTGTCTAGCTCCTTGTTCATGTGATTAAACTAATCAGGCAATCAAGTCACAGCAGAAGACTTTGATAAAGCGCAAAAATCATGTCGATACAGGTCAAGGGTTTCAGTTAATGTTTCTGGGAAAATGCGATTTCACTGACTTTGACTGTGGCGTGGTCGTTGGTGCCAGATGGGCTAGTTTGAGTATTTCAGAAACCGGCTGATCTCCTGGGATTTTCAATCACACCAGTCGAGAGTTTACACAGAATGTTATGCAATAAAAGATATCCAGTGAGCATCAGTTCTGTGAGGGGTCAGGCTGCTTCGAGTTGAAAATGAAGGCTGTGGTAACTCGATAAAAGCACTTTTTACAATTGTGGCGAGCAGAAAAGCATCTCACAACACACAGCGTGTAGAACCTTGAGGTAGACGCACTACACGCACTACAAGTGCAGAAGACCACACCAGGAACAGGAAGCTCTCCGAAACTGGACAGGTGAAGATTGTCTAGGCGTTCCTTATAAAGTGGATGCGTTTGAATTCTGATATTAGCCTAGTAGTGTTGAGGTTGCTTTTGAAGTGATGTCATGTATCCAGTGCTCTATAGTCACAGGGTGGTCAGTGAAGTGGTCAGGCGTAAACGAATATCGGTCTCAGCTGGCCTCTTGTGATCGGATTACTCAAGACGTATGTTAATACTAAATGTAAACAGGGCCTTCCATGATCTTCATTATTCCTCTCAATTCCTCACCCACTGACAAAAGCAAGCATCTCTGGTATAGAGGGATTTAATCTCATCTGCAACTCTGCAGGGGTGCAGCTGGTTTTTCACACATTCCACCTGGAGGACTCGCACGATTACTTGCTCGTCATGGAGGATGGTAGTCTCAACGAACCTGTGGCTCGACTCACAGGCTCCGTCCTGCCTCCCTCCATCAAAGCGGGCCTGTTTGGAAACTTCAGCGCACAGATCCGCTTCATCTCTGACTTCTCCATGTCTTACGAGGGCTTCAACATCACTTTCTCAGGTACCAGTGCCAGAATTGACTAATTGTTCTCCGATTCCTGACAAAGTGAAGGGTTTCACCGTGAACTATGTTCCGTTTCTCGAAAGCATGCAAGGATTCAAAGAAATATTTTATACGTCGTGCATTTAGCTTTGTTTGGGGGAGAGGAGGATTTACTTCAGAATATGGGAGGAACAGTAGGAAACGTCAAGAAATCAAATCTGTTCTGAGATTCCATCCGAGTCACATTACACTGATTCACAAGCTAATAGTTTGGGAAATCTGCATGAATAGTTAATACTTAAATAAATAATTAAAAATTGATACTTGAGAGCATTGACATGTTTTGAAACACTGTGCTCAAATATGTATTTTAAAATTGGACATTTTACTCAAGTGATGTTCCTGCTTTAAAGGACTATTTCCTGGTGTTGGTGTATCATGTTTAGTTTAGCATCACATAGGGTGTAGTATTAATTTCAGTGGCATGTCCTACTTTTCCAGAGTATGATCTGGAGCCATGTGACGATCCCGGCGTGCCAGCCTACAGCAGGAGGGTGGGTTTCCAGTTCGGTGTAGGCGACTCACTGGTGTTCACCTGCTTCTCGGGCTACCGGCTAGAAGGCGAGAGTAAGATCACGTGTCTGGGAGGAGGCCGGCGTGTCTGGAGCGCAGCCCTGCCCAGGTGTGTGGGTAGGTAGTACTTTATTAATTATAATACTATTACTGTTTTTATACATAGTATCTAATAAAGCACATTTAGAAAGCTCAATGATTTGCGTAGATAATTACAATTGAAATCAAATGTTTACCATATAATGTAGAAGCCCTTATCCAGAGAGACTTATTGTACAGCAATGAAAGGATTTTACATTTTAGGTTTGATTTCATTTATACAACTGAACTTTGTAGGGTTAAGGTCCTCGCTCAAGGGGAAAGGGACAGTTTGGCGGTGCTGGCATTTGAAGTCACTTTTGATCAGCGGTCCGGTGCCTTAACCACTGAACGACCACTGCCCTGAGAGATACAGACCAAAAAAATTGCAAGATGAAAGGAGGTGTGGACTTTAGGAAGGAGAGAAAATAATTATGATGGCAATTAGGAAACCATTTTGTATAACGGATTCTAGTGTATTATAAGGACATAACCGAATATGAATACTTTATTGTGAATGAACAGTGAACAGATAATGTATGACACAAACGCTGCAAATAACCCTTGCAGTTTAGGCCACACCTACTTTGGGTGTAAATCAGACCACAGATACACAGATATTTGGAGCTCTAAACAGATACAGATAGCAAGATGTTAGGTCCCGACTGCATCTACTCTCTCTCTCTCTCTCTCTCTCTCTCTCTCTCTCTCTCTCTCTCTCTCTATATATATATATATATATATATATATATATATATATATATATATATATATAGTTTCATTTCTTCGTACTCCAATTTAGAGTGTGTTAAATAAACTTTCCGCAATAAGCTACGTAGGTGAAATCGGCTCGGTCAGAATTTGAATCTCATCAACGAATGCATCCATGAATCTCTTACTTTTCTTACACTGTATTAAGTTCTTTTCTAACAGAACTTGACAAATTAAGCATGGCGATGTGAAATCATCTCAGTTGCTCATTCTTTTTTTTTTTAATGGCATTTTGGACAGAAATTCTAAAAGTGCTGACTGAATGATCAACGGCTATTGTGCAAGGCTTTGACATCAAATTATTACTGTAGTCAATCATTAAAGAGGTGTGTGTATGTGTGTGTGTATGTATGGGGATATACAAACCCCATGTTTACTCCTAATTGGTGGAATGACTGTAGGAATCATTAGTCTTGAATTATTGAGATTTATACAGTATATTGGCTACAATAAAATGCCGCATTGCTTCTGTGCCTCTTTAAATACTGGGTAGAAGGGGGAAAAAAAATCAATGTTGTTACTTTTCCCACTTTCAATCAGATACCAGCAAATCAGTAGGTTTTGTTATGTACAGTAGAAGTTCAGATCAGCTATTGGAGCAAATTCTCGTCAAAATCGGTATAAATACTTTTTAAAAGTTTGGATAGAAGGTAGACACCACAAGAATCAAGGCAACAGCTGCTCATATACTACAGCCTACAAGAGCAGAATATTAACTGCAAGGACATTTCATTCTAGTGTAGCCCTGGGCTTTTGTGACCAATACCTAACTAACACATAAAGCCCAGCGTTAATTAGCATTCCTCCGAAGTTTGAAGCTGTGATCCATCAAAGTGACAAAAGCTCATATTCCATCTGGTGAAAATAGTCAGACTGGCCTATCAACAGGAAGCAGAGCAACAGCTGTCAGGGTGCTGCTGGCTTAATTATTTCAAGTGAGCACCACTTTTAGCTATGAGAGCCACTACTTTCGGGGACTACTTTAGGGGAAGTTTGGGACTTTCACGCCACTAACACTGGAACGTTGAGTTAGTGTGCGAGGAAAGGGAAGGGATCATTTTCTGCACCGTATTGTTCCCCGTTTAGTTGACGTAGCATAGGTTTGCACCTCAACCCTCCTCAACTTTCATCCTCTTTCTTTCTCTTTCTCTTATCATTTCTACACCGTGCTCATGGGGTTTTGCCCAGCTGAGTGTGGCGCCTCCTCTGTGGGCAGCGAAGGAGTTCTTCTGTCCCCGAACTACCCAGCTAACTATGACAACAACCACGAGTGCATTTACCGCATCCAGACTGATAACGGCAAGGGGATCCAGCTCATGGCCAGCAACTTCCAGCTACGTGATGGAGACTTCCTGCTGGTGCGTGTGTTCTGCTTCGTCCACCATGCTTGGCATAGTTTACATTAGGTCCTTCTGACTTGAGATTAGCGAGGTGGAATAAAAGGAAGAAAAGACGACTGAAAGTTGATTTTTAATCGCTTTGAATTTGTGTGTAAGCATGGGGCAGGAATTTGTTCTGCGTAAATATTATTGATATTGTTACTGCATGAAAATGAATTCAGTTCCTACAAGGTAGAGGCATGCACTGGGAGTTAACAGCCATATTCCTTGATATGTGAGCATAAAAGCTGCTTTTGTGGCACTGCACCAGACTTTTACAGCTTTCCTTAATTCATCTTCAGGAAATGCTTTATTCTGGTCAGGGTCACGGTGGTTTAAATTACTCATTTGTTTAAAGTCGTTAGAAAATATTGCAGGTAGGTGCAAAAAATAAATAAATAATAATAATCTGTCGGAGCAGGCAGGAGTGAGATTTAACAACACCGCTCTGCTAAAAGGTGACAACAAATGAGGGTTAAAGAGGACGTAATGGAATAAGTCCACCAATCGAGGAGTTTTAAAGCGCCTTTGTGCGAGACTGTATTTTCAGCACTCGTTTATGTTTCACCGTTGCGTCATCCTCTGCTATTTGCCGCACAGCTAACATGGACGAGCTTGTAATCCACAAGACAGCCATACATGTGACTAAGTGAAGACATTAACTATTCATAGATTCATTTAAGATACAGCGCTCAAGGCGCACGTAGCTTCCGATGAGAACGGCGCTCCCTGTAGAGCACTATGGCCACTAATTAAGCCACGGTGCAAGCATATAAGCTGCAGTTTTTGTCGCATTCAGATGCACTCCAATCTTTATTATAGTCTTCTGCCTGTGGTATTTTGGTGAATCCTAGAAACTATTTCTGTAAAGACATTATAGCCTTATTATCTCCGTTCCCATTGCATTTGATACAATACTTATCATTGTGACAAACCCCATTTTGTTCAAATGATTCTACGGTTAATTTGGGTTGCATGAATAACTCTGCAAGTGTTTTTGCTGATTGGATGGGAAGATCTGCGCTAGAAATATCTTTCTATCTTTCCATCCAGGCAGAGAATTGAATTCCGACACATTCTGGCAGCTCACTTTACAAATACGGCGCTCGAGTCGCATGACATAGTCCGGCAGGGGTTAAAATCGTGTCTCCCGTGGCAGAAAATGGAGAAAAAACGTGGCTTGACATTGATTTATGACCTTTAATATTTCCTGCCATGTTGCTGCTGTCTTCTCCCACATGGAGCCTACTGTCTCAGTGTGCTTGTAATATCCTAAAACAATTACAGACGTCAACACACATATTCCAGATTCCAGCATTTTATTTGTGGAAATTTTGAACAGAAAAAAAAAAACGAAAAATGCGCGTTATTGGCAGAGAACAAAATAAAATAGAAAAGGGGGAGGGGAAAAAACCCCCAAAAAGATTCAGTGTGTCCATGTGTCTTGTGTGTTTCTCTTTTTGTTTACAGATTTATGATGGTCAAGACAGTTCATCAAGACTGCTTGGCAATTTTACACGAAGTGAAATGTCCAACATCATCGTCAACAGCACCTCCAACCATCTGTGGGTTGAGTTCAATAGTAATGGGACGGGAACCAGCAAAGGCTTCAAACTGATATACACGAGTGAGTAATTTCCCAGTGTCTTTATCAGCATGCACTTGTTTAGACACTGTAGGAGGTTAAACAGATCTGACACAAGACTTTAGGCATGTTGGTCAAATAAGATGCAATATTTACTTATTATACTGTTGAGCTACACTTTTTGATCGATGGTTGATTTTGATGACTAAATTCATGTATGGGAATGAGTAAAACACTTCAGGGTGTGCTTTTATAGGAAAAGAAGGCATGACTGGGTAGTGTGATATAACCGCATGTTCTGAAGTGTTTTATTCCTCTTGTACCAGAGTGAGGTGCCAACGATTGCTTGATTAATACATGACACTTTTTAATCATTTATTTTATACTTGTGTAATGTTGTGGAACATCTACAAGAATAGTTAGTTCTAGCCCCTTTTTTTTTTTATTCCTCTCACTCTGTTGAAGTTAATGAACAAAAAAAACCAAAAAAAACATTTTACTGAGAAACAACGGGAAAGATCAAAGACGTTCCCATGGTGGAAAATCACCGACACTGGAGACTCCTAACATAAGTGTTATATAAGCATCTGCTTACAGATATCACCACCATATGGTTGTATGCAAGAATTTGGCTCTTGGCCAAAAGATATATTTTCTTGATTTTTGAAGTAAACACAATCTCTGTAGCAAACTATTTTTAAACTGACTTTTTCTTCAAATATTAATGCACAGATGAACTTAAAAAATAGGGGGTGGGGGAGCGGGGGGACACCAGTTTGGACACCATCCTAAGTAGCTTAGTATACTTAGTAACACCTCCTTTGAGAGAAGTCACGGCCTGCAAATCATAGCCAGCTAGGAGTCTTTCAAATCTTGTTGAATGAATTTTCACCCACTCTTCCTTGCAGAACGCTTCCAATTCTGAGATATTCTTGGGCTGTCTTTTTTCTTCCTGTATATTTTGATGTTGATGTTCAATGATGATCATTCAACAATGACATTCAAGTCAAGGGACTGTGAGGGCCAATCGAAAAGCTTTAGCTTGCGTCTTGTGAAGTAGTTCAATCTTGGGTTTTAAGGGATGTTTTCGATCATTTATCCTGTTGTGGAAGGCAACTTTTCTTAGCTGTAGTTTCTTGACTGAGTGTTTCATTTGCTCTCTGAATTTGTTGATATTTACTGGAATCCGTTCTTCCAACCGACCTGTGCAATTTATAATGGATAGTAGATCCGCCCCCATGCTTAACAGTTGGCAAGGTGTTCCTTTCATCAAATGCTGCACCAAACAGTGATTTGGTGATTGTCAGACATTCACATTTGTGTTGAGGTCACAGGTAAGGTTTCCTTCTGATGACTCTTCCATGCAGATTATGTTTGCCCATGCAATGCTGCAGAGTAGAATTGTGTACCACTACTCCTGTGTCACCTTTCTGCCCAGCAATTGAGTCGCTCTATCTGAGATTTTTCTTGGTCATCCAGATCTTGCCTTGACTTCCACAGTGTGCTGTGGAGCAGCGGAATAGTTGAACACATGCTCTGTTCCAGGTCATCTGCTTTTACGAGACCCATGAAAGTGCTTTAGCATGCAATTAGAACATGGTAGATAAAACGCTTTCCACATCTACAGGGCAAATGAACAGATAAAAGATGATCTTTCACTCGAGCATATGTTGTACCAATATTAATTCAAAATGGCCTGCTCGGGGCTGCAATGGCAACTGTGGTGGGCAGGTGCTATTTTATGGAACAACCTTTACATCATTGTTAAGCAAAAATCAGTCTTTCCTTACTGTGGGTTGATTTTGAAAGTACAGATTTGTTTTTCTTTTTTCTTTTTGCCATTTTTGTTCACTGACATGGGTAGGAAGGGGGGGGGCAACATTTCTTTTAAATTTAATAGAGAGAGTGATAACGTGCAAAATGGGTGTGCAGAACAATATCCCTGTGCATGGGCATTAAAAGGGAATGAAAGGAGCTGTCAGTTATGCACATTAAATATTATCAGCAAGTATGGAACTGTGAAGTGAGTGTGCAGAGAAGCTCATTATTCCACACACATCTCATCTTGACTGGTAGTGAACCAATTAACACTTTACATTAAGGCCCCCCTTGAAGATACATTATTTAATACATTAGTCAATATGAAAAAAAACCACAATGAACTGCAGCATTAATACACCATCCACTATATTAATCCAAATACGTAAAGCATTCAGCAGCTGCACAAACCAATATTTATCCGATCAGTTAGTAAAAATTAACCCCAAAATGACTAAATTCCTCGTGGTTTAAGTAATGCTTACGACCGTGGTTTGTTCGTGTTAATTTGTGGAGTAAATAGTGCTAGATAAAGTGCACGTGAAATAAAAATCGGTATTTCAGAGCTTTTTGTACCGGTCCCTTAGTGCCACGAACACCAGTATGATAATACAGTGGTGCTTGAAAGTTTGTGACCCGTTTACTATCGTCTCTGCATCTGCATAAATGTATGACTTAAAACATCATCAGATTTTCTCACAAGTTCTAAAAGTAGACACAGAGAACCCATTTAAGCAAAAATATTATACCTGGTCATGAATTTATTGAGGAAACCTCTAGGGTAGTCCATGAGGATAGAAAGGAACCCAGGGTAACTTCTAAGCCACTGAAGGCCTTTCTCACATTGCTTAATGTTCATGGTGTGCATGGTGAAAGCCACTGCTCTCCAAAAAGAACATTGCTGGACTTCTGCAGTTTGCCAAAGATCACGTGGACAAGCCAGAAGGCTGTTGGAAAAATGTTTTGTGGATAGATGAGACCAAAATAAAACTTTTTGGTTTAAATGAGAAGGGTTATGTTTGGAGAAAGGAAAAAACAAGAAACTTATCCCATGTGTGAAACATGCTGGTGGTAGTATCATGGTTTCCCTTGACTGAATATGTCCCTCCCCCAGGGACATGTCTTGCTCTGCAGTATCAGCTTTTTAGCAACAAACATAGCTCATTGGCGCTTTTTCGACTCTGCATCTTCTCGCATACTATTCCCATTTCCTGCCCTCCTTTGCTGGAGAATAATGGTTGAAGCTTATTCCATTAAAGGGTGGAAGTGCGAGCTTGTGGTTATGTGACAGTCACGTTTCGGAGGAGATTTTTTATCAACTGGGGCGACTCAGCGCTGGAATGTCTCACAACCTCGGACTGCTCAAAAACGTGATTCCGTCTTTATACTGTCTGTGTTTCGTCTTCAGTAAGAGCGAGTGATATTATTGTATCAAGTAGCATAATATTTTATAGGAATTATAAGCCTTCCATTCAGATGTGCCAGCTCAAACGTGTATGCCATAACTCAAAAAACATACAGCATCTTGTCTTCTAGGATCTTATCTACATTAAAGTGGACAGGTGTGGGTGAAGGCGGAGGTGAGAAAACCTCCATAGTTGAAACCGGCTCTCGTTAAACCATCACGTGTACTCCGATTTGACACGGGTGTATCTCAAACACTATTAGCTGTTGTGTAAGTCAGTCGAGGACTATAACACACCGTCACTGACTTCCTGTTTCAAAAGGAAATATGTTTACATGCGTCACAGCGCTCATGCCAGTTCATGGAGACCTTTTATATATTAACTAGTTAATGGACTCAAGAGAAAAGAGTTATAGAAGACAAACATTGTCAAATATACACTTACAGTGAAATTCTTTTGTTTCCATGTCCAAGCTTGTTGAGACGCTGAGGTCAGATTGTATGTAAGGTCACCCCTGGAGCAGAGAGTGCCCAGCAGTCGTAGCTTGGCAGTTCAGGTACCAGGGGTTGAATTTATCAACCTTCTGATTGGTATTCCAGATCTTTACCCACTGAGCTTCCAATGTCCCTGTAACGTAACTTCTGATTTATTAACTAGTAGTTAACCTCATTATCATTTATCAACATCACTGAGGTATTTCTGGGTCTATATTTATATCAGTCAAGCAACGGGTCTTGAGCTGTTCAGATGAAGTATTTCTAACTATTTCTTTCCAATGCCATTGTTGAGTTTGCTATTGAATATCAAGGTTTTCATTCTCTTTAAATACCATGTATGTGGATACTATTTCACAGGTCCTTGTATTGTGTATCACAGATCCTGTTAAAAAGAAACAACACTGTTTTATTCTGGTTGCTACGGTGATGCGACTGACTCCTTGAATATCCGATCAGCAGACTATGATTCAGCAAAATCTAGCCTCGGCCAGCCTGCGTTTCATTTTAATAAGCTTTTTTTTTTTTTTTTTTATTCTGTCCCCTTTTGCCAGGTTTTGACCTTGTGAAATGTGAAGAGCCAGGCACTCCTAACTATGGCTACAAGATCCAGGACGATGGCCATTTTGCCAACACGTTTGTTCTGTACAGCTGTAATCCTGGTTACACTCTGCATGGCAGCAGCACACTGACGTGCCTGAGCGGAGACAGACGTGTTTGGGACAAACCACTGCCGTCGTGCTTCGGTGAGATCACTGCAGCATCTCATCATGTGTGAGGGGGGAAATCAAGCATGAATAGTTTTGTTGCATTTTTATATCAAGAAATTTGTAAATAAACCGTGACTATTAATTCTGCTGCTAAACATAACCTGAACTGTTGTCTCATAAACATTTTAATGAATTGAGACCATGCGGCAACCAGATCTCATGCAAATTTATAATTCTCCTCGTTGCAGTATTATTTTAGTGAAGTCATAATAAAAGACTCTAACAGCTGTACCTTACTATAACAATACCTTTATGGTGCTAAAACTTTATAAGTTCTAATTATATTATAATTATATTCATTCTTTCATCTTCAATAAACACATTATCCTGGTCAAGGTTGCCGTGGAGCCAGAGTCTTTCCTGGGAACACTGGGTGCGAGACGGTAATCCGTCCTATGAAGGCATGCCAGTCTATTCATAGAAGGCTATGGTTATAAATCCCTCCCTTGGCCCTAAACATGGTACAACTTTTCAAATAGGAACTTTTTGGTTCCTATTTTGCAAACAAGTCCCACCTAGGATTTGTTCATGTGTGGAAAAACCTTTTAGCTCCAGGGAAGACAGGGCAGAAAAGTAATCCAGAATCCAAAACGTACAAGGGCGATCCAGAGACAAGTCGAGGGCTCAAACACATTATACAATCAGAACAAAGAAAGATTGGAACATGCGCAATCACACTGAAAGCGAAGACTCTTGTGATCTCTGAGTGACTGTTCTGGGTTGAGCTAGTACAGTATTCCGGTAAGCACGACCTCTGCTGGCACGGAGGCGAAAGTCTAGTCCCTTCTAAAAAACTGCTGATGCAATCATAGACTGTCCTGTGTTCATCCCAGGACGCTTATTCACAATCTGCTCATATTGAATATCCTTTCTTACAGACTAGTCCTTCTCTCTATATTACTGGATGCTGTAATGATTTCCCTTTTGAGTCTGTTTCCACTTAGTTTCTTAGATGCAGTTCATTTGCAGAAATGGTTCTTCTTTTTTTTCCCTCTCTCTCTGCTTACCCTTCTCTAGCGGAATGTGGAGGACACATCAGTGGTGCCACATCTGGCCGAATCCTATCTCCTGGCTACCCTGCGCCGTATGACAACAACCTTCATTGCACCTGGTCCATTGAGGCTGATACAGGGAAAACCATCAGGTAAAGCGGTTCACATCCGTGTGCCATGAATTACTCTCTTGCAAGCAGGATGTGCATTTTTTACGGCACCCTTGTTAATTCCAATGCAATTCCCACGCAGCTCATAACATGGCATGGTGATTGCATTGGCACCCTGCTAAGATGCCTATTGCCGACTGGCATCTGTTCTTTCAAGTCCATTATCGTAAGAGTCGGGGTGGTGGGGATGGGTGGGGTGGGGGGGGGGGGGGCACAGAACACTGAATACAAGCAAAGATAATCCAATTAGACATTTGAAAAAGAGCACAACATTGATTCAATTTAAAAGAAGCAATTGTAGCAAAGTGGCGATTTGCAAACGCTTCAGTCCTTTCCACATTGGGAATCTTCTAAGGTGATCTTGTAATGCAGGCCTCTCTGAGTGTGATCACGTGACTGCGAACAAAGTACAAAAAAGTCCACCCACGCCTCCCTAAGGACCAGTTAGTGTTGTTGTGACTACTGCTGATGAATGGTTTGTTGGCTGTGTTTTCATTCCGCCAACATTAGTGTAGTTGATGCGAGAATAAACCCTGGCCCTGTTTGATCTAAATAATCAGAGCTGCGATTCACGGAATGAAATTGGATAGCCGAGGGATATTCATACGGTCGTATGCAAGCTCATAAAAGTAAAAAAAAAGAATAGACGGAGAGCAGGTATCACTGTAACTCAACTTGAGTTAATGCTATGAAGCAAGGCCCAGAACGTATAAATAATTGGATTTTCTATAATACAGTGAAACATCCTGCATGAACTCAACTTGTGTGTTTAATCTTACAGAACTGAGTTTAACGAGTTTGTAAGTTATAAATGATCATGTTCAGGTCTGCTCTCGCAGTCTGAGTAACTAAAACTGTAACTCATTTACACGGTCTGGTCGAAATGTCCAACCCTACATTCACACTAGTGAGTGACAACGTGGCACAACTTTAGTACCTACCGACATTTAGTTTCCTTTTAGTTTTTGATGTGGAAAAATGACGAAAGTAAAAACTTATAACCAAAGTTTTGTCCTGGATCCTGTAATAGATAACATCTTATATATTTACATACAACATAAAAAAATATATATATATATATATATATATATACACACACACACACACACACACACTAGTGTTTCTCATTGGAACTAAAAAGATATATGTATGGGTGTGTTTTGTATATATATATATATATATATATATATATATATATACACACACACACACACACACACACACACACACACCTCCAGGGTCCGGGGTTCAATTCCCACCTTGTGTTCGGAGTTTGCATGTTCTCCCTGTGCTGCGGGGGTTTTTTCCGGGCACTCTGGTTTCCTCCCCCAGTCCAAAGACATGCACGGTAGACTGATTGGCGTGTCTAAATTGTCCATAGTGTATGTGATTGTGCCCTGTGATGGACCCCGCCCTGTGATGGTACCCCGCCTTGTGGGATAGGCTCCAGGTTCCCCTGTGACCCTGAAGTAGGAGTAAGTGGTAGAAGATGGATGGATATATGTGTGTGTGTGTGTGTGTGTGTGTGTGTATATATATATATATATATATATATATATATATATATATATATATATATATATATTTTTTTTTTTTTTTATATATATATATATATATATATATATATACACACACACACACACACACACACTCAGTGGGGGAAAAAGATTTGATCCCCTGCTGATTTTGTATATATTGCCCACTAACAAAAAAAAAGTTAGTCTATAATTTTTAATATGGTAGGTTTATTTGAACAGTGAGAGACAGAATAACAAGAAAATCCAAAAAAAAGTAATTAGTAATTAATTTTAATTTTCAATGCCCTGGCTGAAGGAAGGTAGATCTACCCAAGATTTGACGGTAGAAAAACACCCCCAAAGCATAATGTTTCCACCTTGGCAACATTCCTCCTCCTCCAAACACGGCGAGTTGAGTTGATGCCAAAGAGCTCCATTTTGGTCTCATCTGACCACAACACTTTCACCCAGTTGTCCTCTGGTGGTCAGATGAGACCAAAATGGAGCTCTTTGGCATCAACTCAACTCGCCGTGTTTGGAGGAGGAGGAAAGCTGCCTATGACCCCAAGAACACCATCCCCACCGTCAAACATGGAGGTGGAAACATTATGCTTTGGGGGTGTTTTTCTGCTGAGGGGACAGGACAACTTCACCGCATCAAAGGGATGATGGACGGGGCCATGTACCGTCAAATCTTGGGTGAGAACCTCCTTCCTTCAGCCAGGGCATTGAAAATTAAAATTAATTACTAAGTCATTACCAAATACTAAGGCATGTTTTGCAGAGGGGTCAAATACTTATTTCCCTCATTAAAATGCAAATCAATTTATAACATTTTTGACGTGTTTTTCTGGATTATTTTGTTGTTATTCTGTCTCTCACTGTTCAAATAAACTTATCATTAAAATTATAGACTGATCATTTCTTTGTCAGTGGGCAAACGTACAAAATCAGCAGGGGATCAAATACTTTTTCCCCCACTGTGTATGTGTATATATATATATATATAGTGTGTGTGTGTGTGTGTGTGATGTACTTTTTTTTCTGAAGCATAATTAGGAACACTATTAGAAGCACTATTCTATGGTATTATGGTTTGGCGGATTTCAACAATACTATCATTCAGTTATAACTGGGCAGAGCTAACTAAATCTAAGATCAGCTCTTCATCAGGCTGATCAGACACTCTTGTTCTGAAACTTGTGTGTTCGATGTGTGCAGCCTCCACTTCATCGTCTTCGACACGGAAGTGGACCATGACATCCTGAAAGTGTGGGACGGCCCAGCCGAGAATGGCATCCTGCTGAAAGAGTGGAGCGGCTCGCTCTTACCCGAGGACACGCACAGCACCTTCAACATCCTCACGCTCCAGTTCGACAGCGACTACTTCATCAGCAAATCCGGCTTCTCCATCCAGTTCTCCAGTGAGCAACTCCTACTCTCTCTTAGCTCCATTCTCCTGCTTTCTCTCCCCCGGTTTCATCACTCTCGTGGTTTGCACGATCTGAAATTCTCTCTGTAGTTTCTTTCGGCTCGTTTTAGAACAAACACCGCGCCAAAAAAAAAAAATGACATAGTTGGAGAGATGGGGAGGTGGGAGGTTTGCTTCTCTTTGGAAATGCAGCAGAAATCATATGGACGCTGTGTTGCGAGACTCAAAGCATTGCACATTTAGAATGGATGGAGAGGCTCTCTTTCCATGAATGAGAAACTTTGTTTCAGCCTGTCACTCTAGTTGTCTTCCTCTGAAGCGCACCACACTGATCATCAAAATGTATCTTTATTACTTCAGCTACAACAGCCACCACCTGCAACGACCCAGGCATCCCCCAAAACGGCACTCGCTACGGGGACAGCAGAGAACCAGGTGATACAATTTCCTTTCAGTGTGATCCCGGCTACCAGGTTCAGGGAGTGTCTGAGATTACCTGCGTTCAGCTCAACAATCGCTTCTTCTGGCAGCCCGACCCCCCGACATGCATAGGTAAGTTCAGCGAATGTTTTCCATTATCTCCATTTCCTCTCCGGCTGTTCACGAATATTGCCGAAAATAGGTGGCCTTTGATGTCACAAATTGTTTCCCGTTGCATCTGGACCGCTTTGTAGGAATTTTCAAACCGATGTAATATCCCTGTGTGCACAGCTTCAGCGCAGTCATGCTGCTAGCTAGTTTATTGTTTTCTAAATTACAGTGTGTTGCCTGCTCACTTTACAATAATTGTTTGGTGGGTTGAGGACTATTGTGTAGCATACTTTGAGAAGATGCATACAGCACGGAGTCCGTTTATTGAAATTCCGTGTGTTACCCAATGCGGTTGCCGTGATACTGCATCGAAATGTCTAACTACTTGTGAGGCGGTGTGCTTCTCAGACAGCTTAAGAAATTTGAACCCTTGTCATCAGGGTTGTTTTTATCTGTAGTGACTCACAGCCTGCAAGTATTGCTTGGGTCACTGCATTTGATGCATTTAATTATTACTTTCAAGATCTTGAAGTGACATTTACATATCCTTTGCGATAATTGTATCAAGCGTCGTTACTGTAAGTCCTCTTGATCAGTCACAGCACCTGGTTTTATCGATTGTTGCGATTATCCTGAGAGTCCTTCACCTGTTACTTAGTGTTATTATCCACTGGATAATGAACCTAGAGCAATTGGTGCATAATCAATTCCACAAACATTGCTCATCTTCTGTGTGTGTGTGTGTGTGTGTGTGTGTTTGTACGTGCGTGTACGTGCGTGCGTGTGTGCCTGTCCCTTGAAGCCTCACATTAAAGCTCGAATTTTCGCTCTCCTTGTTGTGATAGCTACCTGTGGAGGCAATGTGACAGGACCTGCTGGAGTAATTCTATCACCAAACTATCCTCAGCCCTACCCGCCAGGAAAGGAGTGTGACTGGCGAATAAAAGTCAACCCAGACTTTGTCATTGCTCTAATTTTCAAAAGGTAATGCGCTCGCTCCCGGCTGGATACCGCTAAGTCTGTGGTCAGCGGCTGGGCACAGGGCAAGCTGGTGTTATGCTGTTGTGTATAAGGGCATCCGTTAATGCCTGGGGCAGTCGAATCATGTCCACCATTCTCGCCTTCTACTTGTTCTATCGAGACATATGTAATGACTTGAGATGTCTGTGTAATATTTGTTCAATGTACGCATCGCTGTCAGACATTGTTGTAATTTAATAGACTGTTAGTAACAGAATTTGGCTGGTAGCTCTTAATGAGAGGAACAAAAAGCTGTCAAACAATTTAATCTCTTCCCATCTGTAATAATAATAATAATCAACATTTCAGTATATCCTGACAATACTGATGGAAATTGGCCTTAAAATACCTGACAGTTGTCTCTGTAATCATTGTCTTAATGGAAAGCGTAGGTATGAACAAATGACAAAGGTGTTGCCTGTCATCATTCGGGTCTGTATTTCTCTCTATTTCAATGTGCAGCTTCAACATGGAGCCCAGCTATGACTTTCTGCACGTCTATGAGGGTGAGGACTCTAATGGTCGTCTGATTAGCAGTCTTCAAGGAAGTCAGGCTCCTGAGCGCATCGAGAGCAGTGGGAATAGCCTCTTCTTGGCATTCCGCAGTGACGCCTCGCTTGGAATGTCCGGCTTTGCCATTGAGTACAAAGGTACGTACAACGTTGCTATACATTACCAGCCAGATTACATGGTTGTAATTGCCGCTCAGCTTGGATAAACCCTTCGAAAGGGTGATATGGCTAACATTTAACATATACACTATATGGCCAAAAGTATGTGGACGCCTGGGCGTTATACCCATGTGTGGGCCATCCCCAAACTTTTGCCACAAAGATGAGTCACAGAACTGTCTAGAACTGTCTTTGTATGCAGTAGCATTACTATTTTCCTTTCACTGGAATGAAGGAACAACCCAAACAGTTCCATCATTACAGTGCCACTCTTGACATGGTTTGCCAAGGTTGGAAGTGGGATGAACCTTCCTACCTGACATCAGTACCCAAACTCACTAATGATCTTGTGGCTGAATGGACACAAATCCCCATAGCCACTTTTCCAAAATCTGGTGGAAAGCATTCCCAGAAGACAGAGGCCGAATCCATATCAATGCCAGTGGTTTTGGAATGGAATTTTCAACAAGCACATACAGTACGAGAGTGATCAGCTCTCCACAAACGTTTGGTCATATAGTGTACAGCTAGCTCGAACTTGTACCTACATAGGGGCTTTAAAGTACAGTGAGTATTGCATAAATCTTTCCTGTTGGAATGTTTATGAAAGGCCTCATGTCTAAACGTAATGTTGAAGTCTTATAGGTACTTATAGGTAAGACTGTGTCTTTACATACAAAAAGAGATGGTGTTTGCACTGAAGAAATATAGTTTAGACAGCTCCAATTTTATATTATTGCATTGGAAGCGGAAGTGTTCTCAGTACCCCCATGTAAAAAATAATAGCACAGCAGCGTTTTGCTTAGATTGTAGCTCGTAATACAGAGTAGCAGTAAGCAAATTTTACTTTAGTGCAAGTCGATAACTAAGAAAACCGTGTTAACCCATCGGAAACTGTTAAAAGCAATGTGTATAAAAACTGCTCCTTTTTTATTGTGTGTCTGGTGTTTGAAAGCTAGGCCTTAATCTGGTTTGTTTGCTTATGTCACTGGATGAATACAGAATACTGTCAAATAATGACCAGTCCAATAATTTCTTATGCTGTACGACCTCACGTTATTCACAGTATTGTCATGTGCAATGTGGGGTCTGATATTTTGTGTCTGTGGAAAACTTCACCCGTGCTATTGTAACGGTCTGTTCCGTTTAGTTTTAAAATCATTAAGGAAAGAGTACATGTGCAAAGGAAAAAGGCTTAGAGGTTATAGGCAGCCTTAAAAGCCCAACCCTGTTTGTATTTTATATACCTGAGATGCTAATACAACCCCGATTCCCAAAAAGTTGGGATACTGTGTAAAATGTAAATAAATGTCAATAAACACAGAATGCAATGATTTGCAAATCACATAAACCCACGAGTTATTCTCAATGGAACATAGAAAACATATCAAATGTAAGTATACCATTAAGTATACAAGGAGTAAGTATACCATTTTAAGGAAAAAAATAAGGTACAGTGATTTTGAATTTGATGCTCGCAACAAGTCTCAACAAAGTTGGGACGGGGGCAACAAAAGACTGGAAAAGTAAATGTTACTAAAAAGCTGGAGAAACATTTTTCAACTAATTAGGTTTAATTGGCAACAGGTCAATAACATGATTGGGTATATATATATATATATAAAAAGAGTATCTTAGCGAGGCAGAGTCTCTCAGGAGTAAAGATGGGATGGAATCTGGATGGAAGCAGATGTTGCTGCATTTCCAGATGTGCAAGCTGCCGATTCCATAGACACTAATGCACCACCATACCATCAGAGATTCAGGCTTTTGAACTGAGTGCTGATAAAAAACCGGATGGTCCCTCTCCTCTTTAGTTCTCCTTAGTTTATAGGACTCTGCGTCCATGGTTTCCAAAAAGAATTTCAAATTTCGATTCGTCTGACCACAGAACAGTTTTCCACTTTGCCTCAGTCCATTTTAAATGAGCTTTGGCCCAGAGAAGACGTCAGCATTTCTGGATCATGTTCACAAATGGCTTCTTCTTTGCATGATAGAGTTTTAACCAGCATTTGTGGATGGCACGGCGAACTTTGTTCACAGACAATGCATTCTGGAGGTGTTTCTGACCCCATGCAGTGATTTCCATTACAGAATCACGCCTGTTTTTAATGCAGTGCTGCCTTCACGGGCACGCATTATTGATTTTCACCCTTGTCCCTTGTGCACAGAGATTTCTCCAGATTCTCAAAATGTTGTGATGATGATATGTACTGTAGATGATGAGGTATTCATAGTCTTCACAATTTTACGTTGAGGAACATTATTCTGAAATTGTTCCACAAATTGTAGACGCAGTTTTTCGCAGATCGGTGAACGTCTGCCCATCTTTACTTCTGAAAGGCTCTGCCTCTCTAAGATACTCTTTTTATACCCAATCATGTTACTGAGCTGTTGCCAATTAACCTCCAGCTGTTTCATTTTAGTAACGCCCACTTTTCCAGCTTTTTATTGCCCCGTCTTAACTTTTTTAAGATGTGCTGAGGCCATCAAATTTAAAACGACCTATTTTTTTTTAATGGTACATTTACTCAGTTTAATCATTCTATTGTGAATAACATGTGGATTTATGAGATTTGCAAATGATTTTTTTATTTACGCAGTGTCCCAAGTTTTTTGGAACCGGAGCTGTGACAACAGCACAAAACATATTTGTAATTCACATCACATTCAACTGAAGCCTTCGTGCATCTGTTAAATAGCATATTAAGTGTTTGACAGAATAACAGCCATTTTGTCATTAGCAGGAATGCTGTTAAGTGGTTTCAAACCTGTGTATTAAGCCACATATTAGGAATATTAACCTTTCTACTTGAATACTTAGTAATTTTCCTCAGGGACAAATCGTGTTTCGTTTAAAGGATGTATTTATCAAATGTCAAAGCAATGCAATGTAGACAGCACACTGTGTATTTTTAATTTAGACTAACTGTGTCCACCCTTTGAAATGACTACGATTATTTTAAAAGACTGGCACACATTGCTAAAGAGTATTATCTGGAAGATTGAAACCTAGCCTGGCCTCCAAGTAAAAATCATGCTAGGAACACTACACGTTCTCTGTAAAAACTCTTAAGGAATCAAGATTTGAATAGGCTGTTCAATGGAAAACCAATGCAGTCCATGTTTTGATATGACTATTCCCAGTTTCATTGCTGTTTTATTTTGTTTGATGTTTTTGAATACGTTTTTCTTTTTAGTAGTTCTTTTAGTGTTCATAACATTTTTATTATGTGGAATTCCAATTTCGCATTATAAAAACCTGTGGACTCTGCGGTCTAAGAAATGGTAGTTACATAGGTAACTGTCATTTTATGAAATGAAGTGCCCTGGCTCACAACAGCCTCAAGAGGCTGGACTCCTAGGGGATTGTAGCAGATCTAGGCACCTCATCAAAGCATCGTTATTAAAGGAAGTAATGTGACTCCAGAGAGAATGCCATCCATGATGCTATGGTGCACTGCAGTGCCGGATCTAGCTGAGTTGTGTAAATCAAGGTTTTCCTCGGGACTGCAGTTTCTATTCCTGTGACCTTGCCATCAAGAGCCACTGATCTGATGTAGTCTCTATGTACTGAGTGATGTTGGCTCTTAAGCATCTTGTTGCCCGTCCTTCAGGGAGGGGCTTGCTTCATAAGACTCTTTAGAGATAAGGTGGGTGCTGTATAGACCTGCACCATGTGGTCTAAGGTGTACTCAGACACTTATCAGGGGTCTGAAGGCATGATTCTCCCTGTCTAAGATTTGTGTGAGACTGTCAGTTCCCTTATGGGCAATAAAACAGGATTTTGGTGCAGACACTTAAAGGTACCCCAGCGAACAGTAATCTGCATCCTTGTCCTTTAGCAGCAGACCTGAAGTGTGACCCTGGCATGCAGCGTTGATTTGCACACATCAGCCAAAAGGGAAAATATTTGGACTTTGGCATAAAATGGTGTTGTGAGCATTTGCTGTTGCATTGCATCGTTCAATCATACTCAGGACATCTGAACCAATCAGTCATGATATTAAAACCACTTGCCTAATAATGCATACATCCCCCTTGTGCTGCCAAAAACAGCTCTGACCTGTTGAGGCCTGGACTCCACAAGACCTCTGAAGGTGTGTTGTGGTATCTGGCACCAAGACATTAGCAGCACATCCTGTAAGTTGTGATGTGGGGCCTTCATGGATTGGACTTGTTTGTCCAGAACATCCCACAGATACTTGATCAGTTTGAGATCTGGGGAATTTGGAGTCAACACCTTGAACTCTTTCATGTTGCTCAACCCATTCCTGAACAATTTTTGGCAGGTACATTTTCCTGCTGAATGAGGCCACTGCTATTAGGGAATGTCATTGCCAGGAGGGGGTATACTTGGTCTGCAACAGTGTTTGCTGGCTTTCCTTCTTCCAATAGTGCATCCTGGTCCCATCCGTTCCCCAGGCAAGTGACACACAAGCACCCGGCCATCCACATTATGAAAAAAACCAGACCACCTTCTTCCATTGCTCTAGGGTTCAGTTCTGATGCTCACGTGCCCTTTGTAGGCACTTTTGGCTGTGGACAGGGGTCAGCACGGGCACTCTGTCCAGTCTGCAGCTACGCAGGCCTATACGCAGCACGCTACGATGTACTGTGTGTACATCGTTGTATATCTTCAGAGGAGTTGCCATTTCTAGTTTTGAGTATTAGTGGTACCTGAGGCCAGTGTTGAACATGGTGGTTTAACTGCTAGGTTATTTTCAGCCTGTAAAAATAGTTTCTTGTATATGTAGACATAGCATTCTTGTGTCCCTCTAATAAGGAATAAGAAGGATAATTGGCCAATGGGCTGTAAAAAGTGCTCTGTTGAAAAGAATGAGCATCAGAATCACAGTGCCATCTCTTGAATCACTGATTTTAGCTGAGCTATGTCTGCAATGAGATTGATAATTTTTCTAGATACTACTTCACATTGATATCTTGGTATTTAATTTGTTAACAGTTAATAGCTCTGAATGTTTACTCTTGGTTGGAGCCTGGTTTGATAATCCAAAAAAAAAATAATCCATAATAAATAAATCATAATCCAAAACATATAAGCTCAGTGTTTAAGCCCAGTTGAGGTTGGTGTCATGGCTTGGACTTGTATGGCTACTAGGAATGGGCTCACTAATCTTTACTGATGGTGTGACTCATGATGTTCGCAAGAGAATGAATTCAGAAATCTACAGAAACATTCTGTCTGCCAATATACAGAGATAGGCATCCAATCTAATTGGGAGGAACGTCTTCATGCAGCATGACCAATAACACACTGCCAACACAACAAATACTTGAACCCAATTGAGACTGTAACTCACTTGAGCATGCATTTCTCCTACTGAGAAAACAACTGAAAGAAGCTGTGGTCTCAGCCAGGAAAAGCATCGCTAAAGAAGAACGAAATAGTTAGATGAAGCCAGCGGGATGCTGGTTTTATGCAGTGATTGCAAGCAAGGCATATCCAACCAAATATTAAGTGTTATTCACTTTCATTTACTTTAAGACTATCTTTTCCCAATACTTTTGCTCACCTAAAAATTGAGTGGTCTGCCCCCGAGGGTGCCATGTTGTTTATCAAATCTAGATGTAAATATCCGGAAATGAAAGATGAAAATCATATTCATCATTTGACCTCAACCACAAATGTCTTCAAAGTTCAAACAAAACAATTATCCTTGCAGTCCCAATACTCTCAGAGGGGACTGTCGTTGGCATCCATATTTGGCTTCCAGGAGATTCAGACACCAGATGCATGAGTGCAATTCTTATAACATGATTCTATATTGCTATGCATCTAGCATAGTGTGAACTATGAGTGAAATCAGACCCGAGTGAAGAAAGGGAAAAGGGTATATTTGTGTGGAGGGAAAACCAACTCCACCCCTAGGGTTGTGGATTAGTGGAACTCCAACGAATTTATCAGACTCAGTCAATGAAACATGCTCACCATGGAAAAAGAGGAAGTGAGGAAGTTATCCCCAGCTTTGGAGGACAGTCTCTTAGAGTGGTCCCAAATTGTTAAGTTAATAACACCATAATGTATACATGTGATCCAAAATGTGTACAAAGTTAGAAGGACGGGACAGATGGCTGCATGACACTGGCATATATTGCAAATACTGAGTCATTTGTCGCTATGTGACTTTGTTTGAAGATCTTGAAAGCCGTGTCGAACTGGATCTCTTTCACTACTGAATTTTCCCTACTGAATCCAGTACTCCAGAAGTCATCATTTCTCACACATAATGCATAAAGTAAATACAGTGTCTGTACATTTGTTTGTTCTCCTTAAAGGTGAGGTATGTGGTGTTTAGAGGCTATATTTGCTCAGTTCGCTTGGTCTCATCACACCCTTGAATAACTTGTCCTTTTGAAGTTAGAGCCAAGTGTTCTTTCACCCATAATGCCATGGATGTGATGTGACATTTTTTGCTGGTAAACAGTTCAGCTCTCTCTTGCTGCTTTTTTCGATTTAATGCATGTCTTTGCTTCACAGCTGTGTTTTTTTTTCTATAAAGTCAATCTCTAATCTGTTATTGCTCATCACACACCAGTAGTCACAATCATTTTTGAGTTACTGGTGGAGAGACGTGCATGCAAAAATAGCACAATGCAAATCACAATTTATTCTTGGGATGGACAAAAAGGAAAAAAAGCATCTATTAATTATGGCAACATTTCAAACTCAAGTTCCGGTTTTCACTAGCAATTTAAAGTCATACTTGCGCTAACTATGTATGCAATTTGGAGTGGTGTCCTAAACTTTGACACTCCAGGTGTACTAATAATTCCTCCCCTGTCATTTAAGCATGAGACTTAAAATGTAATTGAGATTGTGTTGTTCGTTCTAGCAATTTGGTTGATGTAATCTCCCGCCTCCTCCCAATTTCTCTGCTCCCTAAACCGCAGGCAAAGGGAGAAGTGGGCCGTTAGCTGTCATGTTGTTGGCAGCATCTCCATGCACCACCTCCACAGCATTCCTACAACTATACTTGTCCTAGAGTCTGGAGATCTGGTGCATTTCCTTTCTCTTCTGAATTATACCCCGAAAGCTAGTTTTCCTGCTCCTCAAAACATTTATTATGCTAATGATGATGAGACTTTATTGATCACAGCACAGTGAAATTTTCTTCGCATACCCCAGCATGCCAGGAAGTTGTGGTCAGAGCACAAGGTCAGCCATGATACAGTGCACCTGGAGCAGAGAGCGGATTAAGGTCCTTTCTCAAAGACCCAACTGTGGCAGCTTGGCAGCACCGGAGCTTGAACCCCTGACCTTCCGATCAGTTAACCCAGTAACCTTAACTGCTGAGCCACCACTGCCCCATTATACCTGTTCAGATTCATACGATTTCTTATTAATTAAGAAATTAACTAAATAAAACCCCCAAAAATGTATACATTATTATCTCATCATTTACAGCATGGTTTACTCTTGATTACAATGGAAATGTTTCCTGTGTCCTTACCACTGCATGTGTTTATTGACAAATCAACCTAACTAGCTAGGGTATGTGGGTATACAGTGGTGTGAAAAAGTGTTTGCCCCCTTCCTCATTTCCTGTTCCTTTGCATGTTTGTCACACTTAAGTGTTTCGGAACATCAAACCAATTTAAACAATAGTCAAGGACAACACAAGTAAACACAAAATGCAATTTGTAAATGAAGGTGTTTATTATTAAAGGTGAAAAAAAATCCAAACCATCATGGCCCTGTGTGAAAAAGTGATTGCCCCCCTTGTTAAAACATACTATAACTGTGGTTGTCCACACCTGAGTTCAATTTCTCTAGCCACACCCAGGCCTGATTATTGCCACACCTGTTCACAATCAAGGCATCACTTAAATAGGAGCTGCTTGACACAGTAAGGTCCACCAGAAGATCCTTAAAAGCTACACATCATGCCGAGACCCAAAGAAATTCAGGAACAATTGAGAAAGAAAGTAATTGAGATCTATCAGTCTGGAAAGGGTTATAAAGCCATTTCCAAAGCTTTGGGAATCCAGCGAACCACAGTGAGAGCCATTATCCACAAATGGCGAAGACATGGAACAGTGGTGAACCTTCCCAGGAGTGGCCGGCCGCCCAAAATTACCCCAAGAGCGCAGCGACGACTCATCCAAGAGGTCACAAAAGCCCCCACAACAACGTCCAAAGAACTGCAGGCCTCACTTGCCTCAGTTAAGGTCAGCGTTCATGCCTCCACCATCAGGAAAAGACTGGGCAAAAATGGCCTGCATGGCAGAGTTCCAAGGAGAAAACCACTGCTGAGCAAAAAGAACATCAAAGCTCGTCTCAATTTCTCCACAACACATCTTGATGATCCCCAAGACTTTTGGGATAACATTCTGTGGACCGATGAGACAAAAGAGGAACTCTTTGGAAGTTGTGTGTCCAAGTATATCTGGCGTAGAAGGAACACTGCATTTCATAAAAAGAACATTATACCAACAGTAAAATATGGTGGTGGTAGTGTGATGGTCTGGGGCTGTTTTGCTGCTTCAGGACCTGGAAGACTTGCCGTGATAAAAGGAACTATGAATTCTACTGTCTACCAAGAGATCCTGAAGGAGAATGTCCGACCATCTGTTCGTGTACTCAAGCTGAAACGAACTTGGGTTCTGCAGAAGGACAATGATCCTAAACACACCAGCAAGTCCACCACCGAATGGCTAAAGAAAAACAAAATGAAGACTTTGGAGTGGCCTAGCCAAAGTCCTGACCTGAATCCTATTGAGATGTTGTGGTATGACCTTAAAAAGGCCGTTCATGCTCGAAAACCCTCTAATGTAACTGAATTAGGACAATTCTGCAAAGATGAGTGGGCCAAAATTCCTCGAGGACGCTGTAAAAGCCTCATTGCACGTTATCGCAAACGCTTGGTTGCAGTTGTTGCTGCTAAGGGTGGCCCAACCAGTTATTAGGTTTAAGGGGGCAATCAATTTTTCACACAGGGCCATGATGGTTTGGATTTTTTTTCACCTTTAATAATAAACACCTTCATTTACAAATTGCATTTTGTGTTTACTTGTGTTGTCCTTGACTATTGTTTAAATTGGTTTGATGTTCCGAAACACTTAAGTGTGACAAACATGCAAAGGAACAGGAAATGAGGAAGGGGGCAAACACTTTTTCACACCACTGTATGTGTGTATATATAGGTTGAACAGGGCATAAGCCTGATGTTGCTCTGATGCTACCAGTTCCTGCTTGACCTATCATGTATAAAATGTGTGTGTGTGTGTGTCGAATAAAATTTTGTTCAAATATCCTAGCTTGTTAAGAAGCGAAGGTCAGAATACAGGGTCAGTCTGCTACACCACACTTGCTCACTCTGTATAGTTTTCTCTCCTTCTCATTGTTGCTTCTCACCTTTTTATCTTCTGCCCTGTCTCTCTCAGCCCTCCCACTACAAAGCTGTCCCATTGTGAGGCTTTTTATTTTTACGGATTCATTTTTATCCAACTGGATTGATATAAATTGCAGGTAGCAGTGTTATAACATTTTAATTAGCAATGCATAGCCATAGAAACGCAAGATTGTGTGGCTGGGCAGTTTGCCGTAAAATCAGTGATCGTTATTTCATTATTATTTCTACTTCATACATCTCACCACTGACCTTTTGCGCCTGGAAACAGATCGCATTAGTCTGATTATTCATTTGTTTCCATCATGGTTTTGCTTTCTGGATTTGCAGAAAAGCCCAGGGAAGCATGCTTCGACCCTGGAAACATTATGAATGGAACACGACTTGGAATGGATTACAAACTTGGCTCTACAGTCACGTATGAATGCGACTCTGGCTACACAACCACGGGTCCAGCTACTCTCACCTGCATCATCGGCACTGATGGAAAACCTGTATGGGACAAGGCTCTCCCTACATGTAAAGGTAAGAATGCAATGGTTTGTTACTTGAACAGTAGACTGCAACTGGCTAATGATTTCGCGAATGTCTTTTACCAAACCTGTTTGATATACTCAATAAAAGAAATTAAATAAAACATTGACCTGCTCAAAACATTTGACTTTTTAAGTATTGTGCGGTAATTTAGTTCTTTGATTTTTGCACCATTTAATTCAGAGAAATCCAATGCAATGCACTGACTTATGCTAACACGATGAAGCACGGCACCATCCAGAGAAGCCCGAGAGCAAGGTGCTTATCAAAGACAGTATTCAATTTCATTTGTTTGGTGTCCTGAGAGTTAATTGATTTAGCCTTTTGTTGCACACATTGTTCGTCCCTCTTCCTGTGCCAATATGGAGTCGTTATTTGTTGGCTTCAGATGGAGCCACCATTAGCCTCCACAGCGGGAGACAGATGCAAGCAAAGCCCAAGGCCGGGCTCTTTTGTGCCGCTATTGACAAATGGGAGCGCTCGAGTGGTAACAAGTGACACTCACACTCACTCGGTCTCTTTCCGTTTCAGACGTTATCTCCTCATCCTTTCTTTTTCTCGCACCCCAGCCCCCCAAATCTTACTCTGTTCCCTGACACACTCTCGCCTTTCCCTCCCGCCTCTGACTCACTCTCTTTCTCTCTTGCACAGCAGAGCTAGTATCAAGCAATGGTTCTGTATGACAGAGCAGCCATCAGCTCAACTGCTTTTACTGCCAAACACACACACACACACACACACACACACACACACAGAGCACTATAATCCAATGATATGACAGCAGCTTTTTTAGGAGATATACTCTCTATTACTTGTATCATCTCTTCCATGCAACACTTATGTGGAATATATATAAACTAAGGATGTAATCAAATATGAATACAATAATTGGAGTGAACAAATATTGTGGTCTAAACAGATCCAAATACAGATACGAGATGGAGGTGCACTATTTGTTGTTTTGTTTTGCTTTTAAAGCTTGTGCATACAGGGGGCATCTAGTTAAGACTAGAGGCGTGTATTGACACTGGAATGCCAAACAGTGCAACCAAAAAGTCACAAAAATGAAGTTTTTAATGTCATGTGGGCGAGCAGTCAGATATCGAAGCAAAGACCACGTTCGTTTCCATGCACAGTGCATTTAGTGCACATTTGTTCATCCTTAGTAAATGCCTGGTCACGGTCATGGTGGTTTAGATGACGCTACTGGTTTGTTTATATTTCTGTAAATAAAACCAACTAAATTTGTGGGATGAAACAAACAGTCCCAAGCACAATTCTAAACTTGTGTGATGTAGCCGAGGTTCAGGAAGAGTTTACATACCGTGCTGACAGTGCTGCTATTTCTTTTCTTTTCTTTTTCAGTGTTTCTCATGGTGTAGCTGTAAGGTTCATAATAATGATCATAATCATAATAAACATTTACAAATAGTAGTATTGCATTACACAAATAATATAAACTGTTATAACTCTCATACATGCTTGAATTCTATACCCTTTTATCAGCTACATCTAACACATAGCAATGTGCAATTTGCAGCCCACCTCTACTCACCTCTACCCTGTCTATCAGCAGAAAGGGGCCACCACAGGACCATGACTGATTAGATATTATTTAGGTGGCAGACCATTCTCAGCACAGCAGTGACACTGGCATAGTAGTTGGATGGTAATAGGTGTTAGAGTGGTATGGTTGCATGAGGTTGAGCATATGAGGTCATTGCAGGTTTTTATGCATCTATCTTCACCGTCACAGGCCATTACTTATGCGGCAGTATTGGGAACGTTGTATGCTATGCATGCTTATTTGTGGGTCAGGAAAGATTTTCCTCTTAATTCAGATAATACTACTACAGTCTGGGTGTAACCTGAACTGAATGGCCTAAACTGGAAAGGGGATTTATTTATTTATTTATTTATATATTACATGAATGTCTCCATTCCTACCTGCCTACTGTATTTAAAAAAAAAAAAAATTATGTATTTAGTTTATGCTATTTCTCAAAATATCAACAAATTAGTAGCCTAATTTAAACCACCATGACCAGGCTGTTACTAAAGATGAACACTATCTGAAAACCTTGCAACAATTAAGTTGATTAAGATTTAAATGGTTGTTTTTTTTTTGTTGTTTTTTTTCCTTCTTGAGCCCACTCCCTTTTCCTGGCCATTTATGCAAAGTTCCACCCCAGAACCTACAGTGGATCAACTTGGGTCGTGACATCTTTTGCATGCGCACTCAGCTTATGAGAATGGTTACGAGTGCAGTTGCTGTCTTATGTTTTTTTGAATTTTTTATTATTTTTTTTTGGGGAGTTTTTGAGATTTTTCAGCTCCGGTATTAGCATCCTTAGCATTTTCTGTCAAATGATAGGCCATTCAGCTGATTGAGTTTACAGACCTGTCCGCGAGCAGCATCGCTACTTCTGCATCCAGCTTCATCCCCTTCATCCGTTAAAATTTACCCAATGAGAGTACCGAACAGTGTATCAATGTCCGCTTTCCCCCACATCTCACTCTGCATTACTAACTGATTAACCGCAATTAGATTAAATCTGCTATTCTATGTCTTACACAACATTCTGGGTCCATGTGTTTTGTTCGCTCTGTTTGTTTGAAAGGTGTGGCACTAAAAGAATAAACAGATTGTCATGGTCCATTGATTTGGGGATGGGGCACTAGGAGGTTAATCCTTTTACTTGCTTGTTAAATGGAGTGGTGTGTCTAGACATCCCGGATGAGATTCACTATGCTTTCATATCCCACCACAATGGCCTTTACTTGTAAATATCACTTTAAAAAGGCGATATAACAGGCTAAAAGGCTTGTTTCAGCACTTACAACCTTTTGGCAGAGGTGTGTGATCCTACACTGTCTACTGAAAATTTGGCTGTTTAGGGCAGGTGTCATGTTGCACTTCACCAAGTATGGCCATGTAAAAAAAAGAAGGCCCGCTGGAATCACTCTGCAGAGCCAGAGGACGTGAAGTAAGCATCTCTGTTTCAATGGGCCGGTTTCTTAATATTGTCCATCACTTTTTCATTTTTATGCCACCTGTAAGTGCACACCCAGAATGTCAGCACACGTTTGTTTTTTTTTTGTTTTTTTTAACGGTCTATGGTTTGGTGCAAGGTGTGAAAAATGCTAATTATATCTAATGGGGGGGGAAAGGCCATAGGCTAGGTTAATGGGTTTAATGACATAATGAAAGAGTTAACGATGCTTGATGCACCCACATTAGTTAAATTAGTGATCTCGGCTGCACATACTGTTAGCATATGCACCTGCTGTTTATATGCTAACAATATGTAAACCTAATGTAGTGCAAACAAAAACAGAAAACACATAATTTTACAGTCTGTTAAGATTGGGCATTTGTGTGTTACAAAACTATATATATATATATATATATATATATATATATATATATATATATATAATATATAATCATAGTAAATACGAATATACTGTACAGCATATTTGGATAATTATTGGATTGAAAAGGTGTTATTGTATTTGAATAGGAACATACTCTAATGTTCACATGTGAATATATTCTAACTAAACTCCACGGTAAAGTCTTTTTTTTTCTTTTCAAATTAGAAAAAAAAGAGCATATCAATTTAAAAGTTTGCATCCACATACACAGTACTGCATAGAAAGTCTAGGGTGTGTCAAAGATCAAATCTGTTCCGTGAAGAAGTAAAAGAATCGAATAATAATTCATAATTTGCGTTTGTGTTTAAAACTGCATAAATGCTTAGTTTTCTAAGAAATTTCTATGGCTTCTTGGAGAACCTGGTACATTTCTTCTGTGTATTTATTTATTTTTTTTTTTGTATTATTATACAAAAAATATGCTCCACTATTCCATTATTTAACAAAATACATTTTCAGAGGAATGCTTAGAAAACTAATGCAGAAAATGCGCATGTAAGATAAAATTGTTAGTTAATGTAGTCTCCCTGAGTTTTTTGCACAGCAATGTCTAAAATGCAGCGATTTCATAGTATACTTGCTTAAAAGTTCCTCTTAACCTGGCACTTCTTCATAAAGGCAAAACTATTTTGCATTTCATAAGACATAAGAATAAGACAAAAAATGTAAATACCCTTGGAATTAGATTCAGTTGCAGTGGAATTGGTGCTGTAGTCTCACAAACTTTGTAATGCCTTTGTTCAGACTACAGAATCTATAAAATAATGTCTATTAAATGGCAAAAAGAACTCACTAATACCCACTGTATTAAAGGTCCTAAACTCCTAAACATAAACTAAAAATATAGAGATACTGTACAGCTATGGCAAATTCACTTTTATTTATATATATATTTCCCTCATTAAAATGCAAATCAATTTATAACATTTTTGACATGTGTTTTTTTGGATTATTTTGTTGTTATTCTGTCTCTCACTGTTCAAATAAACCTATC
Organism: Ameiurus melas; assembly: GCA_012411365.1. Classification (NCBI taxonomy): domain Eukaryota; kingdom Metazoa; phylum Chordata; class Actinopteri; order Siluriformes; family Ictaluridae; genus Ameiurus; species Ameiurus melas. The sequence goes on along the minus strand of CM022755.1, from coordinate 6,507,381 downwards.
ATTTATATCAAATTATAGACTGATCATTTCCTTGTCAGTGGGCAAACGTACAAAATCAGCAGGGGATCAAATACTTTTTTCCCTCACTGTAGATTACCAAAAAAGCAGTGTATAGTTTCCCGGTGGATGCAGTAAAACTACATTAACAACAGTTGTTCTTTTAACAGAACAAATTCAGTTGTTGGTAAAGCCTTTGCACTAATATAAAATACACAGATCAGCCATAACATAACACCACCTGTGTAATGGGGTGTAGGTCCTTCTTGTGCTGCCAAAACACTCTGACCCGTAGAGTCATGGGCTCCACAATTCCTTAGAATGTGTGCTGTGGTATATGGCACCAAGACATTAGCAGCAGATCCTTTAAGTCCTGTAACTAGTCCTTGCGAGGTGGGGTCTACATGGATCAGTCTTGTTTGTCCAGCACATGCTAAAGATACTTGATCGGATTGAGATCTGGGGAATTTGTAGGACAGGTCAACATCTCGAACACCTTGTTGTGTTTCTCAAACCATTCCTGAACAATTTTTGCAGTGTGGCAGGGTGCATTATCCTGCTGAAAGATGCCACTAGGGAATACCGTTGCCATGAAGGGGTGTACTTGATCTGCAGCACTGGTTAGGTAGGTGGTATGTGTCACAGTAACATCCACATGAATGTCAGGACCTAAGGTTTCCCAGCAGAACGTTGCCGGGAGCATCACACTGCCTCAGCTAGCTTGCCTTCTTCCCATTGCGCATCCTGGTGCCATCTCTGCCCCAGGTAAGCAATGCACACGTACATGGATGTTCAGAAAACATATTTCATCAGACCTGGCCACCTTCTTCCATTGCTCTGTGGGCCAGTTTTGATCCTCACACGCGCATTGTAGGTGCTTTCGGCAGGGGTCAGCATGAGCACACTGACTGGTCTGCAGCTACACAGCCACATAGACGGCAAGCTGCGATGGACTGTGTTCTAACACCTTTCTATCATAACCAGCATTAACTTTTTCAGCACATTGTTTGTGCGATAACACTGGAAACATTACTGTCATGATTAATGTATGATTAATTATTTTTGCTCCGCCAATACAAAAAGGTTCCCAAAGGAGCCACTGCTGGATAGATGGGTAATGCATACAGCATTATAGAGCTGGAGAGATGGGCAACGCACAGACTGACAGCCTGTAGTACTGTAAGTGTAGTAACAGTCTTAGTGTAACAAACTTGGGCTAGATTTGGATATTTACATAGTGAATACATACGCAGAGTGATACAAACATTTAAATGTACCAACGCTGTTATAATAAATATCCGTGTTCTTGGAACCCTACCTGTCCAATCAAATTAGTGGTCTGGAACTGAATATTGTATTATATATACGATTAGCCATAACAATACAACCACTGATCGTTAAAGTGAGTAACAATGATTATCTCATTACAGAGGCACCCGTCAATGGGTGGGATATATCAGGCAGAACGTAGACAGTCAGTTCTCAAAGTTGATGTGCTGGAAGCAGGAAAAATGGGCACGCATCAGGACCTGGGTGACTTTGACAAGGGCCTAATTGTGATGGCTAGATGACTGAGTCAGAGCATCTCCAATATTGCAGGTCTTGTGGGGTGTTCCCGGCATGCAGTGGTTAGTACCTACCAAAAGTAGTCCAAGGAAGGACAACTGGTGAGAGGATCATGGGCACTCGAGGCGCACTGGTGCGTGTGGGGAGCGAAGGCTAGCTCATCTGGTCCGATCCCACAGAAGTGCTACTATTTCACAAGTTTCTGGATTGATGTTCAACTTAATGTTTCTGTTTAATGGCATTCCAGTGGAACGGCTGTGGACTGAACCGTTTTGGTGCTGACCAAGTACTTTAGAGGTTTGTTCCTCACACGTTCCTGGTTCAGAGCAAGAACAAGACGTTATCAAAAATGTCTATAAAGTAGTATGGAGTCATTGTAAAGCAGTACCCAGTGATAGAAAGCTGGTTGAAAGGACTCGGTTTAAGTACGACAGAGAGACATCAGACTGCACGTACAGCACCATTTTTCTGCTTTCCTTCCAAAGCCTCAGAGGAGGCAGGCAGTTCTTGTGGCGGATATGCAGATCAGGAAGACTAGGAAGACTCCATATGAATGTTAAGCCCCAGTCTTGTGTTATGCCTAATGTTTCCAGCATTATCAGTCCAATTTGTCTGATGTTTCATTCCTCTGTGCTTTCACCACATGAAAAGTGCGACCTCGCGTTTCTCCGTTAAACCTTCTAACAACTGATAAACGTTCACTCTGCCAGTTTAATAAGCGTGACAAGTTTAAGGCCCTTGAGCAAGACTGATGTGATCTGCTGGCTGTATCTCGGTATCATTAGTGACAGGTTAAGAAGAGAAACGCGAGTGACGTGAGGCTGCTACTTTATTTTTAATGGTTAGCAGATGAGGAGTCAGTGGCCGTGTGCCGTTTTATGTACTGTGATTTTTCTCTGTCTTCTCTCTGACTGCTGATGCACTGTTCACCACTTCCTTGGGCTTTTAGACAAAACTGAAGGAGTGAGATTCCTTTAAATAATGAAGGATCCCCCCCCCCCTCCCCAATCTTGTTTCTCTCACCCGAACGGATCTTTTATTCGTTTCCATAGTAACTAAAAGACCGTCTCTCTCTGCCGGAACGTGAGGAATCTTTCATAGCAGTGAATGGGTAGATGGATGTAGAGTGGTGGAACAGCACCTTCCAGAGGCAGCACTAGCTCACGGCAAGGGAATGGCAGCACGAGAAATATGAATTACATAGCATTCCACTCATATACACTTGTCTGTATTCTGCATTTGGAAAATACAGCAGAATGATTTCTCTATCTGTCTGTCCTATGTGTCCGTCTCTCTCCCATGCTCCTCTGTCCTTTCTCTCTTATTTTTCTCTCTCATTGTCTCTCTGTCCCAAGTGTTTCTTGCCCTCTCTCTCTTTCTCTCACTCCCCCCCCATGTGTTTCTGTCTCCCTCATGCTCTCTCTCTCCCTCCTCTGTCTTTATCACCTTCTGTCTCTCTAGTGTTTATCACTCTATCTCTAACTCTCCCTCCCCCTTGGGTTTTCTTTCTTCTCTCTCTCTCTCCTATGTCTTTCCCACTCTCTTTATCTTCCCCATGTAATTCTTCTTTTCTCTCTCATCTCCCATATGTTCTTTTTCTCTGTTACTTTCTCCTGTCAGTTTCTCTCTCTCTCTCTCTCTCTCTCTCTCTCTCTGTCTCTCTCTCTCTCACGTGCAAGTAATTGGCCAATGAGAATGAGAGGGTGGAAGTCCATGGCTCAAATAAGAACACTGCTAACAATATGTAAGGGCCAATAAGGGGCCTGGTTCTTATGCCTGTTTTCAAGACAACATACTGGCATTGTATGAGAAGGTTAACCAGGTCTGTGCTGATGAACTTTATTTATCTGTATCATAGATTTCATAATCTTAAAAAAAAAAAAACTCTACACAACTGAGGTGTGTGGTGGAAAAACATGTGGAACAGAGCATATCTGCAGCTTTATTTCCATGCAGTTTTCTCTGTCTCCCCACATAAATATTTGCTCTTACCTCACTCCGTTGACATTTTGGTTCAGATACTTTGTAATGCAAGTATGTGTCAAAGAAGCAGCTGACATACAAGAAGACACTCTTTTTTTTCCGACAACAGCTTGAAGTTTTGTCACATTTGAAAAAGTCTGCTAGTTTCAGTCTCTGAGGTCTGCTTAAAATTTAAAAGAGAAACCAAAAATCATTTCTTTTTTTTTTTTTTTTTAGTGTCATTGTTCAGCCTTGTCACTGTATCAGTGGAAAAAGCCATGTTATTCAATATGGATGCGAAAATATCAAGAAAGATGACTCAGAGGGACAAAATGTCAAAATCCAAAGTTCTTAATAAAGAAAGCATTTGGAAGTAATTACTGGAACATTTTGCTTTGTTAAGACACCGATTCAGATGAAAAGATTCTTACATTTAATCACACAATTACTTTTTATCCAAGTTATGAACACTGATCAAAAGGGAACTCTAAAACCTAGCTTAGTTTCATCAGTGTATATGTACTGCTATGAATGGGACATCGTGTGCGAGTCTGTCTGTCTGTCTGTCTGTCTGGTGGGCATCTCTGAAGGTATTTGTGTGTACAGAAGCGCACATGTTTTGCTTCCAACCTTCTTACATGGCATGTAGAGTGAAGGTGATGTGATCAAAGGTACAAAAGAGAGCTTGATATGCACACTACCAAGAATGTCAGCTTCATCCCAGGCAGCAACTTTATTTTTTTTTTTTTTATTCTCTCCCTCCATCCTTGTGCTCACAGAGGCATTGTGATCAGATGAAGGAGCAGCACAGTGGGTGCCTGAGCCCACAGGCTTAGCTCAGACTCGATGTGCTGCGAATCTCAATCAAAGATCATTGTAGCAAAGAGCACAGGGATGAAAAGAGAAAGGCAAGAGGAGAAAGATCACAGGTGGAGAGGTTGGGCACAGACAGGGAAAATTGGGGAAAAAATGTTTATAATCCATGGTAGGATTAATGTATGAGAAAAAAGACAAGATTTTAAATGCAACAGGCAGTAAGTCTCATCATGGCTTGTCTAGAGTTGTAGTTTAGTGGCTAGAGTTGGCTTTGATAAGAACATATGTATATATGTGTGTATACATATATATATATATATATATATATAAATAAATATACACACACACACACATATATATATATATATAAAATGTTTGTGTATGTATATGTATGTACATGCGTGTATTTTTACTTGTACATTTACTTATATGTGAGTATATACATATTTATACTTCTTAAAAGTACCTTGATATAAATCATTTTATATATATATATATATAAAACTTAAATTCCAAAAAAGTTGCAATGCAATGATTTGCAAATCTCATAAACCCATACGTTATTCACAATAGAACATAGAAAACATGTCAAATATTTAAACTGGGTAAATGTACCAATTTTAAGAAAGGAAAAAAATAAACAGTCATAAAAAAAGTTGGGACGGGGGCAACAAAAGCCTGGAAAAGTAAGTGTTACTAAAAAGAAACAGCTGGAGAAACATTTTTCAACTAATTAGGTTAATTGGCAACAGGTCAGTAACATGATTGGGTATAAAAATATATATATATATATATAAAAAGAGTATCTTAGCGAGGCAGAGTCTCTCAGAAGTAAAGATGGGATGGAATCTGGATGGAAGCAGATGTTGCTGCATTTCCAGATGTGCAAGCTGCCGATTCCATAGACACTAATGCACCACCATACCATCAGAGATGCAGGCTTTTGAACTGAGTGCTGATTAAAAACCGCATGGTCCCTCTCCTCTTTATTCCTCTTTAGTTTAGAGGACTCTGCGTCCATGGTTTCCAAAAAGAATTTCAAATTTCCATTTTAAATGAGCTTTGGCCCAGAGAAGACGTCAGCATTTCTGGATCATGTTCACAAATGGCTTCTTCTTTGCATGATAGAGTTTTAACCAGCATTTGTGGATGGCACGGCGAACTTTGTTCACAGACAATGCATTCTGGAGGTGTTTCTGACCCCATGCAGTGATTTCCATTACAGAATCACGCCTGTTTTTAATGCAGTGCTGCCCGAGGACCCGAAGATCACCGGCACACTGTATTGATTTTCACCCTTGTCCCTTGCGCACAAAGATTTCTCCAGATTCTTGGAATCTTGTGATGATGATATGTACTGTAGATGATGAGGTATTCATAGTCTTCACAATTTTATGTTTAGGAACATTATTCTGAAATTGTTCCACAAATTGTAGACACAGTCTTTCGCAGATCGGTGAACGTCTGCCCATCTTTACTTCTGAGAGACTCTGCCTCTCTAGGATAGTCTTTTAATATCCAATCATGCTACTGACCTGTTCCCAACTAGCCTGCAGCTGTTACTTTCTACTAACACTTGCCTTTCAAGCCTTTTGTTGCCCTCGTCCCAACATTTTTGAGACGTGCTGCTGCCATCAAATTTAAAATTACTTTATTTTATTTCTAAAATTGGTACATTTACTCAGTTTAATCATTTGACATGTTTTCTGTATTCTATTGTGAATAACACATGGGTTTATGTCATTTGCAAATCATTGCATTGTGTTTTTATTTACGTTTTATTTACATTTTACACAGCGTCTCAACTTTTTTAAGAATCGGGGTTGTGTGTGTAATATGACCTTTTATTTATATCTACTTACTTTTAGTAAGTATCAAAGATCCTGCCGAGAAGCTCTGTCATTCTATTGTAAGCATCTGTCCTTAGTTTTTCATCCAGGAAGTGCATTACTGCCATGTAAGCAAAAAAATCAAATAAAAAAATCCCCATTAGCATCTCGCTACTGCAAGAAAACATCTCAATCTCAATAACAATGTTTTCTCATAGTAACAAAATTATTTTAATATCATTTTCTTATATTTATTATTCTCTTTTCTTATTTGAAATAACATTTGTAACTTGTAATAACAAGATGTTTTCTTGTCTTAACCAGATACTTTTTGTAATAATGAGATGCTTTCTTGTATAAAGATACTTTTTCTCATAATAATGAGATTTAATTAGAAGAATGAGATGCTGATCTGGGGTTCCCCAAACCCCTCCCCCCAAATGGCAACAATGCACTTTCGTATGTCCTTCTTATCCAAGCATATACATTTTATACACCCAAAACCTATAGCCTCTGTATTTTGTTACCCCTATCTGCATGTACAGGCAGATCAAATTTTTCATTCTTACTTGTATCAGCATTCAGTGTTGCTGCGATAACTCCTATTCGCTGTGGTTGTTTTTCTAATCTTTGGAAAAGAGCAATCATGATGGTTAAACTGTTGGCTGTTTGAGCAAGCATTAAAATCAGCATAAAATCAATGTTAAAGCAAAACAAAAGGTAAATACAGCTTTCAGTGAGATATTATCGGCATGCTTTGTCCAGTATGTTTCAGACCAATGCACTCCGTTGGTTATTATCCGCCCTGATATCGAGTTATTGCTTCATGCTGTGCCTCATCATTTATATGGAACAGTTAGACCCGAGCTATAAAGTCAAACATTGCTGGAAGTACTTGCACTACGATGAGGTCTTTTGAAGTGACATATTATTAAAAGTCATTTAAAACACTGAACAGGAACAGCACCCTCGTTCCCCTTGTGAGATAAGCAATTTTGGTAATGGTAATGCGTGTAATATTTTGAATGTACCGTCTCTAAATTTGACTATAGAACAAAGGAATTTGATACTTATGAAATCTCGATGATATTAGCGTGGTGAATATAGACATGCCTAAGGCTTAGTTTGTCTGTTCTAGACTGCTAACTTGCTATCATGAGCAAGCTAGCATGCGTACTCTCCTGCACATTGTGGAATCAAGTAAATCATCTTCTGCACTAGATATATCTTAACTCCAGATATGCATCTATCCTTAATTGGATGATATACTCGGTGATGTGCTGAGTGGTTAATGCACGGATCTGATTCTCTTCTTAGCTCCATGCGGTGGACAGTACACGGGATCGGAGGGAGTTGTGCTATCTCCAAACTATCCACACAATTACACATCAGGCCAGACATGCTCCTACTTCATCACCGTCTCCGGAGAGTTTGGTGAGTACATGAAGGATTTTGAGCTGACTCATCTTATTTTGGCATTACTCATATTTGCGTGGCTTGGCGTAATCACTGAGATGACTACGTTTCCCCATAGGTGATGAAACGAAGGTATATTTTACACCAATATATATTTAGGATGTTCCACCTGATACTGGCAGTTAGTGCTGCGTACCCTCACTGGCCACTTTAATAGGAACATCTGTACCCCTGTTTATTCATGCACTTAGCTAATCAGCGCAACGCATAAAATCATGCAGATACAGATTCAGTTATTGTTCACATCAATAATCAGAACGTGCAACAACAACAACAAAAAAGTGATCAGAGTGATTTTGCCTGTGGCACGGTTATGGGTGCCAGACGGGCTGGATTTAGAATTTTAGAAACTGCTGATCTCCTGGGATTTTTTTATTTATTTTTTATTTATGCATAACAGTCTATAGGGTTTAGAAAATTGGTTTTCAAAAATCCAGTGAGCAGTAGTTCTGCTGGCAGAAACTTGTTGATGACAAAGGGAAGAGAAGAATGAACAGGAAGGTTTTAGTAACTCAAATAGCCACTCTTAACATCCATGGAAATGCATCTCGAACAATATGCCAAACCTTGAGGCAGATGGACTGAATAGCGGACGACCAAATCGGTTTCCACAACTGAGTGTCAAGAAACTGGACAGTTGAAGATTGGAAAAACATTGCCTGATCGTTTTCCAATCCCAGGACATCAGCTGGCTCCGATATACTTGACCAGTTAGATTTTTTTTAAAATATATATATATTTCATTTTATTGTACATGTCTATATTTGATCATTTCATTTACATAATTTACTACTTGATGATATAATCCTTTGAGCTACCACTTGTATGAAGTGCTCTATAAATAGTGTATTATTATTAGTAGCAGTATAGTAGTAGTATTGGGATGAAATCAGAGTTGGATCGGGTCAGTGGGACGTCCATTGCTAAGTACATAACATGTATAGCTCCCTGCCGAGTGAACACTTACATTACAGGTGTAATGATAGTGGTGGAGCACTGCATACAAAACAGCCACTTACACTATAAGGCACATTAAATGGCACCATCTGGAACTTTCCGGGTTGCTGTGACCGTTCTAAATTAAGCCACATACTGGTTAGATGCTAATATGCATATAATGTAATCTTTGCCATGTTCCTCCCTGTGGTTTCAAGACTCTGTATCATATCATTTTTGTGTTAAATGTTCTTTTTCTGTTCTAGATATTTCTTTACAAACTCCCATAAGGTGTTTTTACATTTACCATCTAAAAGAGTTGCACTTAGTGACGTGCGTGCCAAAAACGAACGAATCAAACGCTCAAAAACCTTCCATCATGTTGACAGAGTGTGAAATATAAAGCTCTGGCTGCTGCGTGGGATGAACCTGGAGGCATTGAGGAAATCCTCCAGCTCTGATATTTACATAGAATCCGTGTGAGTTTCCCCCTCAGGCTCACGCAGAAGACAAGGGCAAACATCTAATTAAAGAGCAGATAATAGAGTTGGGTCGCTCTGTGGCTCCCTGCCTGGCCATGTCTCACACCGACTGCCCTGACACTTGCCCTGTAACAGTAATTGGCTGCCTATCTCTTCCCAGAATGCCATGCATGACCCCTGGCACTCCTGATAACTTTACATCACCTAAGCCTTGGCTGGAGATCAAGGGCGATGCACAGCTCCCTACCGAGTGAACACTTGCATTACAGGCATAATGATTGTACTGGAGCGGTACAAACATGGGCAGTGCATACAAAGCAGTAGCATATAGGCATCTCCACTATAAGTAGGGAAAACACAGCAGGGAGTGCTGTGCTGTTACAATTAAAACAATCCAGGACAAGAATGAAGCAACTTGTTTTCTTAGAACAGCACAGCCTGATGGGTTTTATTCATCTCATATCCCAGCGATTTATTTTTATTTATTAATGAATGATGCACTTTATAACCATATATAGCTATGTTTAACGTTCTGAAATGTCCACGCAACACTATAACATTAGAAGAGATGTACAGTGGTGTGAAAAAGTGTTTGCCCCCTTCCTCATTTCCTGTTCCTTTGCATGTTTGTCACACTTAAGTGTTTCGGAACATCAAACCAATTTAAACAATAGTCAAGGACAACACAAGTAAACACAAAATGCAATTTGTAAATGAAGGTGTTTATTATTAAAGGTGAAAAAAAATCCAAACCATCATGGCCCTGTGTGAAAAAGTGATTGCCCCCCTTGTTAAAACATACTATAACTGTGGTTGTCCACACCTGAGTTAAATTTTTCTAGCCACACCCAGGCCTGATTATTGCCACACCTGTTCACAATCAAGGCATCACTTAAATAGGAGCTGCTTGCCACAGTAAGGTCCACCACAAGATCCTTAAAAGCTACACATCATACCGAGACCCAAAGAAATTCAGGAACAATTGAGAAAGAAAGTAATTGAGATCTATTAGTCTGGAAAGGGTTATAAAGCCATTTCCAAAGCTTTGGGAATCCAGCGAACCACAGTGAGAGCCATTATCCACAAATGGCGAAGACATGGAACAGTGGTGAACCTTCCCAGGAGTGGCCGGCCGCCCAAAATTACCCCAAGAGCGCAGCGGAGACTCATCCAAGAGGTCACAAAAGACCCCACAACAACGTCCAAAGAACTGCAGGCCTCACTTGCCTCAGTTAAGGTCAGCGTTCATGCCTCCACCATCAGGAAAAAATTGGGCAAAAATGGCCTGCATGGCAGAGTTCCAAGGAGAAAACCACTGCTGAGCAAAAAGAACATCAAAGCTCGTCTCAATTTCTCCACAACACATCTTGATGATCCCCAAGACTTTTGGGACAACATTCTGTGGACCGATGAGACAAAAGTGGAACTCTTTGGAAGGTGTGTGTCCAAGTATATCTGGCGTAGAAGGAACACTGCATTTCATAAAAAGAACATTATACCAACAGTAAAATATGGTGGTGGTAGTGTGATGGTCTGGGGCTATTTTGCTGCTTCAGGACCTGGAAGACTTGCCGTGATAAAAGGAACTATGAATTCTGCTGTCTACCAAGAGATCCTGAAGGAGAATGTCCGACCATCTGTTCGTGTACTCAAGCTGAAACGAACTTGGGTTCTGCAGCAGGACAATGATCCTAAACACACCAGCAAGTCCACCACCGAATGGCTGAAGAAAAACAAAATGAAGACTTTGGAGTGGCCTAGCCAAAGTCCTGCCCTGAATCCTATTGAGATGTTGTGGTATGACCTTAAAAAGGCCGATCATGCTCGAAAACCCTCTAATGTAACTGAATTAGGACAATTCTGCAAAGATGAGTGGGCCAAAATTCCTCCAGGACGCTGTAAAAGAATCATTGCACGTTATCGCAAACGCTTGGTTGCAGTTGTTGCTGCTAAGGGTGGCCCAACCCGTTATTAGGTTTAGGGGGCAATCACTTTTTCACACAGGGCCATGATGGTTTGGATTTTTTTTCACCTTTAATAATAAACACCTTCATTTACAAATTGCATTTTGTGTTTACTTGTGTTGTCCTTGACTATTGTTTAAATTGGGTTGATGTTCCGAAACACTTAAGTGTGACAAACATGCAAAGGAACAGGAAATGAGGAAGGGGGCAAACACTTTTCACACCACTGTATACAGTCATTCCATTTCTTTTTTATTTATTTATTTATTTTTAAAGAAAAATGGAAAAAAGAAAACGCAGCTCGTCACGTTACAGAGAAGCTGGAAAGTCCTCTGTCCTGAAGTCTTCCCCATGGCGGAAAACTTACTGACAAAGCGCTGAAACCGGAGACTCCTTCCTTAAATGTTAAATAATTCACCATCGAACGTATACTTTGTTAAATAACAGCCCACCTTCTGTAGGAATGGGTTTAATGATGGGTTGTGTCTGTTCTTGATGCATAATTGTTTAAAAAATGTTTAAGTACAATACAAAGAGGTAACATTAATTACTATTATTACAGTTGTAATTATATATATATATATATATATATATATATATATAATATACACACACACTCATATGAGTTATTACATAAATAACAGAGGTTTACTCCTTGTTGATGAGAGAAGTCAAGAAAGAAGAATGGCCAGACTGGTTCAAGCTGAAAGGAAGGTTACAGGTTACAGTAACTCAAGTAATCACTCTTTAGTGTAATGGTGAGCAGAAAAGCATCTCATAAAGCACAAAACATCAAACCTTTAGGTGGATGGGCTACACCAGCAGATGATCACGTCAGGTTCCACTCGTATAAGCCTAGAACAAGAAACCGGAGGTCACACTGGGTACAGGCTCACCGAAACCTGGACAGCTGCTGATTGAAAATAAAATAAAAAACCCTGCACATTTTCCAGTTTTGATGAAGCTATGTATCTGACGTAGCCTCAGATTCCTGTTCCTGGACGTAAGCATCTATTATTCATCTTCAGTAAGTGCTTTAGCCTGGTCAGGGTCACAGTGGTTCCGGGGACAATCCCAGGAACACACGACCTCATGCACACTCACGCTCAGACATTTCTATCAATTTTGATACATGATAAAAATATTCCTTAGTAATAGACTTGCGGACCTCTGATCTAAATCTAATGAAAAACAGTATGATGAGAGAATGCGTATTGTCCGACTAGATCAGGAGCGTTAGAGAGGAGAGAGAAGACTACAGTCTAACGAATGTGACATAGATGGATGAGCACAGTGTGCATTTATTCACACACACTCAAAGTCACCTGCCTGAGGGATGTGTGTATGTGGTCGAAATTGATAAAAATGTCTAAGCACTTTATTTAGGTGTACCTCTCTCCTGTAGTGCATATAACAATGATGCGCTCTGCCCATTTTATTTATTTTTCTCTTCAGTGGTCTTCGGGCAGTTTGCCTATTTCCAGACAGCTATGAATGACTCAGTCGAACTGTTTGATGGGCCAAATCACAATGCCAGGCTGCTGAGCTCCCTAGCTGGCTCTCATTCTGGTAAGTAATGGCTTTACCTTGTCCTCAACATTTGCTGTTGATTTGGGTTTGCTTTGAAATGCACAAATCCTTAAAAAAAAAATTGAGGGGGGGGTTAAAAAAAATGAACTGGCATATGCAGCCTTTGCACTAAGCAAGGAATACAATTTAGTGCGTGCAGTTTAGCAGGAAATGGAGTCATGAAAGAGACTTAATGGCTATATTCGGGGAGGAAAAGATGGGCGCTGCGGGGGCACTGCTTAACCATGTCTTTTCTAATCATTTTAACTTATTTCCAACTTGCCATGCTTTCTTATTGAACTGTGCAGTTGTCAGGAACTGATCCATCAAAGTCAACTCAGTGTGTTAGGTTTTATTTTATTTGTTTGTTTTCTAGAATGATGGAAATGAAATGACATTTTAAATTTGATAGTAACGTTCTTTCCTTTTAATCCATCGGTCTTTCGCTTATCACTTTTACACTCCGATCTGTTTGTTCTTGCAGTTTAAAAGGAATGTGTTTTAGGCACAGTACCACACAGTTTATTGTGGAGTTTGCCGTTAATGTCTGAAGGTAGTAGAATGCCTAGAAAGAAATTGCCCTTAATTCTGGATTCTTCCTAGGATTGATGAAGGCTATTGGACATAAACTATCTGTATGGCACTTTGATGCTTTCTTCTTTTTATGGTCCGCCGTGCAACAATATAATCCCTCAAAGATGTGCTGTAAATTCTGTCTCAGCCTTTGAGCCCAGCGGGCCAGAAATCCTGCCAGGCCTGTCTTTTCATGCTAGAGTCGTTAACCCTGCAGGTTCCACTGAGCATGTTGCTCATCATTAGCATCACAGAAAATTCTTTTACTTTTTTTTTATTTTTTATTTTTTTATGACTTAACAGAAAAACTGTGGAGTGTGTGGAGAAGATTTGTTTTTGGAATATTTTCAGGCACATCTAGGATCTAGTGAGTGGTTTGGCTAGGCTTTCAAGACTATAATTATTTATTTCTTTTTGCATAGGGTGCCACTGTAGAACTGTATCTAAAAATGATGTAATAATACAATAATGCTGAATACTTCAGCACATTTTTATCAAATTATTGAATTGATATTTGTATGCCACAAGATGCATTTTATTTATTTATTTATTTTTCATCCATCGCTAACTTTTGCAGGTCAGCAATTGTGACTCTTTGTAATAGCAGTCATTTATCTTTCTCTTTGTGTGTGTGCGCCATTTCTGGTCCCTAAGAGCAAGGTTTCCTTTTCTAGGAGGTCCATATGGTTTCATTTGTTATGAAGGCAATATGTTAATAATTGTGTTACAAACATTTTTATAAATCACCAAACTTTTCATTTTCAATGCCCTGGTTGAGGGTAGGAGGTTCTCACCTAAGATTTGACGGTACATGGCCCCGTCCATCGTCCCTTTGATGCGGTGAAGTTGTCCTGTCCCCTTAGCAGAAAAACACCCTCAAAGCATAATTTTGGTCTCATCTGACCACCAGAGGACAACTGGGTGAAAGTGTTGTGGTCAGATGAGACCAAAATGGATCTCTTTGGCATCAACTCAACTCGCCGTGTTTGGAGGAGGAGGAAAGCTGCCTATGACCTCAAGAACACCATCCCCACCGTCAAACATGGAGGTGGAAACATTATGCTTTGGGGGTGTTTTTCTGCTAAGGGGACAGGACAACTTCACCGCATCAAAGGGACGATGGACGGGGCCATGTACCGTCAAATCTTGGGTGAGAACCTCCTTCCCTCAGCCAGGGCATTGAAAATTAAAAGTAATTACTAAGTCATTACCAAGTACTAAGGCATGTTTTGCAGAGGGGTCAAATACTTATTTCCCTCATTAAAATGCAAATCAATTTATAACATTTTTGACATGCGTTTTTCTGGATTTTCTTGTTGTTATTTTGTCTCTCACTGTTCAATTAAATCGACCATTAAAATTATAGACTGATCATTTCTTTGTTAGTGGGCAAACGTACAAAATCAGCAGGGGATCAAATACTTTTGTCCCCCTCTATAGACTGGAGATATGGTGAGGAAGCTACATTGGCTCACTATTCATGGCTTGGGTTTTTATGCCCAGGAGGGAGACCAATGTTTCCTTTGGCTATTAATCTGTTGACGTGAAAGCTCTACTTCTCCACATCTCTCTCCACTACCTTTCAGCATGTCCAGAAGGGACAGTTTGGTTATTAAGCCATCCGTCTTATATAGTAGCTCTATCTTATATAGTGACTCACTGTGGTTTATTACAGGACATTTACTGCCACGTGCCACTCTCAGGGAGTTAAATGTGATTATTTGGCATAACTCTGTATTGCAGGAGAGACCTTGCCTTTGGCCACTTCAAATCAGATCATGCTGAGGTTCACTGCCAAGAGTGGCCCTTCTGCCAGGGGATTCCATTTTGTTTACCAAGGTATGAACATCTTCATGTCTCATGAAAAGGGTAGTCTTAAGGAATAAGGGTATAATCTGTTTGTGTTGATGTGATTTTTAACACTGCATCCCTCCCTGGTATCCAATCTATTTCACCTAGGTTCTCTGTGTGATAAATGTCCCATTTTACATTCAGTAAACATGCTTAGAAGAAAAATCTTTGTGCTTGTTTTTTTTTTTTTTTTTTTTTAAATATTAGGGATGCAATTGAATTCAAATACATTATTTGGAATGAACACGTAAATGGGGGGTGTTCACAAGTAAGCCGTTAGATATGAAGCTCACGGTATAAATAAAGACCACATTCATTAACCTGAATGATGCATTTACCACATTTATTCCTTCGTATTTAGTAATTAGGTCATGGAGGTTTAAATTAGGCTACCAGTTTGTTTTTATTTTGGGAACTACAACCGACTTAAATTTGTTAATATAATATAATATTGCGGGCAGGTACAAATAAAAATGAAATAATGGGAAAGGGATCTTATTTTTTTTTATGTTATTTTTTTTTTAAAGTTCTACACACATATCTATTTAAAAAAAAACCACTACAGATAAACAATTCTAGATTGTGTTACACCCCTAAATTATTGAATTATTTGTTTACATATATATATATATATATATATACACCCAGTAGTTAGGTTAGCTAGCTAGTGTTTTTGGTTTGTTTTTGTTTTTTAATCTACAGCATTATATATTTTGCTTCAATTTTAATAAAAAGGACATGAAAAATTGTTTTAAAGAATAATATGATCTAGATTACCTCCATCTCTTGTTTGTACTCATACATGTGCACTCATCTGCCACCAGTATGACCCACATCCATTAAAAAAAAACAACAGACTTTCTATTTATTTTTGAGAATATGTTTTCCAATTGCTAATAATTAAGATGATGATATATGTTGTAACTTGTATGAAATCAAAAGGACTTCATAGTATCCAGACCATGTGGTTGCTGTTATTAGTAATGAAGAAAGCTAAGCGATGCTTGTCATGTTCATCAGTATGCCAGAGTCAGTCTAGGGTTCATCCGGGGGAACCAGCGGATTGTCACAACTGAGGCACAACTGACTCAAAAGAAAACATCTGATATGATTTATAATGCAGTTGAACGGGGAAATGATTCCTGGGCACCTTTTTAATTCTTTTTTTTTTAAAGGTGGTGAAGGCAGGGTCCACACTGCCTTCAGCAGTACTTCTGTGAAAATGTATATGTAAATATCTGTTCCTGGCTGAGAGAGAACATGTCGATACGTATTTGCCTCTGGTTACAAAGAACTAATAAAGACTACGTGTGATTTCATGTAGTTTTTAAAAGCTGGCTTTGTCAGCTGCTTCATAAAAAAAATGCTGATCTATTAAGGCATGTTTAATGGGCAGATTTCACTGCATGCATATTGTAGACCATAGCATGCTCAATTTGTCTCTCTTTATTTTTTTTAAAAAAATCACTTTTCACTGTTTTATGGCGCACATCATTGAACGGATAGCAGCATGCAAGATATGCTTTCTGACAGTGCAATTGGCACATGGAGGCAACTTGCTTGCGTGCATCCACATATGTCATATGAAATTCAGGCATCATCAATGAACTTACATTGAGCTAAGATGCTCTTGTTAAGACTCCTCCAAAGTTTAAAATGACATTTACTCTCACCATTCACAATGACTCATTATGCAGTTTGGTATTTCTTATTACAATAACACGGCTCTGAAAAACACTGCAAATAAAGGAGGCTTGCGTGTGCGGATGAGCCGCCTCTCGGCGCTTCTGCTCCGTTTTGATTAGAAATCCATTTGCACCTGTCTAGCGGTCCCACGCACCAGTGATACGCAATGCAGTTCCATCCCCGAGCCCAGATACGGCAGGCGTATTGGTTCGGAATTCTCCGCCGGCTCCATTGTTCGATTTGAGTGCAGCCCGGGATACCTGCTGCAGGGATCCAAAGCCATTAAGTGCCACTCTGTCCCCAATGCATTGGCACAATGGAACGACACCATCCCCAGTTGCATAGGTAAGCTTTGTCCTGATTTGTTGCTTTGTTTAGGCTTTATTCACAATATATATATATTTTTAACAACAATTGAACAGAGCTCAGCGTGAAGGAGATATAGATGGAGAGGGGTTGGAACTTGTGGGATTGACAGCCTGATCCATGGCCTAATTCAGAGTTATTTGCCCTTAAGTGAGTGACTTAACCCTCAAACCTCTAATGTGCTTTGGGAGAATAGAGTACGACTGACCTTGTGCCTTTACCACTTCATCTGTGTGCCGGAATTCAAAGGCAACTGGGATATGCTAAATGAAGAACAAGTGGACTGTTTCTAAAAATATCTTTTAAAGAAATTGTGGATGAAGGATCATAACCTTAGAGAACAAACCCATAGACTTAAACAGGATTTATACACAACTGTTGGACTTAAGTTTTTGGCTTAAGGGCAAAAAAAAAAAAAAAGCTGTATTTACTCGGATTTATCACGGCTGCCCCACTGGGTTCCTTAGCATAGAGCCTTTCTTAAAATACAACGTAAAGTTCTGAGTCACTTCCACATAGCTCCAGGTCTCTATATTAGAGTTTCATTCAGGTGCTTCTGTCAGACTGTTCTGATAACGTGATTTGGGGATTTTTCTTTTAGCTCTTGAACTGGTTTGAAGGAAGTTTTCCCAGTGGCACATTCTAGTAACTGATGAGATATGCGTTTGTTTAAGTTAATGAATTCTATAGCACGTGCTACCTTGATGTTTATCAGAAAAGGCAAAAAAAAAAAAAATGATTGAGTGATTTTATTTTATTTTTTTCCTTTCAGTAAAATACAAGCTCCCATAGAAAGACATTTTTGCATGGGTGGATGATATTTTAAGCAGGACCATAGTAAGCATAGTTCTAGCATCCTGTTCAAAAAAAAGAAGCGTGTCTCACTACACTGAGGTCTTTTCCTCCTACAGTTCCGTGCAGTGGGAATATGACAGAGAGGCGAGGCACTATCCTCTCCCCCGGCTTCCCCGAGCCCTATGGGAACAGCCTGAACTGTGTGTGGAGAATCAGCGTCACCGAAGGAGCCGGGATTCAGGCAAGTGGAAGAAATAGAATAAAAGTAAAAGGGAAGGGGGGGAAAAAAAAAAAAAAGCACAGGAGCTGATCAAAAGCAATAAGCCTGAGCCGAAGACACAGCAGACTGGAACACGTTTTGTCCGGTAACACATTTCACCCCACTGCAAGCAGGCTGAATTACACAGCTAATTTTAGAGTTTGTGGGGGGGTAGGCTTGGTGCCTTTGGCAGCACAGGAGATCGCATATGAATATTCTGCAATTGCACCGAGATTTAGCAGGATGAGAAAATGATGTGTAAGCTCATTCTGATGAATATTCAAATAGATCTAAAAGCGAAATATGCAGAACTGAAATTTGTTTGCTCCTAATCCTTTGTGAGGCCTCTTTTATATACTAGGCTGTGTTATGAAATAAGAGGCTCTTTTAATTAAAAAACGTTGGTACATTTCATTAGCTCTTATTTGTCTGTATGGAAATGTAAACCCATTCATCTCGGGTGTCTCCCAGATCCAAGTCATGAGCTTTGCTACAGAGCATAACTGGGACTCCTTAGAGATCTACGATGGTGGCGATATGACCGCTCCAAAGCTCGGCAGTTTTTCAGGTGAGTAGATCCTTCATTAAGCACTTTTTTTTTTTGTCTTTTATTGCAATAGTCGGCCTATTAAGCCAACAGCGGCTCTGCCACTGCGGCTGCACATGGCGTCTCCATGGTGTGTCATTCGTCCAGGCTTGTTATTTTTTTAATGTCACATTAAAACTCCAAGCCAATCTTTTCTACCCATTTTATTCGCTTAAAATGGGGGGTGGTACTAAGGTTGAGAACAGGCCAAGGCCTTTTCTGTGCCATGACATGACAGATGAATGCCCTCATTAAGAAGTTGGACGAACAACAGTATCAGCTCTGGGGACCATTTGGGGTCCGACTGGCAACTCGTGGTGCTTTCTTGTCATCCCAATTAATTATAGCCACGGGATTCTCACAACTAAACATCTGTGTGCTTGTAATTGAAAGACTGAATATTCTGAGTGTTGTGTAGGATGCTATTAGGGTATGTGTCACTAATTGTATTAATTATAGACATGCATAGTATGGTTTAAATACTGTATTTTAATATGATCTTCAAAACAATGTTGAGGAATGATTATTATTATTATTATTATTATTATTATTATTATTATTATTATTATTATTATTATTATTAATGATTATTATTACAACTGCCTAAATAAACCAATACTATACATATATGCATAATTAATGCCTTATGTATTTATAAAGATTTATTAATGGCTCCAGATTCATTGTAGTCATGTAAATATGCTGACCTAATACACTAGTGATGTGGGAAAACAGCCCTTACAACATATTTATATAAGGAAACCAAACAAAGAAAATAGGATAAGATGTATAGGCTGTCATTAGTGTCAGATGACGTTAATTTCATTATACATGCCTACAGTGTGGTTTGAATATATTTACAGCTATATATAGATATATTACATTTATTTACTAATGGGATAGGGCCTCCATTTGCTCTAAAAGCCTCAGTTCTTTATGGTATGGATTCCACAAGATGTTGGAAACATTCCTTTGAGATTCTGGTCCATGTTGACATGATTGCATCACGTAATTCCTGCAGATTTTTCAGGTGAACTTTCATGCGGTGAATCTCCTGTTCCATCACATCCCAATGGCTCATCGTCATGTTCATGAAACCAGTTTGAGACGGCTTTTGCTTTGTGACGTGGTGCGTTATCATGCTGGAAGTAGCCATTAGATGATGGGTAAGTTGTGGTCATGAAGGGATGCACACGGTCAGCAACAAACAGGCTGGGGCATTCAAAACGTGATTGATTGGTATTGACATGCTGAAAGTGTGCCAAGAAAACATTCCCCACACCATTACACCACCTCCACCAGCCTGGACAATTGATACAAGGCAGATTGGGTCCATGGAGTCATGCTCTTGTCGCTAAATTCTGACCCTACCATCTGTGTGCCTCAACAGAAATCGACATTCTTCAGACCAGGCTACGTTTTCCCAAGTGCCCACTGCTCAGTTTCTGTTCTTGTCTGACAAAAGTGGAACCCGACGTGGTCTTCTGCTGTTGTAGCCCTTCTGCCTCAATGTGTTGTGGATTCTGAGATGCTTTTCTGCTGACCACAATTATACAGAGTAGCCTTTCTGTCAGCTCGAACCAGTCTGGCCATTCTCCGTCAACCTTTCTCATCAGCAAGGCGTTTCCATCCACAGAATTGCTGCTCACTGGATGTTTTGTTCTTTATCGCACCATTCTGAGAGAACTCTAGAGACTGTTGTGCATGAAAATCCCAGAAGATCAGCAGTTGTAGAAATACTCAAACCAGCCCGTCTGGCACCAACAATCATGCCATGGTCAACATCACATGAAGCTGCTGGCTCGTATCTGCATGATTTTATGCATTGCACTTCTGCCACATGATTAACTGATTAGATAATCACAAAAAAATGATTGCAAAATAACTACAGGTTTAATCTTTTTCCCAGTGTCCTCCCACTGGAGTGAATTGTGGCTAGTCCTACAGCACCGCTTTCGACATGTCTGTACTCCACTCGACAGCAGGACAGTAGCGAAAGGTCACCCGAGTGCCCTGCGGCACATTCTGACTGGCATGATCTAACTCTGACTCACGCACAGATCCCTTTGCCCTGCTCCTATTTCTCCCAGCACAGATGCTGGACACTGAGACCCCCTGCTTACTCACCAAACAACTTAGGAAAGTGGCCAGCAAATTCGCCCGACACGTCCCTGTGATTGAAGAAGCTGAAAAAATGGATAATTTCCTCACATCTGGGACTCGGTGGTCCAAATTATACTGTCCCAGCGCCATTACAAGCATGGCCAGCACATGGTATCAAGAGGCATTATGGATGAGGTTTTTGTGGCCAGATTAAAACACCTCACCTTTCTGTTCAGCTTTTGTCTATTCCACAAGCTTGCTTGTCAAATCCAAATCCCATGTGGATTATATTGTTAATTAAAACGTCAGGTATATTTTGCGTTTCTTTCTCCCATTCTTTTTTTTTTTTTAATCATGCAGGACTAATTGATGTTCATCACTTACCAGTTCAATTGCAAGGTTTTTCCCCCTTACTCTTAAGCAGTACATTTTTTTTCTTTTTTCTTTTTGACTCATACAATTTATATTTACTTAGAGTTTGGGACATGTAATTATATTAATGTATAACAAGCTGCATCCCCTCCAATTAAAGCTAGAGGCTATATTAAAGGCACATTCCACAAAATCCATAATATATGGCTGTAATTCTTCACCACGAAGGCAGTTTGGAGGAATCGTGCCAGTTTTGCTGAAAAATGAGCTAGCGATGAATTACCATGTCCCCGTAGACTTCGTTCGAAATCTCACAGAACGCGTAATATTACTACAATCCATTATACATATAGGGTGTTCTTCATCATAGACCTTTATACTGAGATGTAATCTACATATAAGTGCCAAAACTCGAAGCGCTGGGCCACTGCTGATTCACTGTTAAACAATTTTCCAGCCACCTCTGATGATTCTCTCAAAAGCCTCAAGGTAAAGAATGGCAATAAATGATGTGCTTTATAAATGTGAATATTATTTAATGGAATTAGGTGCGGGATGTAGCGTGACGACTTAAAAATTGACAGCTCACAGCATTTCCATTACATTTCCATTTAGTCGTTTGTCATTAGTCATTTGGCAGATGATCCAGAGGGACTTATAAAAAGGGAAAATTGCCTCAAGTACCTAGCCTCAAGTACCTAGTGAATCGGAAAAGATTCATAACCAGATAGTCTGAAGACTAATTCAAACCGTTTATCTATCGGTTGCTAAAATGCTTGTTTTGTATAGTGTAATAGTGAAATAATAGTGTAATGGCGGTGTAGTCAAAACAAACCTCCTAGTTCTGCCTTCACGCCAGCCATGTGACTGGAAACGGCTGCACATTGCCCTGAAGCTCTTCTACTGAGAAATATGTATAACATGATACATTCATATACGTCTTAAAGAAAGGATACATATAAGCATATTTATATAAGCAGTATACATGCACAATATACATTTATACAGGCAGCACAGTATACATTAGTGCATCAGGAAATAATGAAGCGTATACAGTACATTAAAAGCCAGCTGAGTCGTATTTGAATAGCCGTCTATATCTTATTAACTCTGTTAATTATATTCAAGACTTATGAGTATTATGCCACATTCGACGAAAGCTCATAACATGGAATGTCCGACCTCCAACTAGGGAGAAACTAAAGAAACAGCTTCCTTAAATTTAAATTTCTACACAGAACTCTGAATTTGTAAGTCAACTTGTAAATCGACAGTAAATCAATACCACTTCACTGTGCAGTATTTACTTTAGATCAGACAACATACACATAAGTTGGTTAAATCCATTACACTGACCACACAGCTGCTTGGTTTGAGAGAGAAAATATTTCATAAACTCATGATCGCCAATGTTAGATGGCTAGCTTGTTGCTAGCACGTAGCTCACTAGGAAGTATACCGCACATTGCAGCTTGAGACATACCAGATCGGTCACTTCACCTGAGCCATTGCAGCCATCTTCCATTTATATGGCATTTCTTCTTAATTAAATATCCTGCTCTTATTTGTCTTCGGGATTTATGTTGGCTTGCTTCCTTATTTTATTTATTTATTTTCCACATTTTAATATTTTTTTAGTTGACGCCATTAATATGAATCCACTGGGTTTTTACAAACGTCTCATTAAACCTGCTTGTAATTGTAAGACGCATCAGCTATTTAAACTTGCCAGCATTACCCATGTACGAGTGCACTAACTCATCACAATTTATATGACTTGAAGCGGATTCATTGAGGTTTACATTACTAGTCTTTTTTTTTTTTTTTGCGGAGATTTACCACACACACACACACACACACACACACAGGATTTCCACCAAAATGTCTTGTGTAAATGCACCTACAAACAGCTTACAAATACTCTATTCATATCCAGTTTGATTAATGAGGCCCAATATTCAATTTTTCACCTGTCGTATGAAGCGTACAGTTAGCGGCTAGTTTTATTTTTGGTTTTTTTAACCACTAAAATGATTTGATTTGTGCAATGGTTTGGATTATGTGTTAGCAGTGTCTCATACCGCAAATTATCCCAACATTCTGTACAAAA
This sequence comes from Ameiurus melas, assembly GCA_012411365.1. Classification (NCBI taxonomy): domain Eukaryota; kingdom Metazoa; phylum Chordata; class Actinopteri; order Siluriformes; family Ictaluridae; genus Ameiurus; species Ameiurus melas. Next base: position 6,484,083 of record CM022755.1, on the reverse strand, counting down.
AAGACAGCATACATTATCTTTATTAATACAGTGTACGTCTCAATATTAACAGAAAATGTTAATACTTCACTATTACCATTATTAATGGATATTCAAACATGACTCTATGGCTATTCATGTATAAGCTTCATTATTTCCTGATATGTGAAGGATTAGTGCATGTAAGTTAGTATCCATTCGTTATGTATTGATTTGTTGCTTATTTGTGGAACGTACAGTTACGGAATTATTTAATGCAGGCATTAAGGATTCTCGCCACCCATTACATGGAAGGACCACACACACACACACACACACACACACACACACACACACACACACACACTAAATCTATGCATCACTAACCGAGATATGTCCTGTGAGAAATTTCTCTGTTGTTACAATTGCTGCTGGCAGCCAAAGTAATGCAGCACCCTAAATGCACCATATTCAATCCCGCAAAATCTATTTAGGCCCATCACGCTCTCATCTGACAGGTCTAAGAATGCAGTAGATTGCTGTCTCGCTCATATAAATGAAGATGTGCTGAATAGATAGACACTGGATGGAGCTCTATCGGGCCTGTCAAACCTCATCTAGAAATTATTAGTCAGGTCATTCAAGCGCAAAGGAGCGTTTTTCCAGCTTCAGTCATCAGTGTAATGCACTAGGACTAATACATGCCTACTACTGGCTCGAATAGCATGACTCGGGCCTTTATAGGCTGTGAACTGGACAAAAGAAAAGGCACAGCTTAGCCATTATTAAACTCTGTGATCACTAAACAGGTGGCAGATTATACTGTGGTTGGAGATATTAAAGTGAATGAGAAAAAGATATTCATATTCAGGGAAGGAGTCTGAACACCACAAAATTGACCCCCTTTGGTGTCAAATGTAATACAATGTAACATAAAAGTAAGACGGAATAAAAAAATTGTAAAAAGACTAATACGATGTTTTGAGAAGATGAGAAGAATTTAAATAAAAATCTAATCGGAGTCTAGCTTATTGCCAATATACTGCCGCATGAATTTCCCTAGTTGTAATAATCACATTAATCATTGCAAATTAAATTGAACAATATGACTTCCGTCCTCGTTATTCGTCAGCTTATAACGTAGCACGTGATCCAGCGCATGCTATTATTGAGCATTTTATTGTTGAATAAAAAAAATGAACGAAGACACGAGCTACTCAATCGAAGTGATCAAATCGTATTGCATGCACAAAGTAGGCATCGTGCGTTTAATTTGCTACTTTGATCTGTCGAATTACTCAAATAATGCCATCGTTTTTGTTCATTTCGAGTTGGTTGCCTGTAACTGAAGTCTGTAGTTCAGTTTGGATACTGACGTGGACATTTTCAGTATTAAACACCCTCCCTACAGATGCTTAACCAAACTGTGAATATGGGCCGAGATGTTTAAGTGAGGACTGGCCAAGTATTCCACAAAATCCACAAAAGAACATTAGAAAGAACATCAGAGGGAAACGTACCTTGGTGAGACGGATGCTAATAATTACTCGTTTAATCTTAAAGCAGTCCTAATTCTGTCTCTTAAAAAAAACAAAACAAAAAAAAAGCCCCCACAAAACTACTGGGTAATATAGTGTATTACAAAACGAGTGCCCTGCGTGCACTACGCAATAATGTCACAAGCACACAAAAGCCTCCATCTCACTTCACAATTCTCATTACACTAACTTAGGTACAATATAATTCACTGTATTTTGAACATGTTCTGAGGCCCTGTTAAATAATTAATTTAATTACATTGAGTACATTTGCAACAGAATCTTGACTGTGTCCTATTATTTAAAAAAAATTGAGGCCACTCAAGGCAGAAAAGGCTCCTCTTGAAACAAGATGAAAGTTTTTTCATTGCGTTGGCAGGCCAGTGTCAAACCTCAATTACTAGAGCCTGTGAAAAATATTTTCCTTTTTTTCCCTTTCAGTCTCTTTCAACTTTTTGTTGTTGGTGTTGTTTGAATGACCTCCAAATAGAGTTTCACTTCATGTGGTAAGATGCTAAGAACAGTCACCAACCTACGTCTGCTCTCTTGAACCCTTCAGCTTTTAGTTAATTCCAGTCATCCTTGGGCTGAACCAAAGAGAATGCTTTTGCCATTCATGCTGCTTTTGAAGTGTTTAAACGCGTTTTCTCTCTTTACCGTGTTTCAGGTACAACGGCGCCAGCCTTGTTAAACAGCACGTCGAACCAGCTCTACTTACACTTCCATACTGATATCAGCGTCGTTGCTGCTGGATTTCACCTGGAGTACAAAAGTGAGTAAAGAACTTGTTATGCTTGGCAGCCTGTTCCCCTGTCTGACCTTGGAGTGGTTCAGTGCAAATTAACATTTTATTTATCATACTCAGCCATGCACACAACTTTTGCATTCACACGCCCACATGCACATAGAAAGACACTTTCGAACAGGAACACAACTCTAAACGTCACAGGGTAAAAGAGTCCACCACGTCTTTTCCCAAAAGGCTGTTGTTATGCTTAAAAATGTTGCTTACCACAATCTGGCACTTTTATTTATTTATTTTTTAATCAATACGTCTTTTATTCTTCTTCTTCTTAAGGATGCACGTTTTTAAACAAATGTGAAAATTTTCACAGGATGAAACTTACATTAGCAGCTATAGCTGTCAATCCAGCCTCCCTTTTTCTGTTAGATTAATTTTGTTGTTTTATTCAAATAAAAACCAAAAACACTGATACCAAGAACCTGGAAGTCCTGAAGACTTTCCTGTGGTGGAACACGTACTCTTATGAAGCACTGACATGCGTCCACAAATGTTATATACGGTAAACCTTTTCCACCATATCAAGGAGTTGTCCCTCTGAGTGAATTGTCGCTATGGAAACAGTCACGCATTCACAATGAGTGCATTCATATAGATCATTTGAATTCGAGCTGGAATTACTACTGTCCGTGCCAACACAACACCCTCTGACCAATCAGATTAGCAAATTGGTATAAACTAGATTCATTGATAATGAATAGTAAAAGAAAAAGCCTTTTCATAAATTGTTTCCCCTACTGCGTTTTGGATTGTACACTCCAAATGTGGTAATACGTTCATTATGATACAAATTACATGGCCAATTAAAGTTTTTTGTTTTTTTTTCCCCCAGTAGCTACCTATATATTTAAGTAAATAAGGTAGCGTGGTTTAAATTCTACACCTGAGTAAAATCCTTGGGTGTTCACAAGCCCGGACAGATTCGCTTATTGGTGCTCCATGAAAAGAGAATATTGGTTTGGGAGGTTTGTGTGGCAGCACGATGAAGCGCTATAATTACACTCGTTCATATTTATTTTATGATCAGATACAGACCCAACATCCTGTAAGGATGTGTTTAAACTATATGTTGTTTAGAATCTAGTGAAATTATACGCTGGAATTATACAGCTGAACTGTGAAAACGTGGTCTGATGTTATTGCTAAGAGCGTGATTGTTCTTGTGCCCGGCCTCGCACCTACAGCTTGATTACTATTACGTTCCTCTGGATGCTTTGAATAAAGTTGCAATGAAAAAAGAACCTCACAGCTCCAGGGTCTTCGGTTCAATCCTAACTCCTGTTACTATCTGTGGGTTTTCCATGTCTCCACGGGGTTTCCACCATCTTCTTCGGTTTCCTGGTAGGTGGGTTGGCTACTCTAATTTGCCCCTAGATGCATGGGTGTGTATTTGTGTTGCCCGGCAAAGGACTGGCAACCCGTCTATGGTGTATTCCCGAGATATACTCCTTGAACCCTGTTCAGAATGAAGCAGTTGTTAATGATGTATAAATGATGATTATATGCAGAGAATCTGGATTTCTTGATAAGAGTAATGTCCCATGCCCTTTTCTAACATGTCAAGCAATTTATTACTCAATATAGAAATAAAAAAAATGGTCTACAGAGCAAGTTTTGGGTGACTTTAAATACGGGTGACATTTATGTGGTAAGCATTGTAATGGAAGTAATTTCCTGTTGGGGTGTAAATTTCTGATGCTGGAATTTAAAGAAGCAGCTATTTCCCCCCCTTGTATTCGGAGAAACGGTTCGGACCAATACTCGGATTCAGATAGCGTCAGGGTTACGCTGTCTTGGTGGAAATGGATGTGTGTGTATGCGTGTCCATGTGTTTAGAGCATGGCTTTTCATCTGCCCAGCCCTGATATAAACCACCTCACCTAATTCACTTCCCCACATCTCCTCATTTGTCTGTTTCTATCCACAGTCCCCTCACTGACACGGTCCAATTTGTCTGCTTCTCTGCCTGCACCCATTTAGAGAGCTGCTCAGTAGCTAGTGCTAGGCGATGTAACACAAAATGATGCTCCCTTAAAAAGAGCATTAAGCACTTCCCTTATCTTAATGCATGCCATCATGCTTATCAGGTTGCTGCAAAAAAAATAGTGCCGGAATTTTTTTTTTGGTTCCCTGAGCTTCCCTGCTCGCTCGCTCTCTTCTACAAAATCACAGTAAATCAGTGAACTCTAAATACATCTCAGAGTTATGGCACACTCCATCAACATGTAGTCCAATTAGGGCCGCCGCCAGTGTAATGGTCCATAGAAGTACAATAATAACAATCAGCTCTGGTGGAGTAGAGGCTCAGTTGAGAATCTGAACGCAGACTTAAAATGTCAGTTCTGAATTAGTGACGGTAATGCGCACTATGATTCCCGGCATGGGGCAACTCGGTCACTTATTCAAGAGACGGACACACCTTGTCAATCATTTGATTGCGTATGCTAAGATGTGTGAGATCAATGTGGCTGCCATGATAAAAGATAAAAAAATGGAACAAGCGTAGTCAAATGGAATGTAGAGCATTTGCAAACGAAATGGTCTGTTTTTGGTCTGGTCTCGTCCTATTCTACAAGCTGACGTCTTTTGCATATTACATGTATATATATATAATATATTCTGCAAAACTTTTAGGCACATACAAAGATGCCTTCAAAAGAACGAAATTGAATATTTCTACATTTGGAAAATAAATGAAACAAAATCGATATTTGGTGTGGCAAAAAAAAGATAATAAAATAGTAGTCTCCGGTAGAATTTGTGTAGTTTTATAAGGAAAGTGAGCTGTAAGCTTCTTGCAGAACCAGCCACAGTTCTTCTGGAGACATTGATTGTCACACTTGCTTCTTATGTTTGCAGCAAAACCCAGCAGCCTTTGTTGTGTTTTTTTATGTAATATGCTCCTTTCTTTATTGACATACAGACATGATTCTGGAACATTTGTGCTAATAAACTAATGTTTGGGAATCTAAAATGTTTTTGTGCTGACTCGATAATGTAGACTCGATAATGTAGGGAAAGTCTATAATAAAGTTTGTACTAAAAAAATATAGGGTGCCTAAAACTTTTGCACAAAACTAAAACTTATATATAAAACAAGCAACCACCCAAAGGGATTAATAACGATAAAAACTTAATAGTAATGTAATAACTTGCATGATCGTGGGAGTGATTTCCAAAGTACTAGCAAAGTTGAAAGTTAATGGACCCCTTGGCTTTCCTACCGGGCCCCCGAGCAGTTCCTGGACCCCAATATGAACCACTGGGCTACACTAACTCCTGCATTGGATGGACAGAATTGAATTTAGCCAGTCCAGTTACTTCCTGTTTGTATTAAAATCTTCTCTCCAGCCCATTTTCACATTTCACAAAATTTCATAACAATTTTGGAACGTTGGAATTAAATCTACACTTCAAAGCTTCAAATTCTGGCATTTTGATTAACATTAATACTGGAACTTTTCACTCAAGTTGCCTCTTATGAATACGGTATATGTGCAGAGTAGCTGTGAGGTGATGTTTAGCTGTCTGTTTTATTTGGGGGGTTTGGGAGGGAGTGATGTGCAGTGATTTGTACAGTATGTATTTTTGTGTTTAGCTGTAGGCCTAACCGCATGTCCGGAGCCAGTTGTGCCGGCCAATGGCATTAAGAGTGGAGATCGGTACATGGTGAACGAGGTGGTGTCGTTCAGCTGCGAGCCAGGATACGTACTACAAGTAAGGCACATTGCACACTCTAGTTTCCTTAATCTTAACCTCAGGCGCCAAAAGGAAACTATTATAATTTGAAATAAAAGCGTTTTTTTTTTTTCCTCAGAAAAATACAATTCCTAATTCGGACCAGCTAAATGCCCCAACAAATTGAAAACTGTCACATATTCCTATAATTCATTCTGCACAAGAAAAAATTTTAATGGCCTGTCCAGACTTCCATATAATTTGCATCAACCAGTCAGTCAGTGACTTGCTGATCGTGGCTATACTAATCAAGTACTTGGAATAATTATGATTAGTAATTCTGACATACATCACTTTATCTTGGATTTTCAAAGCCGCATATAATGAACAGGGCCCAGGCCTGATTCTGAGGTAAAGAGGCGAAAAAAGGAAGGTTTCTTGGCACCCTAATAGTTGTACATTTTTAAGTCGTGTGCAAACATATTCTGCTTTAATGAGTGGTGAAAAAAATCCATCGTTTGATAGTCTTGACAGTCTGTTTAACTTTTTTTTTAGGGTCATTCCCATATCACATGTATGCCAGGCACTGTACGACGCTGGAACTACCCACCTCCGCTGTGTATTGGTATGACCACCCCACTAAACGTGCTGCATTGCTCATCACAACTCAGGCATATATTTTTCCACACAGTTTAAAAATATCACAAAAAGCTTTCGCTTGTCTTTTATTGTTGTTCTGGAAACCAGCCAAGTGTGGTGGGACACTTAACGATGTGAGTAATGTGATCCTGAGCCCCGGCTTCCCCGGAAACTACCCTGGCAACTTGGACTGTACATGGAGGATCCTCCTGCCCATTGGATATGGTGAGCAAACTAACTTCAGCCTATATCTAAACCAAATCCCAAAACACATCCATTAACTAAACCTGAGTCTAAATTTAATCTTAACTTTAACCATCAAATTTTAAATAGATCAGTGAACATTCTAAATTAAGAATCAGCTGGAAAACTGATCTAGCTTGGAGATGGCGAGAAAGCTAATGATCAGAGTGGATTCAAATTTGCAAGTTCAGGATGGAAGACAAAATAAAGTATATGTAATTTTACACTCATTGGTTCCCTATATATTCAAGGTGTATTTACTTGCTGAGGTGTCATTTGTTGCAGTGTACCAGGCCCAGTGTTAAGGCCCTGACTTACTAAAGTGTATAAAATATGTGCAAAATCTCCAAGCTGGTTTACTAACAGGGTTTATAGAGGAAAACGGAATTTCGTAAAATTGCACTTCTTGTCCATTTCTGAATAAAGGTGCAAAACACAGTGTCGAACACGAAATATTAATTTGCCACTACTGTACGATTTACTAGATCTGAAATTTATGACCGAAGGGCAGGTATTAAATTTGCAGAAGCCATTTCCAACAGTTAAAAGTAAAACGATGCTTCAAAAAGCTTCACTAAAATAATGATGATACATTTTCGTTCTCCTTAAAAACCTGTTTAGTGTTCGACTAAAATTCTATGAGCATACTACAGACGAAAACAGGAGAAACATTGTATTTAAACAAGCATATTAATATAAACCTGGGATTTGTCTTGCACCATTACGTTCATAGTCATGCAGTTATGGAAAATGAATCAAAACCTTGTTACCAAACAGAATTCAACAGCATCGTGGTATAAAATTGGTTTTTATATTTGATATTCATCATGCCATCATGCTTCTGATACAGAACATTTTTTTTACATACATATTGTATTTTGAATTGTGTAAACAATGTCACGTGAGAAGTAGAGGTTGAATACAATATGTAAATGAGACGATTTGCGTGTGATATGAATGCAAAATGAGTGAATTAATGTTCACAGGTGCTGTTTAAATTCTGTTTGCGTTGGCGGTTTCGAACATGTGGCGAATCTAATATCTAATATGAACTCAACTTTATGTCGGTAATATTGTCATAATTACAGGAAAATGTTTTGAATATTTTGAGGGCCTAAATGTCTCGTCTGGCTTTCTCTCAGAAGAGAAGGGAATTAGAGAAACACACAAATGCACAATTAAATTAAAACCAGCAGTATGTGCAGAGTCAGGCTGAAATAATGTCCTATTAAAATTCTGTAATTCCTTTCAATAGTTAAATGTCATGAAGCAGACGGATAGCTGAAAGTGCAGGGTTTCTGGTTTTAACAACATCAATTTAGTAAACATAAAAAGGCTAAGGAATTCTCAGACACATGAGGCAGGCAAACGATCAGCAAACTGGCAGAAGACTAGGCAAGACGAAATCAGGGAGCGTGAAGCAAGCCGTGGTCAAAACACTTATCATAGTGTAACAATGATAGGAATGCCCTCCATACCTGAGTGGCGAATTGCGGTCCTCAGTCAGACACAGTGTCCTTGTACTAAAGGATACTAACGTCTGAAAACATGCTACGACAAGTTCTGCCGTTTCAAATGCTATGGGTAGAGAAGGAAGTGGAATGAGCCAGAGGGACTGTGAAAAGCAGTCTATCACTACTAATATGGAGGTTTGGCCTTGAGAAAAGTGTACCGTGACAAGGGACCATGGGCATTGCAGGACTGGTACAGGTAAGTGCAGCTGGGAGAGTATGTGAAACCTTTACAAGTAGATTAAGTTACAAAAAAGATGACACAATTTCTGACAAAAAGATGACACAATTTCTGAAGTAGCACATCATGTCTGCGCAAACAACAGGAGGGGAACCCGATGTGGTCTACTGCTGTTGTAGCTCATCCACCTCAAAGCCAGAGATGGAAACTCAAGCCTGCGACTTCGACCCGAGTCGCACTTACGTCGCAAAAAAAAAAAAATTTAATTCTCTTGCGACTTGACTTGGACTCGTGGAACAACTGACTCGAGACGTGACTTGGACTTGAAGACAGATATTCGTAAAAAAGCACAAGTCCTTTTGGTTTGGCATTCCTGATTATGTTCTCTCTTTACTACTCTACATGACGGCATCAAATACCACATGTTTCTATTCATTCCTCAATCAGTATGTCCCGCATCCCACAACCTGAGATGATGTGCGGCATTTTGATTGGAAATAAAAAGTTTGAACAGACTAAGGGGGTGTGCTCGAGCACCGAATTGTGACTGGAGGGCGGAGCCGGAGAAGGTGAGTAGTAAGGATTGCACACCTGCGGGGAGTTATAGTAATGAATGTGACGTGTCGCAGTGAGCTGAGGCGGGAGAGATGGGCGCCTCGAAAGGCAGAGTGCGCCAACCAGCATAGAGCCGTGTGTGTGTGTGTATCTATAAAATAATTTCCTCCGGGTACTCCAGTTTCCTTCTGGAACTCCGGATTCCTCCTCCAGGCCAAAGACATGCATGGTAGGCTGACTGGCATGGCCAAAGTGTCCGTAGTGTGAGTGGGTGTGTGAATGTGAATGTGATTGTGCCCTGCGATGGCTTAGCACTCTGTCCAGGGTGTGCCCCGCCTTGTGCCCCATGCTCCCTGGGATAGGCTCCAGGTTTCCCAGCGACCCTGAATAGGATAAGTGGTATACAAGATGGATGAAAAAAAATACATAAATATAAAGAAATATAAATGGACTGAATGTGGATGTTTCTTATTCATTTAGATAGACAGTAAAATGGTAGGCCTTTGGGTGTCGAAAATGTGTCCCACATTTTACCACACAAAATTGCATGTTCTTTGTTTGGTTTGTTTGCATCTGGTCACCTTACTCCGAAGGGCACTTTGAAGGGAGAGTAAACAAGCTAGTCATACTACTGTAAGATTGCTTCAAACAGACTTCCTATTAAAGTGACTTAAAAACTGAGTTCCGAGTGACCATTAGTTTTGAGCACCACACCTTTTAGCTCTCCAAAGCTCTCACATTGGATGGTAAAGCGAAAGAACTATTGCTAAAAATAAAACAAAGACTTGAGACTTGATTTGGACTCCACCTCAGAGACTTGAGACTTGACTTGGACTCCACCTCAGAAACTTGACTTGGACTCCACCTCAGAGACTTGAGACTTGACTTGGACTCCACCTCAGAGACTTGTGAACATGTCTGCCACTAGCAGAACTACTGCTCACCGAATGTTTTTTCTTCTTCCGTGTAATCTCTAAAGACTATTGCGTGCAAAAAATATCAAGAACCAGCCCATCTGGCACCAACAACCATGCCACAAAGAATGTCACTAAAATCACATTCTTCCCCATTCTGATGATTGATGTGGACATTAATGATTGTTCAAGAAAAGCATAGTGTCCACCAGTTACGGTGATGTTATTTGCAGGACATGATATTAATTGATGGGGTATCGGCTGTTCTCATAACTTTTAGTAAAAAGTACAGAAGGATGAATGTTTAAGTCGCAGAAAAGAATTTCCTACATGCAGTTATTGTGAAAATGGTTAAAGAGAACACATTTAGGAGTTCGCTGGCGTCATTATTTTGGTGTATTGTAACGGAAAACTGTCAGCATAATGTGCTATGTTAAAAATGGTAACTATTACAATGGTACAGTTACAATATAACAATAGAACACTAGTACACCCCCCTCCCTTTTGTTGTGCCAATCTTCTCACTTAATAAGGATGTGATTAATGAGCAAAGCAGTTTGTGTGAAGCTTCCTGCAAGTGTTAATCGAAGTGAAAAGCAGTTGGAACTTTGCTGCACTCAGTGTTTTTAACCACAGAATACCTTTTGACCAGGTGTTTGTCCTTTTGTATAGTGCCTTAATCTGCTTGCTTCCACACCCTGAAGGAGCACACATCCAGTTCCTGAACTTCACGACCGAAGATAACCACGACTTCCTGGAGGTGCATAATGGACCCCAGCACAGCAGCACACTGATTGGCCAGTATAGCGGCAGTGAGCTTCCTGCTCCTCTCCTGAGCACAACTCATGAAACGGTCATCCACTTCTACAGCGACCACTCACAGAATCGCCAGGGCTTCAGGCTCACGTACCAAGGTGAGCTGTGTTATTCAGTTCATCATTCCTGACTGTATTAATCCCTTATTGGAACCAATATTTTGCCTCTAAAGGCTTGGGTGCTGCCGTATGATTGGGAAAGCTGGCTGGTGGGGGGTGATTGGCAGGTGATCAAATGGGGGAAATGGGGAAAAATCTTTAAAGAAAAAAGGAAAGAAAGAAAAAAAAATCAATAAGTGCACATTCTTAACCACTCCAGCTACTTGCAGAATCTCCATGGTTTGGAGCTTACTTACTAAGTTCCCCTCATGCACCGGGTTTTTCATGTCTGACTGGATAAATTGTTTTTGCCTCCAAAAAGCATGTGTGCATTCTAGAGAATGACAGGGTATCACAGCACCCCTCTGATCATGAGAAGCATCTACAGTGTTTGTTGTTGTGTCTGGTGGAAGGGCTGCGGGTGCGGGGCATGAGAGATTTATTTTGTTCCGGGAAAAAGACATTTTCAAATCAATATGTGGATATGGACATTGTGTTTGATTCTCACTTGATAAAAAAATAAAAAATAATCCACTATTGTCCTCATCGCCCACTTGTATGCCAGATAGCTTCTGCGCCTCCTATTATAACTCCTTTTCCTTTCTCCCTCAGCGGAGGTTCAAGAGTTGAACTCGTCCGAGTTGATGATGAATGATTTGTAAGCCTTCGGTGTCTGTTTGCCCGGGGAAGAAATCAATTACGTCTTTTTGATATCCTAGAGACTCACTGCAGTGTGTAAAATAGATGATCGTTCATAATAGATGATAATGAACAAACTGAATATGAAATATTTTAAACTAGGAATGATTATGCCCAATTCTGCTGAACTTATGTAACCATACTACCAAATGCCTGTACCATATGTCTCTATGAAAATGAGTAATAGACTTTCCTGTTATTGTTGTTGTTGTTGTTTTTCAGCCTATCAGTTACAAAATTGTCAAGATCCATATCCATTCCATAATGGATATATAATCCACAGTGACTTCAGTGCAGGGCAATCCATAACATTTGAGTGCTATCCTGGATATGTTCTAGTTGGTTATCCAGTGTTGACGTGCCAGCATGGAACCAACCGTAAATGGAATCATCCATTTCCACGTTGTGAAGGTAAGTGACAAACATTTCAAGACTCCTAATAATGTTTATCAGTGCTCAGATTCTCTCTCTCTCTCTCTCTCTCTCTCTCTAGAGAGAGAGAGATTCTCTATATATATATATATATTCTCTCTCTCTCTCTCTTATATATATATATATATATATATATATTTTGATCTTCCTTGCTTAATCTCCTCTCTGAAGAGATTCAGATGCAAATGTAGGTTTACATTTCCTTCAAGTTTGCAGTTGAATCATTTTGCGGATTTTCTCTTACCATTCCACATCCCCAAAGGCCTTTTAATGAAGCTCTTTAACTGAAGTGTTGCTGCTTTGTGTTATACTGGTACAGCATAACAAGGACTGCAACCCCCCACCCCCAAAGCTGCCTTTTAAATTAAGCACCTTGAAGACCGATCCAGTGGAGACCAAGGCTATAGGGATCTGCTTTAAATTGCAGCCTTGATGATCAATCAGAGTAGTGCAGTGTGAAAGCCGTCTGGCCCGTAATCAATCAAAAGCACTACCCGTTTTCCTTTTCTTATGTCTGTCTCTGAACACCAGACATCACCGCTTTCCGTCCTCTGTAGCACCGTTTGCACCATCTTTCTCTTTCTCCCTATCTTCCACCTTGTGGAACCCCACCCCCCACCCCTTTTTTTTACTCCAGTCCTCTAATAATCCGAACAGAAGGCCATGGTCCCCTGCCTGACGGTGCTGTCATTAGTATGATGATGTCGCACTTCCCCACTGCTGATCATCTGCTATGAATATCTTTCTTGGGAGAGATGAATTATCATAGTGCTTGTTCCTGAATGTTGTATGTTTTTGTGCACAGCACCCTGTGGCTACAACGTGACAGCTCTGAACGGTACAATTTTTTCACCCGGCTACCCCAACGAGTATCCGGATTCACAGGACTGCCTGTGGCTCATCACAGTGCCGCATGGCCATGGAGTGTACATTAACTTTACGCTGCTCCAGACTGAGCCTATAACTGACTACATTGCAGTGTGGTAAGTTCTCGACACCGATCACGCCAAAAAGAACATATCTCGACTAACAAACTTGGAGCCTTTAAAAGTTCTTCTTAGCACAGAACAGTGGTGTATCCAAGAATTAATTTTAGATGAAGATAAATATAATAAAATTACCGTGAGATCTAGGGTTGCCAAAGTTGATCAAATTCAATAATAAAAATAGTTGGCAATTATTATTTGGACTATATTATTTGGACTGATTCCAGGCATCGAGTCAACCCCAAAACCTCGACATGCACAAATTGATTCACCTCATGCGCTAATGGGAAACTAGCATTGTTATTCATGTTTCAGATCATATTAATATTGCTCCCATATTGCCACATTAACAAGAAATGGGATCCTTATGATAGTTTCAATTTAAATTATTCAAATAATATGCTATTAATATGGCATCTTAAAATGACAACTTGCCTTACAAAACCAGATCTACCAGAAAAAGAAAAAAACCCACATTTCTGACTGGTTAATCCTGCTTCTTTTGTTGTTTGAAGTTGACCTTTTATGAACATTATTATTAATGCTCTAAACATGCTATCTGACATGCATATAATCAGCTAAACTATGTGTATTAAACATCCAAGCATTAGGAACTGTCATAAATAAAATATTTTATATAAGTATTTTTAAAAGATTTCTATCAACAGCATGGTTTTATTTTATTTTTAATCGTTAAGATTTATAATCGTGAGTATGTGAACAGACTGGTGAGAAATAAAAGGAAAAAACGTTGCCCTGTTATGCTGCGAGAGCATTTTGCTGGAATAGTTTGAGTCCCCTTAGAGGCAAGCATCATTGCAGTTCTTCTGTCTGATCACCTTTATCCTATGATAAAGCGTTTCTATCCTTACACATGGTTTGTCTGGAATCCTATGAGATTTGTTCATAACATTATAGTTATCATACAAGCCATTTTTATTTCATTCTATCGGACACCCCCACTTAAGTGGATCAAAAAAAGATGTGTAGCATTGAAGAAAGTGCAGCCTGTCTGGGCCCTTTCTTAGTTACGTTCGCCATTAATCTTCAAAAGCCATTAAAAGAGTGGGCTACTCTGTTAAGTCATCATTTTTCCTGGTTTTCATTCAACATGGCCTGTAATGAAATGGCTTCACATGAAAGTCAGCACAAAATCCAGCCATAGATTTGAAAGCAAATCAATTTTCTCCAACTACTCAGGAAAAGAATAAGAAAAAAAAAAAAAAAAAAAGCAAGGCGTTATTAAACTATTTAATGCAAGAATTGGGAGTAATGCATTTCCAATGTGCGCTCGCTTTTATGCAGGGATGGACCGGAGCAAAGCAACTCGCAGCTTGGAATCTTCAGCGGCAATACGGCCCTGGAGTCAGCCTACAGTTCTTTCAATCAGGTTCTTATCAAGTTTCACAGTGACTTCTCCACAAGTGGATTCTTTGTCCTCAATTTTCATGGTTAGTTTCTCTTCTAAATGAAAAATATGTTGCTACCGAACTAATACATATCATGCAACGTCTGCTGGGAAAATGGCTGAAACACCAGATTCATCTTGTTATCTGATACTCAATGAAGCAGCCACTGGTTCTGATGATATCAGCATTTTTTCGGATTACACTAGTCTCCTCGTTTGCGCTTATGTTTGGAGCTTGCTTTCCTTATGTTTCAACATATGGAATAATATATATTTATTATATTTTTATATTTGTACTGAGCATCTTTTGGTGTAACTTCGAGAGGGAAAAAAAAGATGTGCGGGATTAAATGTAGCTGCTATAATGTAAATGATGAGAAGAATTTGTCTTGTCCACATTCCACAATGTATACTTTATAAAGTTGATATACTTTAGACAGTAAATTGTCATTCATTAATGAATTGAATTTGTAATCATTGGCAAACCACTGTGCTATAAGAGGAATAAAACACTTTGGGTAGTTGGTTATTATTTTCGCAATAACAGCATAGCGTGGTGGTGTTTTTTCCCCCTTGTATATGTGCTGATATGAAATCCTGCTATAGTATACAATTTCACATAAGCGCTGTATGTCCTGACATTTTTTTTGTGTGTTTTTTGAAGTAGCTTCAATTAAATTTTCTCTTCAAAGGCTCTTCAAAATATTTCCTTTCTTCCCAGCTTATCCTCTGAAGAAATGCTCCCCTCCCCCTGCTGTGGATGAGGCAGAAATATTGTATGAAGATGGAGACTATGAAATAGGTATGGGAAACTAGACACTAATCTAATCTATATTTAGCTGATTCGCTCATTTTACTGTTTAATACAAAAAGGAAGATGGCAGAAAAAAGAAATCACAGCTGGGATCTTTCCAGTGATGATACTGACAGGATCTTTATTTATTTATTTTTTTAATATGTGGCATATAAATATTCTGTTGTAGTTTTCACTGTGCAGTTGATTCCAAGTTACTAAAATCAAACTGTAATTTCTTTTTTAAAAGTTACTGAATCTAGCTTTCTTTCACCTACGGGGTCAGACAGTTTGGGCTAGCGCCCCCAAGCTAATTTAATTTCATCTAAATATCCTATTTACACACAGTTTGCTTCAGGTTTTTAAATGTGTCATTTAAATGGTAATGATCGTTTTAATCCTCTCTTAATACTTGATTTTTTTTTTTTTATCTCCAAACAATCATCTATGTGGCAAAAGGAAATTATGTATTTGACAAAATTACAAATGAAATTCTAAGTAGTGTACTATATATTAGGGGAAAGATGCTTTAACTATCCAGGTTGATGATATTAAGAATGTGCTTTATGTACATGATTATCAAAAGGTCTGCACTGTAACGTTTCAGGTGACATTGTAAGATATCAGTGTTTTCCTGGGTTCACCTTGATCGGCAACGATGAGCTCACCTGCAAGCTTAACTCCCACCTGCAGTTCGAAGGCCCTCCCCCGGCGTGCGAAGGTAAATGGAAACAAAGTACACATTCAGGTTTGAAAACGCATCTGACAAAAATCCCTGCTGAGATGATTACATTATAGGCAGCACTGCTGGAAAAAGAAATGAAAGAATAAAAAATCAAAAGAAGGAACGGGAGACACGGCGGAAGACGGCAAAAAAAGGTCAGCGATCCTCAGTGCTTCGTTGTCAAATGGCTACGGCGCTCGTGAGAAGCTTCACTCGCAGTATTCAGAGATGGAAGATATAATGGAAGGGATGAGGAAGGAGATTGATAAAAGGATTGAGCAGGATTGAAGTAGACTGGTGGGAGAGAAGAAGGGAAGATGGAACTGTGATAGTTGAATGTGCAGTCATAAAAGCATTTAATGTGTGCTATTCTGATCCTAACACATTCAATCATGTAGTAGTAGTAACAACAACAACAATAATAATAATGATGATAATAATACCAACATCTTGACAGAGATTATATTGTATTCATGAAAGCACATTAATGAGAAATTGACCTAAATGTATGGAATATTCTGCTTTGTACGGCCCGACAGCTCAATGTCCTGCAAATGAGGAGCTGTCCAAGTCCTCTGGGGTAATCCTGAGTCCGGGCTTCCCGAAAAATTACCCCAACTCACAGACCTGCTCCTGGATCATCAAAGTGTTGCCCACCTTTACCATTTCCATTTATGTGGAGTTGTTTCAGAGTGAAAAACAGTTTGATGAGCTGGAAATCTTTGATGGTAAAAGCACATTACTTCATGTAAGGAATAAAACATGACAGCCCAGGTGGTTAGGCAAACATAATGCATGTTTTGCTTCCCAGGGCCATCTGGACAAAGCCCCTTGTTGGTGGCACTTAGTGGAAACCACTCGACGCAATTGAACTTCACAAGCAAAACCAACCAGCTTTACCTCAGATGGTCAACTGATCATGCAACCAACAAGAGGGGGTTCAAAATACGCTACACAGGTTTGTGCATCATTTATATTTTTTCATATTTTTAAACCCTACATTTAATTTACAACCCCAAGCCTTTTGTGTTCAGGTTGGATTAATTGCCAAGTCCTCCACTGGATAGAGTTTTGGGTCAGGGTGCAAGAAAGTCAGCTTTTTCTAAGTTAGCACTCATTAGAGTAGGAACAGATGTTCTGTACCTTCACGGTGCCTCTGACTGAGTCTGACATAATGGAGGTCAAAGATGCTGTAATGATTTTCGCTGAATAGTTTCTGTGCCTCATGCCTCAAACTGACATTTTGACCAATGGCCAAACTTGATATATATAATGTGCAGTGGCTGGTGGCAGTGATTAATTCCCTTTTCCCTTTTCATACACACACAAACATTCTCCCTCTTTTTACTTTTGCCATTCCAAGCAATAAATATATATATATATAAAATATATATACAATTTTTTTGGAAATGTATTGTTTCCACATTCCTAATCATACTTTAAAGGAATGAGAAGTGGGCAACAACTATAATTTCACTGCAGGAAGCAGTATCTTTTGCATAGAGGTTCAGCAGCCCCAATAAATTATAATATGGGAAAGCCTACAAACAGCTACCGGCAACACTTTGAACAATAAGCGAGCGTTGAACAGCAGGCTGTAATGCATGTCTATCTCGTTTTATCTTTAGAAAACTCTGGTGGGTGCAGAGACTCAGCTCTTTCTGTGGAGGATTTTCTTTCCATTTTAAGCACTCCATTGGGTTTTTTTTTATCAAAGTAAATTAGAAGGCCATGCTGCATGGGATATTTATTTATTTATTTATTTATTTATTTATTTTTTAAAGTATGAATCCTAGTCGCTCTCTGCCAAGACTGGGTTAAAAGCATCGGCTAAGTTAGTGCGATGTTGCATTTGATTTCAATCGTCTGAGGTAATATTAGCTCAAAGATTCCCAGGGCAAATAATTTCATAAGCATGTCGTTTTAGAAAGATTCCAGACGTGTAGTTTTAACGAAACTTCATTTTAGTTGTGTGTGCTGGGACTGACTCTCAGGTTAGTCCACTCGTGCATTCCTCATTCTTGTAACCACATAAATCATTTGTAGCAGTCGCAGAATGATATTATTTAAGATGATTTATAAATAAGCTTAGACGTTTTTCGGGTTAAAGGGTTTTCTTCCTGTTGGTATTTGTGGTGTTGTATTTTCAGAATATTAATCCACTTCAATCTTACTCTCTGTAGTATTCTTTGAGTTGATACAAGTTATATTAATTCTGCATTTTTAACCTACAACAATCTCATACAGCACTGTGATTTTTTGTTGTTGTTTTTTTAATAACCACAGCGGCATATTGCAGCATGAGTGCCCCACCCAAGAATGGTGGGATCACGAACAGGACGAAAGAGCGGCCAGGCAGCCGGATTCAGTACTACTGTAATACAGGCTACAGGCTTGTTGGTCAGCACAACGCCACATGCCGAATCCATCCGAATGGACTTTATCAGTGGGATGCCTCAGCTCCACTTTGTCAAGGTAGCAAGAATGTTATCTTGTGTTTTTATGGAGCTTTATGAATGTTTTCTAGTGATATTCCTGACATTCCAGCAGGTTGTCATTGTCTAGATTATGAACCCGGCCTGGCTATTTCGGAACCTGACAGACGGATTTATCCATCTTAACCATGTCTACAGGCAATTAAATGTGCATACAGTGGTGCTTGAAAGTTTGTGAATTTAGAACGTTCTACATGTCTGCATAAATGTGGCCTAAAACATCAGCGGATTTTCACACAAGTCCTAAAAGTAGACCAAGAAAACCCAATTAAACAAATGAGACAAAAATAGTGTACTGATCCAGTATTACATATCTGTGAGTGGCAAAAGTATGTGAAACTCTAGTATTAGCAGTTCGTTTAAAGTTGAAATTAGAGTCAGGTGTTTTCAATCAATGGGATGACAATCAGGTGTGAGTGAGCGCCCTGTTCTATTTAAAGAACAGGGATCTATCAGAGTCTGGTCTTCACAACACATGTCTGTGGAACGAACAAAGGAGATTTCTGAGGACCTCCGAAAAAGAGTTGTTGGTGCTCATCAGGCTGGAAAATGTTACAAAACCATCTCTAAAGGGTTTGGACTCCCTCAGTCCACAGTTACACAGGTTGTGTACTAATGGAAGAAATTCAATACCATTGTTATCCTCCACAGGAGTCCTCGACCAACAGAGATCACTCCAAGAGCAAGTCGTGTAATAGCCTGTGAGGTCACAACGGAGCCAGGATAACTTCTGAGCATCTAAAGGCGCCTCTCACATTGGCTAATGTTAATGCTTATGAGTCCACCATCAGGAGAACACTGACCAATGGTCTGCATGGCAGGGTTGCAAGGAGAAAGCCACTGCTCTCCAAAAAGAACATTGCTTTACTTCTGCAGTTTGATAACAATCACGTGGACAAGCCAGAAGGCTGTTGGAAAAATGAGACCAAAATAGAATTTTTGCTTTAAATGAGAAGTCTTATGTTTGAAGAAATGATAATAAACCACTGCATTCCAGCATAAGAACCGTGTAGTATCGTGGTTTGGGCCTGTTTTGCTGCATCTGGTCCAGGACGGCTTGCCACCATTGATGGAACAATGAATTCAGAATGATTCCAGCAAATTCACTCCAATCCACTCCAATTCATTTGTGATGCTGTTCCTTTACTCAGCTACCCGGCTTGTAAAGCCCTATTGTATATGACAGTATCTACAATCTCCTGGGCCATCTCATTACATTCTCCCGTTAAAGAACACTCACTGAGATCGTGATTGTCCTTCATCCGAGCGTTGGTTGTAATGCCAAGATTGAGACAGTAATGTGGTCTGTGTCTCGCCTTAATCTTAATTTTATTTTCCATGTTTATCTGTTGATCACGTTTATTTTAACCTTCAGTCTGGGTGCCAGTGTCCATCTCTCCCGATTCCTCTAACTTTCTGGCCCACACAGTCACTGCTGGACATTTTCCTTATCCATTGATGCAGAAACAGTCATTCTCCAAGCCTCTTTATTTAGCCATTATGGAAAGGACGAACTAGCAAAAATAGGTTATATATTTGCAAAAAGGTTGGAGATGGTTGAAATTTATGCAGGGCTAATTAGTTCATGGGATTGTTATGAGTGCATGCTTCGGGGGGAGTTTAAGTTTGGTAATTACCTGTTTAGAGACTGGAGAGAAGTGTAGCTTATGTGGAAATGCATGTGTAATTGCACAAATACACACAGAGACAGTCACTCGCCCTCACAGCTGTCTGGCTACAAGGAATTATAATGGAAGTGGTCCTCCCATTATCTAGTTCCATCCTGACATGGTTGTAATCCTTAAGTGTCTGTAGATGGGTATTTTCAATTAGCACAAATCAATCATGTTCAGCATGTTTTGGAGAAAATATCTTTTTTTAGCAATTGGTCTACAAACTGGCTAACACAGTATTTATATAACAAGGTCAATATTACAAATTTAAATAGGGACCTAGAAATGGTGGAAAATGTTGAATGTTAAATATGCAAGATATTGAACATTTACTTTTTGTTTTAAATACTTAGGAAATTCTAAAACCTTCTGTTTATTTCTAATAAAAAAAAAAATAATAGTACAAGTAAGTACTTTGTCCAGTGTTTTGTCCATACCTGGAAACATTTCATGTAGTCATCTTTTGTCATCGTGTTTATATTGTTAAAGCCGTAACATTAAAACTACCTGCCTATTATTGTGTAAGTCCCCCTTTTGTCACTAAAACCACTCTGATTTACCGAGGCATGGACTCCACAAGACCTCCGAAGGTATGCTGTGGTATCTGGCACCAAGACGTTAGCAGCAGATCTCGCAAGTCCTGTACGTTGTGAGGTGGTGCTTCCGGGGATCTTACTTGTTTGTTCAGCACATCCCACAGATCCTCGATCGGATAGAGATCTGGGGAATTTGGAGGCCAAGTCAACACTGAAAATTACTGACATTTTTTTCTACTATGCCAGGGTGCATTATCCTGATGAAAGAGGCCACTGCCATTAGGGAATACCACTGCCATGAAGAGGTTTACTTTGTCTGCAACAGTGTTTTGGTATGTGGTATGTGTCAAAGTAATATGCAGATGAATGCCAGGACCCAAGGTTTCCGAGCAGAACATTGCCTAGAGTGTGGCTAAGATCATGTCTCTGCCGGCTTGCCTTCTTCCCGTAGTGCATCCTGGTACTGTCTCTTCCCTAGGTAACAACGCACTCATACCTAGCTATCCACATGATGTCAAACAAAATGTGATTCATCAGACCATAGGCCACTTTCTTCCATTGCTCCATGGTTCACTTCTGATGCTCACATGCCCATTGTAGGCACTTTCAGTGGTGGATGGGGGTCAGCATGGGAACTCTGGTCTGCACCTACGTAGCCCCATATACAAGCTACACTGCACTGTGTTGTAACACCCTTGTCTCATAACCAACATTACTGTGGGACAGTAGCTCTTCTGTGGGATCAGACCAGATGGGCTAGCTTTTGCTCCCCATGTGCATCAGTGACCCTTCGGCACCCAAATCCCTGTCACCGTTTCACCGATTGTTGTTCCTTGGGCCACTTTTGGTATGTACTTACCACTGCATACCAGGAACACCCAAAAGACCTGCCGTTTTGGAGATGACCCAGCTGTCTAGCCATCACAATTTGGCCCTTGTCAAAGTCACTTAGATCCTTACACTTTCCCATTTTTCCTGCTTCCAACACCTCACCTTTGAGAACTGACTGTTCACTTACTGCCTAATATACACCGCTTGACATGTGCCACTGTAGCGAGATAATCAACGTTATTCACTTCACTTGTCATATAATATATAAATAATAAAAATTCATGAATTTCCATAAGCCTTGCTCAGCAAGCTAACTGACGTTTCAAGCAGGGACAGCCATTACGGGTGATTATGGAATGGTACATGACACGTTTCCAAGAATTGGCGGTTATGGCATTGATATTCTTCCCCGATTGCGGAGCAAGTGCACAGAGCCAGAACGTGAGCTAATTAAAGCCAATCATTTCTTTAAACAGCAAGAACAATTCATTGCCATCAGTGCAAAAGTCAATGAGGCCAAGGCAAGGACTTTAGACACAATCATTTATTTATTTATTTATTTTTGTTGGTTTTACGGCCTTTATGGGATCCGATCTGCCAATGTATCACTTTTAATTGGTGCCATCACTTTTCCCCTAAGCAGAGGAAACAGCTGTTTGCCTGTGTGCATCTTCAATTTTAATCTCAGATCTTGACCACACTCTCTAATTAAATTTCATTATGCACAGAGCAGATGTAGTGTGCAGTAATGTGTTGAACTTTGCATTTCTCACTTGTGCACAGCATGGGTGGATGGATGGACAGATGGATAATAATAAGAACGGTTGTTATTCCACTATTGTTGTCTAATATGCAGTTACTGTGCAAAAGTTGTAGGCTCCTGCAAAGATGTCTTAAAAATAAGTCGTCAATTTTTGGTGTCACAAATTTATTTTTTTTTAAATAGTAGTCTCCATTGCAATTAGTGTAGTTTTATTTGCAATTGGTGTAGCTGTAAGTTTTATTGAGCATCTTGCAGGACCAGCCACAGTTCTTCTGGAGATTTTGACTGTCGCACTTGCTTCATATTTTTGCAGCAAAACCCAGCAGCCTTCATTGTGTTTTTGCATGAAAAGTGTTCTCTTACATAATATGCTGCTTGTTCTGTAACATTTAATTTTGTGCTAGATTGGGAATCTAAAATGTTTTTGTACTGACTTGATAATGTAGAAGTGATAAATCTATAATTAAAGTTTGTACTGAAAATAATAGGGTGCATAAAATTTTGCACAGTACTGTAAGTCCAGATAGTATGTTCTTATTGCCTAGAAGCAGTAGGGAAGCTTGCGATAGATGGATAGATACTATTGAAGAATGGATGAATACTGAAGAAATTATCATTATTCCAACATGCAACTCTAATATACTGTATGTCCAGATGAATGGATGTATGGATCAGTGGATACTCAAGAACTGTTTTTCCCGAATATAATCAAATAGCGTGTGTTCTAATTGAATGGAAGATTCGGAAAGATGGATGAATGTTGTAGAAATGCGCAGAAACGATTCTACACATTAAGATGGACGGATGGATGGATGGATGGACACTATAGAAGAATGAATGGATACTTAAGAACTGTCATTGTTTCACCAATCGTTACTAATAAGTCCACTAATAGTGTGTTCTTATTGACCGAAACAGTGTGGAAAATTACTGGGGGTTTTGCTGTAAATCTTGAATGTTGATATAGGTAACCATGTTCAGTTTCGTTTGGCAGCCATCCTCCACTGTATTGTAACAATGCTCTGTATTTTGATTGGCAGCAATATCATGCGGTGTCCCAGAAAGCCTGGGCAATGGCTCCTTCCATGGGCTACAGTACACCGTGGGCAGCACTGTGCGGTATGAATGTGACGAGGGCTTTTGGGCTGAGAATACCACCCTGCTGTCCGCTGTTTGCCTAGAGGATGGCACCTGGAGCAATGCGGCTCATCCTCCTCACTGCTTACGTGAGCCTCTTCCTCCTTTTTTTTTTTTTTTCCATCTCTATGACAACAACATGTTCAAATTTCCACCACTTAATCGAGTGGCCTCTCTCAACTCCATCCTCTCCATCTGAGAATGATGTAGGGCAGGTAATTGGCCAAAATGACTGATAATGACTTGATTTTTACTCGTTTGGTACTAAAACCAGGTAAATGCTATGATGGGGCATGTCCCTATCCTACTTTTGCCTCATTCTGTCTGGAATTAGCAATGGCCTCTGGAGCTGATATACCGTATACCTGGAAGCTGATAATGGATGCACATATTGCAGCACCAGGTCAACAATCATTAAAACTGACGTTTGTAGGAAATAGGAAGGCAGCTTTTTTAAGTTTCCGTGAAATCATTTTATTTGATAATTGCATTATTATTTATGTAAAGTGAGATTTAAAAAAAAAAAATTTAATGGTGCCAATTTGAACTATCTTGCTCTATTTTGTCTTAAATGGGCCATCTGTTCACACAAGTCCACACTGCAGGTCTCTTATTTCATCAAATTAGAAACTCAACTAAGTTTCAAGAAGGAACGACTCTGTCTTACATCAGTCTCGCTTAACAAATAAATAACGTGTGACCAGTTTAATTGTGTATTTGAAAGGACTCTTGATAACTTCTGAGAATGAAGTTCAAATATGCATCGTATCTTTTGCAGCGATGCTTTTTTTTTTCTTTTTTTTTCAGTTCACAATTTCCCAGCAATGAGCTTTTCCATTAATGCTTTCTTGGCTTTATCCTGCAGCGATTCAGTGTCCCAACATCGAGAGTATGCTTTCAGAAAACATGGTATGGCGCCTAATCTCAGGCACGCTGAACGAACTCAGCTCTCAGATAATGTTAAGCTGCATTCCTGGCTACTACCTGGGGGGCCAAAGGACTATCAAGTGCTTAGCAAATGCAACCTGGGAAGGACTGGAGGGGAAGTCGACTTGCAAAAGTAAGCGTACACTGCCCTAACACACACATGCACTCTTTCTCTCACACACACACACACTATGAGCCATTCATTTTAAAACCTACCGGTAACTATATTTTGTACATGTACAAGTAATGACTGTAGTCTGTCTCGTGCTAGGTAATTTGCCCCTACATCATTGGAACAGGGCTATCATAGGAACGGCACAACTGTTATAGATAGTGGCTCTCTTTTGCTGTAGCATTGCTACCATGGTTTGAGTACGCATCTCCCCTTGGAGCAGACTCACTGCAAATCTAGTTATTCCAACTGATCACCTTGATCCTATGGTAATTATTTCTATCCTGATGGAAGTGATTATTTCCAGGATGACAATGTCCCTATCCACAGGACACAAGGGCACACTGAATAGTTTGATGTATGAAAATTATGCAAATCTTATAGTATGACCTTTGCAGACACCAGGTCTCAGTTCTAGCAAAATCTATTCCAGGGTGCTGGCCTGAAAGCTTGTCACGGCCCAACACCTTGTTAAGACATTTTGTTGTTCCTTGCTGTAATTTGTTCCCCATCTACATATATGCATGTTTACATTTGCTTACGTATCTGTTTATACCTCCGAGACATGCTAAGCAAACAGAACGCCAGTGACGGTGTCTTCAACAGAATGTGCTGTAGCTAATTAAAGGTCACACAGTTAATGTAAAGAGAAAGCCTTGTTTATATGGGAAACCCATGCATCCCCCTGGCCCACTGATGCGGGCTTCTAGATAAACAACTTGATATTGCTAATAAGGGATACATGCCAAATTTGATCCTTTAACAAATATTAAAATGTGTGTGGACTGCAGAAGGCTTGTGCTGAATGTAAAACGATATTGCTGTGGTGTGGTGCAGAGTTCAGATAAAGTTCAGATGAATGAAAGCTTTAAACAAGAACTGATTATAAATAATGGGCACTTGCCTGATGATGAAAATTATTAAAGCATTCTTCTATTGGTTCTATTGTATCTGCTAATATGGATTGTGTTGTTTATATTATATATATATATATATATATATATATATATATATATATATATATATATATATATATATATATATATATATATGTATGTGTGTGTGGGTGTGTATGTATGTATGTATATATATATATATATATATGTGTGTATGTATGTATGTATATATATATATGTGTGTATGTATGTATATATATGTATGTGTATGTGTGTGTATATATATATATATATATATATACATATATATATATATATATTCCTTTATATTAACAAAAATGTATATTATAATTATATGAATCCTATGGCGGAAGATTTGAAATCTTGTTTGATCTTTTCCCTTAAATAAAAAATGCACTAACCATGGAGCCATGGAACCATTAAAGTAGTTTCCCTCGCCTCTTCGTCTATGCAGAAGTCGTAATAAGCATATGAATAGCACTTAGGGTTACCACTCATCGTTACACTTCCTGACTGTGAATTGTTCATGCTTGACTTGCAGTTATCTCCTGTGGGGAGTTGCCTTCTCCTCCTAATGGCAAGAAGATGGGTACACTGACCACCTTTGGTGCCACAGCCATCTTCATGTGCAATACCGGCTACACGCTAGTCGGCTCCCACGTTCGGGAGTGTCAGGCCAATGGCCTCTGGAATGGAGTGGAGACTAAATGTCTGGGTAAGAGAATTCTATACGTGCAGGTTTCAGCATTTTAAACGCATACTTAGGATTTAATGGTACACTGAGGGAGTTCTAAAGCTGCTTCCTGAATAATAACTATTAGTTCACTACAGTATTCTATACTACATTATTATAGAATGCTATACCTTTCTGTATTTTAATGATATTTTAAATGGCAAATGCAAGTATAGTTAAAAGCAATTGATGCATTGCTTGCAAATAGTGGATTTTAGCATTTCAAACAGCTCTAAACTGTTATAACCAGAAGAGCCAATACAATCTCCGAATATTCCAATACACTAATAGAAGAGAAAATGCAAGGGACATGACCATAATTTCCATAACTAGAGTAAAAAGTATTGTCCAACATGAATCTTAGGAATCTTTTGTAATTGTAAAATGAATCGTTCTTTAATTTAATGTAAATATTTTTCGTACTACAATTATTTTCAGAGAATAGCAGAGTGAAATATGACTGGTGATATATTTCTATGGTTTGCTAAAGTGCTTGCATCAATGTATGTTACAGGCCGGAAAAAACCAAACAAACCTATCTTGATCAAAACCTGATTTGTCATTATTTTATTAGCTGTTTATCAGAATTCAATCACAGCCATGGGTTTTCCCATGCTGCACTCAACTGCTGAACTTTCACTACTCAATTGCAATAGGCTCAAACATGTTTGTGTCAGAGGGACATTATTACTTAATGTTTAATAATGTATAAAACGTCAATCAGGAAAAGGCAACCCATGCATTAAATGTTCTCAACTACTAACAGCCGAGTCAAGGCACGTAGAGCTCACTGAATCTGGAATGGAGGGTAATGCAATAGTTAGTGATTGTGCTGAATTTTAAAAGATATAAACGAATTTAATTGAATTTGACAGATATTAATCAGTGGATTTAGAACAGCTTGTGTTGCTTCAAAATTGGAATGAATAACTGTGCTTTGATGCATCGTAGCTGGTCATTGTGATTCGCCTGATCCCATCACTAATGGCCACATCAGCGGCGATGGCTCCAGCTACAGAGACACAGTAGTATACCAGTGCAACCTGGGATTTCGCCTTATTGGGACGTCAGTGCGCATTTGCCAGCAGGACCACAGGTGGTCAGGGCGAGCACCTGTCTGTGTTCGTAAGTGTTCTTTTGAAGCTTTCAGTGCAATTTGAACTGATTTTAGAAATGTCAGCAATGCATTCTTAGGCCAGAGGGATAGCACTATGGCTGACTAATAGGGCTGAGTTTATCCCTGGGCTTTGATTATTGACTTTCAATATGCCACTTATTTGATGTGTAGAGTCCACAGTGTGACCTGATGCACTGCCTGTATGTTAATGTATTTAATATAAGCAAGAAACACCCTTAATAACAGTATGGTATTAGTGATGGAATAAAAACAGATGTTGATTTTGAACTAAAATGTTTGGACCCTGCTGTATATAAACAGACCACACTTCTCATGTGTTGTGCAAGTTTATTTCAAAGTTTTGGTGGAAACTGAATATGTAATAGATGTTTACACTGTAGTTGCCGTTGCACAGTCTGCAACTAACTTGCATGTTCAGCCATCCTGCTATAGCAGTCTCTCTGGCCTTGCTGTAGTACACTACCGGTATCATCTGTCTCTTACATAGTCCTTTCAGAGTACTGCTGCTGCTAGTGTGTTATGCTTGAGATATCATATCCTGCCCCTCTTCTCCTCCCAAGGGCCACACATGCCTGATACATGTACTCGGTGCATAAATAATATATTACTGTGGTCTGAGTTTACACTGATCCATGTGCTTAGTGTAAATATCAGGGTCATCCTCTTCATGGTCCTTAGGTTCTCACCCATTTATCTTTGTCGTTAATAATTAATAGTTCTAGTTATTCTGCACTATTGGTGCTGGGGGAGGGGGGGCATGGTTATTTTGCAACAAGGAGCCTGCTCTTCTATTTTTGATCAAAAGTCAGAAAAAACTGTGACTGTCTTAATTTAGATTCAACAACATGTGGCTGTGCATAATATGGAGTAACTGTAGTACATTCTGACCGTTTCATTTTCATTAACAGCCATTACCTGTGGCCATCCTGGAAACCCAGCTAACGGGCGGACAAACGGGAGTGAGTTTAACCTCAATGACGTGGTAAACTTTACATGCAACACCGGCTATGTGTTGCATGGAACCGCTCGAGCACAGTGCCGTATGAATGGCCTGTGGAGCAACCCACTGCCCATCTGCAAAGGTAAGAGAGTTGTGCACCTGCAGCATCTTGATTGGCAATTTTAATTACCATCTTATTCAAATCTCAACAAATATGCACTAGAACCCGATCATCACTTTTGACCAACATCTGCACTGGTTTGGTGAAGCAAATATCTGTGAGGCTGAATATGCTGATGAATACGTAACGTAATGCATTACAATAAGTCGCGATGCGTAATTTACAAAGAATTCCGATTCTGATTTTTGTTATGATGGCCTGGCTTTCAAAGTTTAGTGAGCTCACAGCAGACCTTCTGACATTAACTGGGTCTCCCCATGCATGCCTTGCCATAACATATCACTGAGGTGCAAAAAACAGGCATTAGCTGGTGTTGTGAAATATGTAACCTATTCCCAGCTACTTTTTGAGAGTGGAATGGAACAGTTACAGTGTGTTAGCACGGGTGAGCTGCATTTGTTTGTTTTATTAATATAAAAAGAAGAGAACACCGAAGAACCAAGGGTAAGCTTTGAACTTGAACTTTTTTTTTCGCTTGGCTCACTGGGGTGTTGGGGCAGACAGCAAAACAAAAAAAAAAAGAGCACTTCTTTCCAGCTCACCCGCATGTTCTGCTGCTCGGTGCCGCCATACACCCACACTTTTCATGCAGTCAATCTTGGGAGAGAGAGGAAAAAACAAATAGGCCGTTGAAAGTAAAATACATCTGTGCTACATTCTCCTTTTGGCTCCTCCTTCAAATCACACCATCCCACTACAGATTCATGCTAAACGTGGTCCAATGTTGAGTTACATCGAGATTCAGCTTTTCCTTTAAACCATTGGCACATTTAAAGGAAAGCATTAAGCGTTGTATTAACAGAAACGTAAAGAAATGCCATGAACGTTAACATGTCTTTGCCTCAGTAGAAGGAGCATACGCATTAGTCCCCTGGTGGTGCAGGGTGTTCCTAATAGAACTCTGATTGGGAGTGACCCAACAGGAAAGAGCTTACCACCATAGATGTCTCCTCTCAAGCTGTGCTACAGTGTTACTGTTGAAAGCGTTGCCCCAGTGTAAGGTCAGAACACATTAAATTGAGAGCAGTCCATCTGGCTCTGCAGTTCATCTAGCTGGTTCTTAGATGTTGCCATGTGCTGGCCCACTCAGATACATTGTGAAGGTCAGTTAAAATCAATCAAGTAGCTTTCTCCCCTTGTGTAGAATCGGCTTCAAGATTCAAGAGTTTGTCATATGTACAGGAAACAGTCTATAACACAGTACAATTAAATTCTTACTCTGTGAATCCTCCCAGCGACCTCTGGCATAAATTAAACAGGGGCAGTAGAGGAGAATCGTTCACAATCCTGATGGCTTATATTGTGCTTAATGATGTGATGATGACCCTGGTCTGGTAGAGGCTCTCCAGCATTGGTAAAGATGTTTAAGGTTTGGGCAGCTCTCACCACTCACTGTAGTGCCTTATGGTCCTGAGCTGTGGAGCACTAAGGGTAATTCATCTCCCAGGGTTCTTGATGGTGTAGTGCACAGTCAGAAAGGCGGTACCCCAGTTCTGTGAAAGGCTTGGTGATATCCTGGACCCTTAACTTGCCTTACCATTTGTTATACACTGTTGATCCTCTTTCTCTGATTCCTCCCACTCTGTGCTGGATTTTAACCTGTCCAGGGATTGCTAAACAGCACCAAGTCCATATTAACACCATATTGCTTTTTATGAGCATATTATTGTGGGTTTACTTTAACTACAGTCATGTGAAAGAAATATGTACACCCCATGGAAACTGTTGTTGTTGTTTTTTGGTTTTTTTTACGTATTTGGACAAGCAAACATTTTATCCTCTTTGAAACAGTGCCTATTAATAAAGTTGATACACTATCAAATGAGACAACATTTACATTTTGTAGTCATTTTCATATTTTAAATTAACAAAAAAAAACACCTCCACATTTATCACATCATTACAACTGTTAGTATCAAAGTGCATGCTTCCTACAATCAGAAAGAGATTGCCTGGATGGGAGGCGTGCCAGGAAAAAGCATTGCAAGTCTACAGTTTGCCAATGAGCATTATAGGCAAAGACCAGGCGTTTTGGAACAATGTGCTTTGGACAGATGATTCAAAGATAGAGTTGTTTGGCCACAGTAACAGCAGACATGTTTGGCGCAGACCAAAGACAACTTTTCAGGAGAAGCATCTCATACCAACTGTGAAGCGTGGTGGTGGAAATGTTATGGTTCGGCGTTGCTACATCAGGATTGGACAGCTGGCATTCATTGAATCAACTATGAATTCTGCATCATATCAAATATTTCTTGAAGATAATGTGAGGCCATCTGTCCAAAAGTAGACTTTAACAGGATAATGATCCTAAGCACACTAGCAAATCCACCAAGGAATGGCTCAAAAAGAAGAAATGGAGGGTTATGGAACGGCCTAGTCAAAGCCCAGATTTGAATCCCATTGAAATGTTGTGGGGGATTTGAAACGAGCAGTACATGCAAGAAAACCCTCAAACATCTTGCAACTGAAAGAATATTGCATGGAAGAGTGGTCAGAAATCCCAGCAAGCCTGGTGGACAATTATGCCAAATGCCTACAAGATGTTATTTCTGCTAAAGGGGGCAATACTAGCTTCTGAGGCCAAGGGTGTACTTACTTTTTCCACAGAAGAATCACATCTATTCATATTTCTGTTGTATAAACGATTGAAAAAGCCCATTTTCCTTGTGGTTTTGTTGAAGTATATCAACGTCATTACTGAACTGTTGCAAAGATGATCAAATGTTTGTCCAAATGTGTCGAAAAAGCCAACAATTTCCATAGGGCGTACTTATTTTTTCACATGGCTGTATATTCACATTAATTGTTAAACAGGCAAATTGAACAATATTTGGGAGCATAGGTAACATGCATATCAAAGCATCCTGCATCAAATCAGGTGTCATGTTTGTCATAGGCACATTCCAAAACAGAAGCTCCTCTGACGGTTCAACAATCAAACAAACAGAAAAGACAGAAAGTGCTCTAGAGACTTGAAGTAATATCCACTCTTCACATTCCTCCATGCTTTGCCTCTGCACCTTAAGACATTAAGTATT
Organism: Ameiurus melas; assembly: GCA_012411365.1. NCBI lineage: Eukaryota > Metazoa > Chordata > Actinopteri > Siluriformes > Ictaluridae > Ameiurus > Ameiurus melas. The sequence continues at coordinate 6,452,624 of CM022755.1, read as the reverse complement.
TGTTTTCTCTGTGAATTTTTTTCTTCTTTCTTTTCTTCATCTCGTAGTGGTAAACTGCTCTGATCCAAGCTTCGTGGAGAACGCTGTTCGTCATTCTTCACATCGCTATCCTGAGAGCTTCAACTACCAACACACAGTGATGTATCACTGTAAGAAGGGCTTTTATCTGCTCGGCTCATCTGTGCTTACCTGCCAGTCAAACGGCCTGTGGGACAGATCGCTTCCTAAGTGCCTTTGTGAGTAATACTCCCTCTCTTCTGATTCAAACAAATGCATTAATTTCGTTGATGAAAACTACGACAAAATATGTTTACCAAAGACCGGATTTTCATGACGAAAAATGAACTCAATGAAAATTCATCCTCGTGCGTAACAGCTATGATTAAATGTTCTAACGTTTTTCCTCGACAAATTAAAAAACGTGACACATTTAACTTCACAAAAGGAAACTTTTTAGCGGGTTTAAGGGAGTAATCTTTAGTTTGGATGTAACAATGCATTTGATAAAAAAAAAAAGTGCGCGCAGCACTTCACTGAATAAGATCAAAGCTACATCGGTAGTTAATCTGAAATGGTTTGCTATACAGTGTACTACAGAGGGTGTAAAGTCTAAAACTTTACTCCGCTACCGAAACATTATTTGGGATTAGCTGGGATGTGGGCAGATTTAACAATACATTTATAGTGACCTTAACCAAACGCAACGGCAAATTCAGAGACATGACAGTAATTAGTTTATGGGGTTATTTTCTCTTTCATTTCAGCTGTTGCGTTTTTGGTTTTGTTAATGTGTATTGCTCTTATGGGCCATCGTATATGTGACCAGTTGGAGATAGGATAGGGTAGGATGTGTAACTGTTAAAAGTTTCCTGATTTTGTTCTTAAACATTTTACGGTCTCTTCTCCCTTGCGTTCTTCCTCATTTCCCTCCTGTAGCTATTTCTTGTGGTGATCCGGGCGTTCCCCCATTCACCATCCTCTCAGGCAGGAAGTTCACCAATGGTGCAGTAGTGAGTTACTCCTGCAGCCAGGGTCGAACCCTGGTGGGAAATGCCACGCTCCATTGCCAAGAGGATGGGCGCTGGAGTGGCTCGCCACCCTACTGCTCAGGTATGGAAAGCTTCAGCTCTGAGCTTAGTGCAAAAAGTGTCACTCACTCATTGTACAGCTTTACAACCTCAAACAGTATCTTGCTATTGCCCAAGTCAATATATTCAGGATTAATGATGTATGACTCGGGTGGAACAGGTGCCCTGAAGGCAGTGATTAAGTTCAAATGAGATCTCTCACACCTGATTTAGCCTATTAGGTTTTTCCAAAGCATCAGATTATATAAGATGAGCATTAGAAGGTACCTCTGCTGTGGACAAGCTAAGCATAAATGCATCTTTAAGTATCTTTTGTCACTGCATTTATGGAAAACAAAGTTTGATCAACCTTTTCCTTAAGACTTATTAAATAATTCTTTATAAAAATAAATCATAGCACGTACATGATGCAAAGATCATGACACTGATTAAGGCAATGTCAGGGGCTGGTGACTAAGATATGCACACGATAAACAGAGTACCTTCGGGTCATGTGCTATCATTGAAATAAAATGTGGCTTAAAAAATAAGACTTAAACTTTTGGACTTTTTCACCTACTTTGGTAAAGTGAAAATCAACATTTCTCTACCAAATGCTTACTTGCAGGTGGTAGTGCGGGTTTTTGCGGTGACCCAGGTGTTCCACCACACGGCTCACGTCTGGGAGAGGAGTTTCGTGTCAGGAGCCTCCTGCGCTTCACCTGTGAGGCGGGATATATTCTGATGGGCTCCTCAGAGCGTACCTGCCTGCAGAACGGTTCATGGAGTGGCACCCAGCCCGTGTGTGAGGGTAAGGAGAGACAGATGACTGAGAGGGACGGGAACAAACAGTTATAAATCAAGTTTCCATAGACCTGGTTTGGTGCAAATTTTCTAAACGAGTGTCAGAAAATAAACAGAAATGCTACAAAAAACAGGAATGTAGGCAGTAGTTTACAGTCAGCTGTATGACCCGGTCATCGGTTGTCCGTGTTCCTTGGGCCACTGCATACCGGGAACACCACACAAGACCTGATTGATGCTCTGACCCGGTCGTCTAGCCCAGCGGTCCCCAACCTTTTTTGCACCACGGACCGGTTTAGTATCAGAGAATATTTTCAAGGACCAGCCTTTAAGGTGTTGCGGATAAATACAACAAAATAAAACGATACGACCGGCATAAAAACTGGGGTATTTTTAAAAACATGATAATAAATGTGAATCCAATGTGAAATTGTGTCTTTAGTGGTGGGAAGGATCAATTCTTCACCAATAGTGAATGGCTTCTTAGCCTTAGCAATACGGTTAGCCACCAAGTATGATGCTCTCAGTGCACTCATTTGTTGATGTGGTGGCCCTCAGTAATTGCTTTCTTGTTCACACTTTTTTCTTTCAAAATACTCAAAAGGCTTGTCTTTTAATACAGAGTCTCCAAGTGGCGACGCAGTTTTGAAGGCTTCATTGCCTCATTAGAGGGCCGGTTGCCACATATTATGCAGAGCGGGCTTGGTGCGTGAAAATCACCTGTCGCGATAAAACCATATTTCAAGTAGGACTCCTGGTATTGTCTGTTAAATGCAGCTTTCTTTTTCTTGGAAGTCGTAGCCTCGTCTTCTTTCTCCTCGCTGGGCCTTTTCCCTTCGCAAAGAAACTTTCCAGAGACGTTTGTTTTTTACAAATTTTGCTAGCTTGTGGGTTTACTTCTACCAGTAACGTATCACGTGATCGAGACAAGCGTCTTGACATGTGTCAAGAGTGAGTCATAGACAGATGTAACGGAGAGAATCCGGTCATTTTTCAAAATAAAACATCGTTCAGACTCGGATAATAAATAAAATGGGTGGCCCGGGGGTTGGGGACCCCTGCTCTAGCCATCACAATTTGGCCCTTGTCAAAGTCCCTCAGTTCCTTACATTTGCCCAATTTTCTTTCTTCCAGCACATCGACTTCGCGAACTGACTGTTCACTTGCGGTCTAATATATCCCACCCCTTGGCAGTTACCATTGAATCAAGATAATCAACATTATTCATTTTGCCTGTCAGTGGTTTTAAAATTATGGCTGATCTGTGTGTGTGTGTGTGTGTGTGTGTGTGTGTGTGTGTGTGTGTGTGTGCCACTGTCTGCCCAAACTGAATATTCGGGTGATCTTTTTTCCATTTATTTACTGTCCATTTTCATAAAATCAGGCAACGGCTATGAAAAGTGCTATGTACCTAAAAACGCCCATATGAACTGTTAGTGGCACTGGTCAATAATTAAAAAAAATAATAATTTAAAACAACCAGAGCTGAAATTAACCTGTTCCCAAGGACACGTGTATTTTGCCCACTCACAGTGAGAAGGATGGTTAGACAGACAAAAATTTCTCCAAAGATTACAACTGGGAGATTTGAACTTCCAGCAGGACAATAATCTCCGGACCTAAATCCCTTTGAAAACCTGTGGGGCCAGGTAAAGCGGAGAGTCCACAAGAGAGGACCAAGGACTCTCCTAGGTCGAAGCTACATGTCTGCTAGGCAACTGTGAATAAAAAAGAAAAAAAATCTAATATCTTAGACAGGAAATCAGCTTGGCCCCGATGCTCAGGCTAGTCATTTGTCCACCCATGGGTATTTGATGCTGACAGGCCTAAAATCAGTAATTACTGGTTAATTCAATGACTCCAGTTAGTGGAGATACACAAATGCCCCGTAATTACAGCAGAGCATGTTTAAGCACTACATTAATGAGAGGTTGTGAGAAAATTGCTCTAAATAGTGGCTGTTAGCACACAAACACAATTATTTTCTATATCATTTCACATTATTTCAAATATAAACGAATCTCTTCCCGGACATTTGTCATAAGTTGCAAGAAACATGATGCTCAAGGGTATGATCCGAGTGTGTAACATGAATGTAAAACGGTAAATCCATCTGGCATAATCATCTCCTCAATCTATTACTTTTTGCTGTCGAACTGAGTACAATAAGCCCATGGATTGTGTACACAAGATCAATAAGATGCATTATTTAGAGGACATCCATAATTGAGTAAGGGGCTTTTAACAGATGCTTTAAGGTAGAAGAGATGGATGGGTGCTGTGAAGGATGCAGGTGGAGGCTGTGGCACCGTCTTGGGGATACAAATAACGTCACGCAGGTACTAAATGTAAATACCAGACTACAGGAGAAGCACTAACCTGCTGCCACTTGGAAATAACAAATTCCTGTCTGGAAATATATTTGCCCCGAGCAGAGCCATTCCACAGAGATCTCATTAACTCTTTATTGAACCATTTTTTCTCTATTTAATAAACTGGCAGTGTTTATAGTGAGGTAGCAATTTTGCAGTAACAATTTCACTGATTATGATGAACGGCCTCGAGAGGTTAAGACTTAAAACTTGTGCTCTTTGGATGATTGTTATGAATTGGGTTGTGCATTACATTAATGGTTTTGGCCTCTTTCACAACCATACGATTTAGCTTGGAAACGAGTCATTTATCATACACACGAAACGTCTAGAATCATTTCTTGTTAGAAACCTCTGTTTGCCAGGAGAGTAGGGAAAAAAAACAACAACAAAAAACCAACAAAGCAAAAAAACTTTGTTCACTGAATGCTTGTGTGAAATGAAAGGAGTTTATATTTTTATTGCGTACAAATTGGATGAAAATTCTCTCTGCTGCAGGATCAGTCTAACTGGTCTTGACTTCAGAGACTGTCTCTATGAAGCTTACAGACTAATGCAGTTAATTACAATTATAGCCCTCATCCAACAATGGCTCTTCTAATTACATTAAATCCTAAAGTATTCGACAGTAATGCAAATACATTAGGATTTAACGTATCAGATATTTCACTTTATTCTTAAAAAAAAAAAAAGTCAGTACACTAAATGGACTTTTGATGGGGTGATGGGATCCAGGACGTAATTATTTATATATATGTGAAATAAGTGATTTCAAGTGAGTTTTGAATGTCAAGTGCCATTTATCCGAATTTAGAGAAACAAATACAGTGAGGGGAAAAAAGTATTTGATCCCTTGCTGATTTTGTATGTTTGCCCACTGACAAAGAAATTATCAGTCTATAATTTTAATGGTAGGTTTATTTGAACAGTGAGAGACAGAATAACAACAAAAAAATCCAGAAAAACTCATGTCAAAAATTTTATAAATTGATTTGCATTTTAATGAGGGAAATATGTATTTGACCCCCTCTCAATCAGAAAGATTTCTGGCTCCCAGGTGTCTTTTATACAGGTAACGCGCTGAGTTTACCAGCTTGTTACCTGTATAAAAGACACCTGTCCACAGAAGCGATCAAACAGATTCCAAACTCTCCAACATGGCCAAGACCAAAGAGCTCTCCAAGGATCTCAATGACAAGATTGTAGACCTACACAAGTCTGCAATGGGCTACAAGACCATTGCCAAGCAGCTTGGTGCGAAGGTGACAACAGTTGGTGCGATTATCCGCAAATAGAAGAAACACAAAAGAACTGTCAATCTCCCTCGGCCTGGAGCTCCATGCAAGATCTCACCTTGTGGAGTTGCAATGATCATGAGAACAGTGAGGAATCAACTGGGTGAAAGTGTTGTGGTCAGATGAGACCAAAATGGAGCTCTATGGCATCAACTCAACTCACCATGTTTGGAGGAGGAGGGAAGCTGCCTATGACCCCAAGAACACCATCCCCACCGTCAAACATGGAAGTGGAAACATTATGCTTTGGGGGTGTTTTTCTGCTGAGGGGACTGGACAACTTCACCGCATCAAAGGGATGATGGTGGGGCCATGTACTGTCAAATCTTGGGTGAGAACCTCCTTCCCTCAGCCAGGGTATTGAAAATGGTCGTGGATGGGTGTTCCAGCATGACAATGACCCAAAACACACGGCCAAGGCAACAAAGGAATGGCTCAAGAAGAAGCACATTAAGGTTCTGGAGTGGCCTAGCCAGTCTCCAGACCTTAATCCCATAGAAAATCTGTGGAGGGAGCTGAAGGTTCGAGTTTCCAAACGTCAGCCTCGAAACCTTAATGACTTGAAGAAGATCTGCAAAGAGGAGTGGGACAAAATCCCTCCTGACATGTGTGTAAACCTGGTGGCAAACTACAAGAAACGTCTGACTTCTGTGATTGCCAAAAGGGTTTTGCCACCAAGTACTAAGTCATGTTTTGCAAAGGGGTCAAATACTTATTTCCCTCGTTAAAATGCAAATCAATTTATAACATTTTTGACATGCGTTTTTCTGGATTTTTTGTTGTTATCCTGTCTCTCACTGTTCAAATAAACCTACCATTAAAATTATAGACTGATCATTTCTTTGTCAGTGGACAAACGTACAAAATCAACAGGGGATCAAATATTTCTTTCCCTCACTGTACGTAAACACAGCATGGGTTTTTTTTTGTTTTTTGGGGTAATCTAATAATCATAGCTGTGGTCCATAGCGTAGACGAACAGACAGAGGGCATCAAACAAGTAATATCCATAAACAATTAGGAAAAACCTACCTAACTTGAACAGCATCATTAATTCAACAGACGCAAAACAACAAGCCATCAAACAACTTTGCCTGCTCACAGCCACTAATTGAAAGTAAATGAAGGACGAGCGATTGTCTACTCCAGTATGCAAATCTCTGAATGTAGCAGTACATCGCAAGCGGTATTGTTAAACTGCTCAACTCTAATAACACCATATAGATCTTCGTATATTGGTATAAATGGGTATGTAGCTGGCTCCTGAGTGGTGCAACAGAAATCATCATTGCAAGATCGTGAGTACAAATCACAACGATGCCACAGCCATCCGTGGCAAAATCCAAGGGAGCAAAATTGGCTGTGTTCTCTGGATAGGAGAGAAGGCTCTCTCTCTCTCTCGTCAATCACAGCAATAACAGGCAATTGTGAGCTCTGTGTGCAAAAGAGGGCAGATAACTCTTTCCTCAGAGTGTTACACTGCCCCGTGATGCAGCATGAACATCAGTTTGAAAGAGGTGTGCTTGGCTAGATTTAATGCATTGAAAAAATCTCAAAAACTATATTAAAAGAAAATTTTAAAAGAAAAGCAAAGCTGCAAGCAGTGATAAATGGGCCCTCGTACCCAGGTGCACGTTGGGGCTGCTCTGCCAGGGGAAAGCCATTCCGTTTTTTAAAGTTTATATACTTGTTTTTGACACATTTTCCTGTTGCCAGCAGGTGGCACTATGACTATAACTGAATATTGGCATGTAAATGCCCTCCGGCCAGGTTTTGTATAAAATTTGTGAAGTTCGCTGCAGATTGAACATTGTATAACTAAGTTAAGTAAAACATGTCAGGTCATGTTGCCAGCAGGTGGCACTATGACTATAACTGAACATTCGCATGTAGATGTCCTCAGGCCAGGATTCTTATCAAATATTTGAAGTTTGGTACAGATTGAACACTGTATGTTTGACTTAAAACAACTTCCTGTTCCGCTGCATTAATAGCATTAACTAAGTACTGCTAGCACGTTTCTAGTATGTTGATAGGAGTGCGTCACTTCCCGGTGACAATAGCAATCCATGACAATCACCTTCTTCCTGGAATTTTGGCATAGTGTGCTAATAGTCAGACCTTTTAACCAACTTCATGGTGTTGAACAAGTACTGTTTAGTGCTGATTTGATTGAACAGGGTTTGCAGTAACCAGGCCTGGTTGCGTCTATTCCAGCTGAACCACATTATGAGTGCAGTTTCATAGATCTGGGGAATCAGCAACTACGGGGCCAAATACATTTTCACACTGGCCCAGTTGGTATTGGATAACTTTTTTGCTTCAAAACTAGCATTTAAAAACTGTAATCTGCGTTTACTCAGGTTCCCTTTTATCTTAGACTTTGTTTTAATTTCTGAAACAATTTAGTATGAGATCAGGATGGGGCAAATACTTTTCACCAGCACCGTAAACTGTTCACATCATTATGAGGTGTATGAATTGTTTGACTCTTTAGGATATGTGGATCTGTGTGTGCACAGACATCATCTGGAGTTTGTCAGATTGAAAACTCATAAAATGGAGGGTTAATTCAATGCAGAATGACTCGACAAGTTCTTGTATACTTTCTCAAGGAGGCAGGGGCAGCCATTTTGAAGTCAGAACATATTTTAATGTTTGATTTCTACAGCTGAAAAAAAAATCTTCAAAGTGTAATTTGAGGTCTTCTGCCTAATCTCAGATATTGGCAGGAAATTTTCTATATTGTTTTATTTATTTATTTTTGGCTGTTCTCCTGCGGTTCTCTGACAGTAATGCTAAGCCAGTTCTCATCACGCTATGTTTTCACATTGACTTTCCCCAGCTGTGTCCTGTGGGAATCCTGGAACTCCAGCCTATGCTAGGATCGTGTTCAGTGATGGGATGCACTTCTCCAGCTCGATGTCGTACGCCTGCTGGGAGGGCTACAAGACCACAGGCCTCACAACTCGCCACTGCACCACTAATGGCACATGGACCGGCTCGGCTCCGGACTGCACAGGTCAGGCCTGAGACCTCCTCTAAAGCAGTAGTCCACTCAGAAATCCTGACTAAAAGCAAATACCAAGCCATAATATGGGGTATCATGTTACTTGTTTACTGCAGGCCTGCGTTTATTTTTTGCAAGCAATTTCCTCAAGTGTTGTTGTGAAGGAATGAATGAACAGTTAGCAACCAAGCCAGGATGAGGCAAGCGACATGCTAATTAGCGCCTATAGCTTCCATTCACTGTGGCATGTCTCCATCTATTTTTTTTAAAGGCTAATGAAAATGTATACCCACAAACTATGATGATGATATCATGCTAATTAGCGGTTACAAGCTTCCATTAATTTTTATTGCTTAATATGCTTAATTGATCTATCATGAAAGAAAACAAATAGTGATGCAAGACACATTGTGCTAATTGGTGCCTGATATATAGTACTGTGCAAAAGTTTTAGGAACCCCCCCTTCTTTTTAAGTAGTTCTACATTATCAAGCCAGCACAAAAACAATATCCATACATGTGTTTTCTAGCACAATATTAAATTTTACAGAAAAATTGTGTATGTCATTAAAGAAAGCGGCATATTAAGTGGTAAGAAACTCTTTTCAGACAAAAAAATAAAACTGGATTTTACTGCAAAAATAAGAAGCGAATACAGCAGTCAAAGTCTCCAGAAGAACCGTGTCTGGTTCTGAAAGATGCTCAGTAAAACGTCCAGCACATTTCCTTCTAAAACTGCACCAATTCTACCTGAGACTATTTTATTTTTTTTTTTTTTAAAGCGAAGAGTCGTCACACCAAATATTACCTTTTGTTTAATTTATTACTGGTTACTGCTCTTTATAGTAACTTTTTTTAAGCTGTGTTAGGTTACGTGCACAGTCAATTCTTTAGAACAAATTGTTCATGTAATTATTTCTGGCTACTAACTTGTGGCTAAAAGAATAGTTAACTGTATTATGCTAATTAGTGCGTTATTAGTCTAAGTTTACATGTTCAAGCTTATTCTGTTGTGTCTATGTCGAGTTACCATCATGATATGCTACTATTTTTAATGGAACGTTTTATATATATGTTTTTTGTTGTAGTCATCAGCTGTGGAGATCCTGGTCCTATTGCCAGTGGGATTTACATGGGGAATGAGTTCACCTTCAATAAGACGGTCCGTTATCGTTGTAACCCTGGTTACATCATGGACCCTCCGGGCCGGGACGCTCTCTACTGCTCTAAAGACGGCACGTGGAATCAGACCAAACCAAGCTGCAGAGGTAAAAACATATAATCAAAAGATATAATCAGAAGCATTAGATTACTCCGAGATCCAAAACACAGCAACCGCAAACCAAATTAAATCTCTAGTTAACGGTTGAAAGATTTAACCTGGTGGAAATTGAGTGCGGTGTGTGTGTGTGTGTGTGTGTGTGTGTGTATATATATATATATATATATATATATATATATATATATATATATATATATATATATATATATATATATATATATATATATATATATATATATAATGCTAAATGGGCTCTATTTCCATTAGTTCATTTTAGATGAACAGATGAACTTAGTATGCACTGATCAGTATCCTGGCACTACAAAGGCACATTTGATCACAATTATACAGAAGTACAGTTTAGGAAACGGCAAATGTAAAACAGTTTAGCGATAGCATGGATGTTTTGGCAAATGTTTTCATTTCCAAACAAAAGTTTGAAATCTCTGATCAATTTATAGAGAAATCCTTACATGGAAACAGCAGTTTTGTGATTTGTTGCATGTTACATTTTGAGAAGAAAATACAGCATCTACTTTAATGCACACTGAAGAACTATCAACTATATATACTGTTTTTATTGTTAAATAACACTTTTTTCTTGTTTTTAAATCTAGACTTAGGTTATGAGAAGCATCTGCCATACAAGTCCCTGTATATGACCCGTTACCATTAGAAACAATGTATTGGAACGAGCGCATTAATATAAACCTGTGATGAGTTACAGCTGGAACTACTGCAGATTTGCTGTTCTACAAAATTAACTGACACCTTCAACAATGCTGTGGTATAAAACATTGTTAAAAATGTCGACGGATCTAAAAGTTCGAGTCTTTAGTTAGCATTGTGCAGAGGCATCGTGAAAGGCATAAAAGCACGATCAGTTTAATTTTCCACTTTACTGCTCTTTCAACACATTTTAAGCTTCAAGACATATGACACAATCAGCACACAAGAAATGTATAAAAGTCGCTGCCGAGAGAATGGTTTAGATGTGAATATCACAATGTCTGAACTGGAATTGCTGGAATCTCCATATGAAAAGTCTTTCTGATCTTTCCCACAGCGAGAGGATCTTTACACCCCCCACCCACCACTTACACACACTAAAGGAATAATACCTGCAAAAAAAAAAGTTTAAGATCTCTGTTATCAGATGTCAGGTTTGAGTCACATACACAGCTACGGAACATACTCCGGCTTATGGTTTTGAGCTGTCTGATGTGTGTTGTGCTGCATGAGAAATGTGACGCACGTTCTAGGCAAGCAGTGGGTCGAGAGTATAATTCTGTTTAATCATCTCTTTCTACTCTCATCTGTTTCCGAAGCGCGCATACATACATATATACACGCACTCCCACCCCTTCATCCACAAATGACACAACAATCAAGGAAGAGGACGAATAATCTATCTGAATAATACTAAACACTGACAGGAGGAATCCGAGAGGTTACCTTCGGATCGTGACGACTGAAACAATGCTAATGATAATTGCGTATTTTGTGCCTGCAGTGATCATGTGCGACCAGCCCCCGGCTATCCGCAACGGGAAAGTGGAGGGCTCTGATCTGCAGTGGGGCTCTAGCGTGGCCTACAGCTGTTTCAGTGGTTATCAGTTATCCTCTCTTGGAATAGCCACATGTGAGGGGAATGGAACATGGCGCGGTGAAATCCCTCAGTGTTTGCGTAAGTATAAATTGATTGGTTATGACCGTGGAGTGACTTTACTTGTCAAGGAAGATTTGAGCAGTGGCAAAAGTCTGTGTGAGTGCAGAGTTGACCTTCATTCACACTAACAGGCGTCACGTAAAGATAGAGCTTTTCATGCTAAGCAGCACAAGCTAACTGTACTAATGTACACAACGGTCTCTGCCTTGATCTATGGAGAGATGCAGAGGAGAGGGGTAAGGAAGGAAAAAGAGGGCAGGAGGGAAGAAGGAACAGATCAGCAGAAATTGTTGAAAGCAAATGCATTCTCTGAACTTTTCTCTAATAATATATTTCAACAAAGCTTTTGAAAGAACAGAGCTCATTACAAACCCCCTTTTGCAATTCTAGGCCAAATGTAAAGGTTCTGTTCCTCAGCTTTGTTGACTCATTAAACCTGTTCCAGGGACTTGGAATGTACGGCAGCGTTTTAGGCTTTTTGACATGAATGTGTGAGATGCAGCCTTTGACAGGTCATTAAATTGCTATGACATTTCCAAAAACAAGTGTCAACATGTCACAAATATGTCCTCCTGCTAGTTCTTACCCGTTTGCAAGATACACAAGGTGCCTGGCCCCAATCTGCTGCTAAAGCCTATAGGTTTTGAGTCTAATCCTTTGACACGGTGTCAGAGGAAATGGTAAAAGTGCTGGGAACTTCATGCCCCAAATGGCCTGTCATCTTCGGCTTTCAGGAGAAGCAACTCTCGCACAGCACTAACGACCCTGGAAGCAATTCCGGCTGCATGAAAACTTAAGAAGTGCACCGGCCTGACAGACACCACACAAGAACATGAACTACCTCAGCATTTGAATCGTTTTTGTTTGCCAGTTCACCTGGTGCATTACATTTTTCTTGGCCCGTAGATAACTGCCTGTACGAAATATATAATACACAAGGGGTGACAACTGTGTCGGGAGCAACTGGCAATTCTTTAAAAGTTACAGACACTAGACTTGTGCTATACCTTTATTCTGCTCTAAGTATACTCTGTGAAGCATGCTTTGCTGTTTTAAAGGAGCTGCGAAATGGGTCAGCCACTGAGCCGTCAAAAAGCTTGGGACTAAAAAGGAAACTTCAGTAACAAGGAGTGATTACTACGTTAATAACTGAAGTTTATATTAAATTAAGACACCCGTGACAGAGCAGGTAAATGGTGTGGAGAGCATTGATACAGCTGATATGTTATTAGATCCCCAGGTGGTTTAGCTTTAATGAAAAGACTGCTGTGTACAGATAAAGCCACTTCGTATAAATGTGTGTCATTAAACTGTATTCCAAGTGTCACAGTGGCCCAGCAGGTAGCACTGACAGCTCGCAGCTCCAGGGTTTGAGCCTGAGCTCATTTGACTGTTTTGTGTGGCTTGTATGTGCATGTCCACATGGTTAACACCCACCTCGCGAAAACATGCCAGTAGATAGATTGGCTAGACTTAATCGCCCCTAGGTGTGAATGTGTGTGTGCATGAGCTCCTCTGATGGGATGGCATCCCATCAAGGGTGATACCCCATTCCGGGATATGCTCTGGACCCATGAGGACCCTGACTAGGATAAAGCACGCCCTTACTGATGATGAATGAATGAAATGTATTCCAATGTAGAAAATTGGCAAAATAAAATAAAAAAAAAAGTCCGGTTTAGTCTATTAAACGTTGGCGTTAATGTGAGAAAGTTAATATGTATGTGATATGAAGTTTCCAAGTGTGGATATTAAAAGCAGCTCAATGGACAAGCTGAATTAAACATAGTTTCCCTGCGTAGCTGTTTCAGCAAAGTTATCCAATTGTCTAAATTTGTATTCAATTTAGCCGTATTGCAATGCTTAGTTAAGGGTGTACAGTAAAAAAAAGCTGTTGTTAGCTGATTAAATATTAAATACTACTGCACACTGTATATACACAAGACAATAATTACAAGACATTATGTACAAACACTAAGCATGTGTGGTCAAATGTGTAATTAGCCTTGTATTGAGCTACGTGCATCATATTTGACAAGATGCTGTTTACAGTAGTAAGATCACAGGTAAAAGTCTCTATTGTACAGATAGTGATGGATAATGTGCATCATATTTGCTACAGTATCACGGTAGTGGAAGGATATACATAGATGACTGTACTTGTGAGGTCAGTTGGACCAACTAGAAAAAGGACTCTGTATTCATGACTGTAACCGTTTCAAAACAGGGATAGAAGTGACGCTCATCTGGTAGCTAGGCGTGAGTGACTGTCTCACTGTTGACCCTGCTCTTATATTCAGTGCTTAGCTATTCCCTCCTACACGTGCTTTGGATTGGACTTGCTGCTAAATTGGCCGTCTGTCTGGAGTTCTAATTTGCCCTAATGCCAGGTTACAGATTGTTCCTTGTGGCTCTCGGCGTCTCAGTGTTGACAAAAGGCGAATTTCTACGTCCGTCCATAGTACTATACTATGGTTTTTTGCTGTACAGCTCCAAGCAATGTGCATGCCAGTAATTTACTCCTGGTTTTGGCTGCAGATATATTCACTAAGCTTCTATTGTCTGATTTGTGTCCTGTCCAGCTGTGTTATGTGGGGACCCTGGAACTCCTGCAGAGGGGTACAGAGAAGGGAAGCAGTTTACCTACAAGTCTGAAGTATCGTTCTACTGCCGTCCCCCGTATCTGCTAGTGGGCTCTTCCAGGAGAGAGTGTCAGGAGGATGGCTCGTGGAGTGGAATGCAGCCTTCCTGCATCGGTGTGTAATCCTCATGCTACGAACATCCTTTAACCCTCCTATTATGTTCTGCGTCAATTTGACCCATTTCCACATTTGAGATGGATGATCTGGTTAATCTCTCTTTTTCTCTTTGATATCTTTTATTTCATGAACTTGTATGCAAATATTTCTTCTTATGGCTCGTCACGGACAATGAAGTCATTAAACTGTGGAAGTCATTTTTTGACCCGTAACATAATGGATGTAACTTTTTTTTTTTCCCTCCCAACATAATAGGAGGGGTAATCTTGCACCGTGGGATTGAAGCTCCATGATGGTGTATAATTGGTGTTTAATTTATGATTTCAGATCCAGCATATAATGCATGTAAGGATCCAGGAACACCTGCGTATGGAATTCCATTGCAAGCTCAGGGATTTATGGTAAGGATCGTAATCCAAACTTTCGCCAAGAAGCTCCTGTCATCCATGTTGTAATTACTGTACGGTGAATTTATTTCTTTTAAAGGTGGGGAGTAAGGTTTTCTTCAGATGCAGGAAAAATTATCATATCCTCGGGTCCACCACCAGAACGTGCCTGGAGAATTTGACTTGGAGTGGCATGCAGCCAGAGTGTGTCGGTAAGGACTTTTCATTAGACAAGGACACGGGAAAAATGTATTTACAAAAACCAGGGAAAGAAAAGGAAAAAATCCATTGTGAGAATTTTTAGTACGTCATTGTTGTTGAGTCTGTGACATTTCATGCACTTATAAACTAATAACTATAATCATTTAACTACATTTATTTTTAAATAGCAAAGTATGGATCTGGTAGCTAGATAAAGGATTATTCTAAGCTCATTGTTCATCTTCTAGCCCCTTTATAACTTGAGCTGGAATTGTGTCCTAAAGGCATTACATATGGGCTAAAAATCAAATCACTCAGGGTTTGTTTCAGGTAAAGATGATTAATTCCTAAAAAAAGATCAAAACCTTGGGAGAAAGACTTAAAGTTAGCTAAGATTAAGTCACATGAGCTGTAAATCTGTAGGCAGGTATGACAGCCTGCTTGAAATCCTTGCTACTCTTCAGTCATATAAAGCTGGGGTTCTCAAACATTTCGCCAGCCAAGGCTCCTTTTAACTGTTAAATTATTCAGACCCCCTCTGAACATAATACAACTATTCAAATATCCGGCTCATTATTTAAATGTGTACTATAGATATCCCGACTATTTACATAGAGGTTTTTATTCCTGAACTTTTAACTGATAAAATACATTACTCTCAATTTATTTATAAACCTGCTTGTTTTTGAGTAATCGAGGTTTGGACTGAACCCATTCAATTCAGCCGACCTGTCCAACAGGCTATTAACTAAAGGAACTATAATAAATAAGACTTTGATAATGGTGGGAGGTGATTTCCATCACTTCACCAATATTATATATATATATATATATATATATATATATATATATATGTATTATATATATGTATATATATATATATATATATATATATATATATATATATATATATATATATATATATATATGTGTATGTATATATATATATATATATATATATATATATATATATATATATATATATATATATATATATATATATATATATATATATAAATAAAAGTCACAGACCCCTGGCTATGCTTCAGTGACCCTAATTTGAGAACCTCTGATAAAAAGCACCTTTCATTCCTGAGCCTGATTGTCTGAGGACATGAGTCAACTAAAAGCGGGGTGTGAAGAATTCATTATGTAAGGTGCACTTAAGACATGTACCGGACCTTTCCCAACAACGCCATAGCACTGTGTTTGCCTGCAAAATAAATAATTAAATAAAAAAAAGTTCTCCTTACACACTGCATCTGTTCTGTGCAGCTCATGCATGCCGACAGCCGGAGACACCATCGCACGTGGATGTGAGGGCCATTGACCTGCCTACACTAGGCTATACCCTCATGTATACGTGCCAAGATGGATTCTTTTTGGCCGGGGGCTCTGAGCACAGGACATGCAGGCCAGATGGCCGGTGGTCGGGCAAACCTCCCGTCTGCAAAGGTACTGACCCTTATCTGTGCTGTGAGCAGAAAGTATTTAGTTGAAACGTTAACCCTAGTGCTTCTGTTGCGAAGGTTGAAACATAATGACGCATGATGTATCCGATGTATCCGATCGATGCTGTGTAAATGTGAAAATTAGCAGGCAATTCTAACCAGAAATATTTACTGCGTCTCTAACATTTAGCAACGTGAAATAGATGTAAATAACAATTCGAATATTGCAGTAGATTGTACACTCTACCCTGATATCAGCACATGTCCAGTTAGTGGAAAACCAAACCAGTCAGAAACCGGAAATATTTTCATTTCAGTGGTCCGTGCTTTTACATTTTACTTAAAGCTACAGAATGATGCAGTCTCCTAGAGTTTGTCTGGTGTGGCACATTCAACTATACTACTGAATCTTTTTTTATTCTTAAACGAACCACAATGTTTAAAGTTCTGATCATTATCCCTGTGCACAAATGCAAGGACAGAATGCACCTGCAAATGTCAACTTGTCAATTGTCTGTCTTCTAGTCGGACCAAAAATAAACACCAAGTCAAAGGGAGACCCAGACATACAGAAAAACAAGATTCGGGGTATGTAACCCTTTCCCTGCTACTCCCAGTGTCTGCAGATTTAAAGCTGACAAACAATCCATTTTTATGTCCCATAAACGGATGCTATAGTCTTTATTTCTATGTTTTTATTGTTAGCATATTTTCTTAAAATGTCTTCACTGACAAGTAATATATACGCTCACCGTCCACTTTATTAGGACTACTTTATTATGCAGTTATCTAATCAGCCAATCAGGTAGCAGCAGCGCAATGCAAAAAATAAATAAATAAACACCTTGTTGATGGGGGTCCATCAACAAGGTGTTTCAGACTGCAGACCCTCCACACACATCATGTTTTTGTTTCTTTTACACCAATCTGTGTAAAGACTGCTGTGTGTGAAAATCTGGCACCAACAACAATGCCATGGTTAAAATCAGAGATCACATTTTTCAGCATTCCGATGCTTGACGTGAACGTTAACTCAAGCTCTTCACCTGTATCTCCATGCATTTATGCATTGTGCTGCTGTCACATGACTGGCGCATTAGACAGCTGCATAAATGGGCAGGCGTTCTTAATAAAGTGAATGGTTAGTGTATGTCTAGACATAATGTTTATCGGATGAAACTAATTAAATCATGTTTTAAAATGATGTGCAAACAGCATATTCAGACATATTTACATTTCATAACTGAAATTGGGATTTCCTAAACAGCGTGAAAGAATCATTATTGTAGAAACATCAACTTGTATGACTATTGGGTCCTACTACACATTAGTTTAGTTTGCTCAAAGACTAATCAGTGGGTGAGTGAATGCGTTTTATTCCTGGACTTATATCTCCTGAATTTCTGCCAGTTAACATGAGAGGAGTGTATTAGGCCAACCTTGACCAAACCAATTTCACTATTGTTATATGATTGTTAGTATGTGAGACACTATAAGAACAGGCCTGTTATGAATTGCCTCAATCATATGCTGAATGTTTTCTTTGAAATGTTCCTGCACAGTAATATAGACTTATTTTACTGCGTATTCCCTTGTGTTCAGTGCCTGCCGATGTGTTCTCTTTAAACTCGGGCTGGACTGGTTTCTACGAGTACCTTGGCAAGAGGCAGACTGCTACAATAACAGTCACGACTTTCAACGCCACGACCAGCAGAGTCAACGTCACTCTTTTAGAACAAAGCGGGGTGCAGCTCAAGCTTTCAGGTGAGCTGTTAAATCCTTTGAAAATTAATATTTTCAGGATGGCACATAAAAGGCCATTTGAAATGCAGGTGCAATTAACATGTTTCGTTAAATATCAAAAAGTTATCTTTTGTTCAACAAGCTTTTGATTTCAACCATATAAAGCAAGCAACAGTAATAATTATCCTTTATCAACAATGTATAATTAAGGCGTGTGCAGTATTAGGAGAGTGGCGTATTAGGAAAATCCATGACTTGACTGTGTGATACCACCCCTAACAGCACATCCTTAAGAGTTTTATTCCTCTTATACCACATAATTACATTTCTACATAGATTTAATGTTATTCACTCACACACCAATGGTAGCAAAGCTGACATGCAAGGCACTAACTTGCCATCGGGAGCAAATTGGGTTTCAGTGTCTTGCCCAAGGATACTTGGGCACATGTGCTGGGAATCGAACCGCCAACCCTACGATTAAAGGACAACCCGCTGTGCCACCCCACTGTTACTGACCGTGTGGTAGAAAACTTACTGATTGTTACAACTGGCCATAGAAGTCTCTTTAAATGAGTCGTTACTTTAGAATTTATAATATATTCGAACAAACGCATAAATATAAACCGACTGTTCAAGATTCAAGACTTCGACAACATGGTGTCATTTAAAAAAAATTGCTGATGCTTAAGCCGTTTATTAGGGTTGTTTTTGGGTTTTATTTTACATTTTGTTTAGACATGTTTGATGTCAGAGTCCCTTTCAACTTTTTGTCTTCTACAGGCACTTATAAAAAAGAGGAAAATCACTTATTACTCAAAGTCTACCAGATACGAGGTCCAACAGAGCAGTACTTCAGTAAATTCAAAAATGACAACTGGGCAATGGATGGTTATGTAAGTACCACAAAGTTACAACACATTCTTATGGAAATTAGAGTCTTGGAACCGTAGTGCGGATTTCGATCCTGAAAGTCAGCTATTTAACCAAAGTAAATAATAAATATGATAAAGAAGAAAAAAGAAGCAGCCTTTGTTTTTGTTGTACACTGAAGGCATTTGGTTTTGAGATCAAAAGATGAATGAGATAATACATTTATAAATATAATTTCCTGACATTTACATCGAAATATGTGTTAAACAACTTAGAACATGGCACCTTTGGTGGCAGACCACCCAGTTTTTAGGTGAGTTACAGTATTTTAACAGAGTCTTATATTAAATTAAAATAAATAACACTATTTGGCTTCATATCCGTAGCTTGCTGTAACTACACCAATCCGACGACACACAGGACGACACCAAACTGTTACATTCTTCTTTGTGATGCTTTTCCAGGCTTTTACCGCAGCTCATTTCAGGTGTTGTTTGTATTGGGGGGTTTCACCCTTTAGTCTCCTCTTCAGGAGGTGAAATGCTGCTCAATTGGGTTTACGTCTGGTGATTGTCTTGGCCAGTCTAAAACCTGCCACTTTTTTTCTCCTGATGAAGTCATTTATTGTGTTGGCAGTGTGATTTGGGTCATGGTCATCAAAGTTCCTCCCAATTAGATTGGATGCATTTCTCTGTAAATTGGCAAACAATGTTTCTGTAGATTTCTGAATTCATTCTGCTGTAGTTATCATGAGTTACATCATCAATAAAGATTAGTGAGCCCATTCCAGCCCAAGCCATGACACTACCTCCACCATGTTTCACAGATGAGCTTGTATGTTTTGGAGCATGAAAAGGATCCTTTCTTTCTCCACACTTTGGCCTTTCCATCACTTTAGTATTTTAATCTTGGTTCCAGAACAGTCGTGACTCATCTCTGTATTTCTTTCAAAATCTGGCTTCTTCACAACTCTCACGTTTGTCATCAGCTGCTGCTGTTTTTGCTTGGCCGTCCTGTTCGATGTCCCATAGGCAGCTCTCTGGTCTTCATGTTGGTTTATCCTTTTCTACAACAGATGCGGTCTTCACAGGCAAAACCCAGGGCTCAAACCAAGAGTAGACATTCAGACTTATTAATTGTTGAAGCAGTCAAATCTAACAGGGCACTCCTGGGCAAAAAGAAAAACCTCCCAGTCACATATTCAATACTTTAGATCACTTGAAAAATGAGGGGGGTCAAACAAAAGGTGCCATCTGTTGTCCCATTCATCGAACATTCTCAAGCTCAAATGTCTTCAGTGCATCAGAAAAATTAAAAGAACTGACCTTGCCATTACAATACTTTCAGAGGGGACTGAACATTACAGTAGCGTGAAATGATTTTCTTTGCATATCCCGCTCAGAGCACAGGGTCAACTATGATACCGTGTCACTGGAGCAGGTAGGGTTAAGGGCCATGCTCGAGGGCCCAACAGTGGCAGCTGTGCAGTGCTGGGGCTTGACCCCCCCGACTTGTAATCAGTAACCCTGAGCCTTTACCCATTGAGCTAATGCTAAAATTTATTTATTTTTTCTCTTCTAGACATTTTTGTGACTGGCTTTGCTGAGACAATACTCACTCATCCATGAGCTTGCATAAATAAAGATGCTTTTATGTTATTTGTCTTGTTTTTCCTCTCTTTCTCTTCTGATCAAGGTGACAGCAGAGTCTGAAAAGAAAATGTTTGTTTACCAAGGTCACATCCACAGCAAAGATTTTGGCAAGTTTCAGCTGACAAGACAAGGTAAAATGATCACTGGTGTGCAAATCAAAATACTTTATTTATATATTTCTGTGTTGGTTTGCTATGAAAATTATCAAGTAAGGAGAATTCCAACTTCTTTGGCCATGGGTATGTATGGGTCTGTTTTCACTGCTTACCCACAAAACCATTCCTGCTGATAATGGCACCAGTAGAATTAGTTCTGGTCCAGCTCTCTCACCACTGCTCAAAATGAAAAAGTACCAAAGCTACAACTTTAATGCTAATACCACCATCCTCGTGTTTGAGTGTCTCATACTATAAGGATTGATGATCTGTGTCTATAGAACTCTAAGCTCAGCAGTCATTCTCAATGGGGGGGAGGGGAAGAAATCACCCTTAATCACAGTAAATATGTTTATACTGAAATATTTGTGACATTCTTAATTTGTTGGTTGGTGGGGGTGTAGTTACAGTAGAAACTCAGCTTCGCTACTTAGTAATCTACGAAATGACAAGCATGATTGTGGTATTACGGTGAAGCTTTGGAACCTGAGCTATTTAAAGAGAGTAAATAGATGAGGAAATGAAGGAGATGAACAGACTAAAGGATTAAAGTGCTGCTGCATCACTCTCTTTAGATAGAGAATAACACACTACATACCACTGACATGGTCTGTAACACTGGGTAGTCGAATGGCATTGTGGGCAACATTAACCCAAGTTAAAAACAGACCAGTACGCCAAAATTTAAATTACAAATTAACATCACTTCACCACTTCAAATTTCATCTCTAGGTAGTATGTTATAGAATATTTGTTGTTAGTGCTCACGTGTCATTACACTTTCAGCGCTTGTCACTACAGATATGGATCCGTCCAATCCGTACTATGGCACGAACAGCAGCTCAGTAGCGGCTGCCATATTGGTCCCGTTCTTCGCGCTCATTCTGTCAGGGTTCGCCTTTTACCTCTACAAACACAGGTAAGAGCTGCTGAGACCTCCTCACTCAACTCTAGCCATGCATTTATGTTTGGAGAACTATATCTGCCAAAATGAAAAATAAATAGAACATGTAAATATATAATATATATATAAAAAAATAATAATTTATGTATATATTAAAGTTCAATTTCTGCCTTTACATATTCCTCAATTCATTCATTTCTGTATTAATTTTGTATGCATATATAACCATTTTTATTTACTTAATGTTTTCTGTTCTTTAATGGCCCTTTCTGTATTTATATATTTATTTCTATACTTCCTTGTATATTGGAATATTGGGGTTATGTTGGGGCTGTCAATCAGGCATATCCTGCTGTCTCCTTATTCCCATTAGTTGATCAATATCAGACTCTGATTGTGCATGCCTAGCACCAGCACCAGGCAGACAGAGACAACTAGTCAATTGCCGAAATCCTAGTGGTGATTATTGAGTATTTCCTATAAAGTTTGTGCCCAGAGTCTCCTCTAATGGTTAGCAATTTGAAGATCTATTACGCACTAAAAAATTCCCCATCATAACACTGTTATGAAATCCTCTTGCTTGTTTGTAAAATAGACAAACAAACGTGAAAAATAAGTTAGTCGAGATGTTTCCAATTCTCGAGTCGTTTGAGACAGGGCCAAAAAGCTAGGCTTTTTTTCTTCTCGCATGGACAGGGCAAAAGACCGACTTAAGAAAACTATATTGGTAAATGTTGAGCTGTCTGGACAACCAAAACACACATAGATCTCAATATTTCTGCTAGCTCACTCAGTCTCTCATATATATATATATATATATATATATATATATATATATATATATATATATAGTGTATTTGTGTAAATATTTGATTAGATCTTTTCATGTGACAACACTGAAGAAATGACACTCTGCTACAATGTAAAGTAGTGAGTGTACAGCTTGTGTAACAGTATAAATTTGCTGTCCCTCAAAATAACTCAACACACAGCCATTAATGTCTAAACCGCTGGCAACAAAAGTGAGTAAGTCAAAATGTCCGAATTGGGCCCAATAGCCATTTTCACTCCCTGGTGTCATGTGACTTGTTAGTGTTACAAGGTCTCAGGAGTGAATGGGGAGCAGGTGTGTTAAAATGGTGTCATGGCTTTCACACTTCCTCATACTGGTCACTGGAGGTTCAACATGGCACCTCATGGCAAAGAACTCTCTAAATTGTTGTTCTACATAAAGACAGCCTAGGCTATAAGAAGATTGCCAAGACCCTGACACTGAGCTGCAGCACAGTGGCCAAGACCATACAGCGGTTTAACAGGACAGTTTCCACTCAGAACAGGCCTCGCCATGGTCGACCAAAGAAGTTGAGTGCACGTGCTCAGAGCCATATCCAGAGGTTGTCTTTGGGAAATAGACGTATGAGTGCTGCCTGCATTGCTGCAGAGGTTGAAGGGGTGGGGGGTCAGTCTGTCAGTGCTCAGACCATACACCGCTCACTGCTCACTTGGTCTGCATGGCTGTCGTCCCAGAAGGAAGCCTCTTCTAAAAATAATGCACAAGAAAGCCCACAAGCAGTTTGTGAAGACAAGCAGACTTAGGTCATGGATTACTGGAACCATGTCCTGTGGTCTGATGAGACCAAGATAAACTTATTTGGTTCAGACGGTGTCAAGCATGGTGGTGGGAGTGTCATGGTCTGGGGCTGCATGAGTGCTGCCGGCACTGGGGAGCTACAGTTCATTGAGGGAACCATGAATGCCAGCATGTACTGTGACATACTGAAGCAGAGCATGATCCCCTCCCTTCGGAGACTGGGCCGCAGGGCAGTATTCCTGCATGATAACTTTCCAATTACTAAACCCTACTGAGCATCTGTGGGGCATCCTCAAACGGAAGTTGGAGGAGAACAAGGTCTCAAACATCCACCAGCTCCGTTATGTCGTCATGGAGGAGTGGAAGAGGACTCCAGTGGCGACCTGTGAAACTCTGGTGAACTCCATGCCCAAGAGGGTTAAGGCAGTGCTGGAAAATAACGGTGGCCACACAAAATATTGACACTTTGGGCCCAATTTGGACATTTTCACTTAGGGGTGTACTCACTTTTGTTGCCAGCGGTTTAGACATTAATGGCTGTGTGTTGAGTTATTTTGAGGGGACAACAAATTTACACTGTTACACAAGCTGTACACTCACTACTTTACATTGTAGCATAGTGTCATTTCTTCAGTGTTGTCACCTGAAAAGATCTAATCAATTATTTACAAAAATGTGAGGGGTGTACTCACTTTTGTGAGATACTGTATATACACATACATACACACAGGCTATAACTGCACATCATACCAAATAAAGTCTATAAATGCCAGGAAATCACATGGATATTCCTAATCACCAAAGCAACAGGAAGCAAGCAGGGAGCAACTGGAGGTGTTTCAAAATTATACAGACAAAAATAACTGACATTAGCAACAAGAAGTAGCTACTGTAATGTTAGTTAGCAGTGTTACATGATTATCTACTTTTTTACACAATAGGGATGCCCAATGTTAATGATTCCCAATTATGTATTTGCATGTGGGGTGTTGTAGTTTTGCTACGTTGTGGGTGAAAATAGAAAAAATAGTACAAAATCATGGCACTTAGCGATACAATATCATGCAACAGAATACTACATACCATGGCACGATGCATCAAATTCTAGTTTTATACTGGAATGCTCCTTTAATTTAATTGAGCCTTAATTGACTTAATTATAACTCATTACTCCAGTCAAGTACTGTCATTGTTAGGAATAATAACTCCGCTGCATACAGTGCTGTGAAAAAGTATCTGCCCCATCCTGATTTCTTCTGTTTTTGTGTACCTCATAAATTGTTTCAGAAATTAAAACAAAAATCCAAGATGAAACGCAGGCAACCTGAGTGTAAACAAAATACAGTTTTTAAATGAGTTAGTTATTGAAGCAGAAAAGTTATCCAATACCAACTGGGCCTGTGTGAAAATGTACTTTCCCCCAAGGTTACGAATTCCAAAAAATCTAATGAATGAAACTCTACTCATAACAGAATTCAGCTGGACTAAATGCAAAAAGGCCTGATTACTGCAAACCCTGTTCAATCAAATCAGCACTTAAATAGAACTTTTTCTATAGCATGAAAAGGTCTTACCCAGTAACACACTATGGCAAAATTTAAAGAAATTCCAGAAATGATGAAGAAATTGAAATACATCAGTCTGGGAAGGGCTACAAAGCTATTTCAAAGGCTATGGGACATCAAAGAACCACATTGAGAGCCATTATCTCCAAATGGAAAAACTCGGCACGGTAGTGAACCTTCACAGAAGTGGCCACCTTACAAAATTCAAAAATGGCATCCATGGAAGAGTGTTAAGGTGAAAACCACTGCTAACCCGGAAGAACATTTAAGGCTGATCTGAATTTTGCCAAAACACACCTTTATGGTCCTCAAACCTTTTGGGAGAATGTTCTATGACTGTAACCATTTGGATTACCCCAGATGTAACGGGAACCCTGTCATCCAAATTCCACAAAAAGAACATCATACACAAACAGAAGAAATCCGGATGGGGCAAATACTTTTTTTGCAGCACAGTAATAAATTCCATCACTCTTCAATCTTTTCTATCTGAAAGAAAGGTTTTAGATAGAACTGCCCAATGCTGGAGAAAAAAAAGCAAAGCAAAACCCCCAAAGAATGGCAAGGACCTTCCAAGAATCTACTGTGTGGCATTGCTTGCACAACAAACATGATCTACATGGAAAACCTTGTGTCCTCACCACAAAAGCAATGCATTCTGAATTGCATGCAATACAATTTCTAGATAAGCCACCTTTTAAGCCAACTGTTAAGCATGGGGGTGGATCTATGATGTTTTGGCTTCGTGTGACAGCCAGTGGGAGAGTTGAACAGGTGAAACAAGTAGACGGAAGAAAGGATTAAAGTAAACATCAGAAAATCTGGAAGTAAATGAGACGACCATTTAAGAAACCGAAGCTGAAATGAGGCTGGCTTATACAAAAAATCTCAAAATCAATCATCAACTATTTCAAGAAATGCAAGCTGAAGATTTTGGAATGCTCAGACTTGATCATTCATTAAATCTGTGGGCAAATCATAAATGCGCGTTTTGCGAGGAAAAGTGGGTGAAAACGAAAAACAAGAATAAGGAAGACTTCTTGCTGAATACAAAAAGTATTTACAACTGTGATATCTGACAAAGGGGCTGTGAGACTAAGTACTGTAGGGTTCCCAGACATTTGCACATGCCACAATAAAATAATTATTTTTTTAAAAGTATTAACTTTGTATTAATATTTGGAGAAAAAAAAAACAATTTGCCATGGGTACCCAACAACGCGTTAGCACGTTGTTGATTTGCTTTATTGATGAATTTATTTATTCTTTCATTTTGGCAGAATCAGTCTTCCATATTTATGACATTCTGTCCATGTTTGATGTTAAGCTGCATTGTTTCACTTTATGGGAAACTCCTGTGCCTGCCCAGAGATTGTGGCTGATTATCAGCATGATTGATTCACCAAATTGCTACACCTAATGTTACCAAAGAACCATGGTGTTCTTTGTAAAATCATTCTCAAATGGGGAAAAAAATAAAATAAAAAAAAAGAGCATTGGAGTTTTCCTATGATTACCACAGCAAGAAACAGATGAATGTGAACAACCGTTAAAATTGACGGGTGATAATTACCCAATATTAAAATAAATAAAAAAATTGGCAGGGCACTATCACAAGAGACAGATGAGAATGAGAGACCCAAAGACGTAATCAGGGCCGGCTCCAGGTAAGAACCGCAAAGCTAAATCTCTAGGCCACAATCCCTCAGCTGCCACAACGTCCTCATCTTCCTTTTCTTTTTGTTCATCTTGTCAGAGAGAATGTGAGGTGGTTGTGCGAGTTTGCACGCATGTGTGTTTTGAGGGAAAGGGGACGAGAGCCATGCAATGTTTGTCTCCCTAATTTGACTGCCTAAAAGCCATTTCGCTTTTTTATTTATTTTTTATTTTTTTTCCCAGTTTGTGCAAATGTGCCACTGAGGCGTTTTGCGTTATTTAAAGTTATTTCAAGTGTGAAATACCCCATATGCTCTGAGCAGGGCTGAAGGAGGTAGGGAGCGAGGGAGGGAGGGAGGGACGGAGGGATGATGTGAAATTTGCCTCAAGATGCAGGTCATTTATTTAGATTATCGTACAAATTGTGTGCAACCATAAATCATGGCACTGATGGGCAGCCAGGGAAGGGGCTATCAGTTACAGCTTTCCAACTTCTATGGATTGGCAAAGCTGTGACCTTTTGCAGGAACGGGATTATTTTAGGCCCTAATTATGGGTTGTGAAGAAAAAATTTCTGCACATCATTTCTTTTGAGAGAGGCATTATAAATGATAAATTATATTATTCCCCAGTATTTTAGCTTCTGGACATAGCAATGGCCCTGATTTTGCTGTGTATAATGCATAATATTTTTAGCCAGCAGACCTAATAACCTCACCCTTACTTTCATGCTCCAAAAGACACTGGCAGTAGTTTAAAAACAGAGTTGATGTTATGAGGTACACTCACCCATGCTAATGACCTCATGCTCAAACATGGGGCTTTGCAGTGAGAATTCACGAGGCTCCGTGCTCCCAGGCATCTTTAACATTTAACCTCATTGTAGTGGAAAAGCACAGCTGAAAAATGCTACACATTAAATCGCTACTCTCAAATTATCACTGCAATCTTGATCTCTGTGCTGATATGAATGAAAAAGCTGTTGAGAATTTATAGTTCTGTGTCTTTACCCCCAACCCCCCCAACAAAACTTGACTAGCACACATCTGCCTCACCCCATGGATTAGGGCATCATTTTCTCTCTTTTTTTTTTTTTTTTTTTTGCTTGATCTAACATTTCTAATGTCTTTAATCTTTAACTCTATAACAAACAGGGGTGGAAAAAGTACTGGGAAATTACACGCATAATAAATATATATTTTCTTTAAATTAGTAAATTAGCTAAACATACCAAAACACTGTAATTTTTCAAATTACATGGAGTCCATGCCTTCTATGCCTTCAAAGGATTCTTTGCTCACTTTAGCATATTGAAACATTTTGCTGATGTAGGGCAAGGGTGCTTGTCCACACTGCTATGGGGTGGATTATACATGTTTTGATGCACAAGAATAGCAATGGCACAAACTACATTGTGTAGCATGAGAGTCACAGCAGAATACAAATAGGCATAATTCTAGATTTTTTTTTCTACATTGATGAAATAACTAGACGATATATATCATCTAGTTATTTCATCAATATATATATTTGTAGAGTGCCTTAAGCCAAATTAAAGTAAAGAGGTATTTAGTCGGCATATCAGTATGAATAAATGTAAAAACAACGGTGAGTTATATGCACTGAAACAGAAATGTAAACTGGCAACAGAAATGAGCAGTTAGTGTTTGGATGTGTGTTTCTGTCATTAGTATGTGACAGAAGCCCATCGCCAAGCTGCTCAGACAGCTGATGGGATATTAGGATGGTAGTTACAACCATCGTCTCAGAAAAGCAAGCTGTAAACCATCGATAAGGTAAACCTCAACAAAGACTATCTGAAGTATGAAAGGTTTGTTAGGGAATTTAGCTACCAAACAAATAATTATAGTGGATGTGATAGCAGATATAGCATAGCAAAATATATAACTATACAACTAAGGAATCTCTGACCTAGCTAACTTACATAGGTATTCGTGTAGTGAATTAAGTTACATTAGCCAGCAAAGCTAGTTAGATAAATGTGCCTCGACTGAGCTTACGTTAGTATTGAACGTGGCTTGGTAGTTAAACAAAGTTAAGCTGTGTTCACTCACTATGAAAACAGCTGGACGGAGTTAAAAAAAAAAAAAACCTGCATCAAAAAAGGTCATTTAAAAGGTCATAGATATTTTAATGGATACACATTTTCATAAAATCTCAACCGTGTTATTTGGTGAAATGAATAGGCTTTTGACTGCAAGTACAGTAAGGGTTGCCAGCTTTTCTTCACAAATATGGTAAGGATAATGGTCAAATTATTGTTTTGGCAACAAATAATTAACAAAACACTGAAGGGCCATTTGGTTGAAAACAAAAGAAGGTCTCTAACTTTTGCACAGGACTGTACTTGAGAGAAAAAAAGAGACTTTCTAATAAGTACTTTGAAGGTCTAAATGAAAATATAAGGTGTAATAATAATAATAAATTATTCGAAATGAAATTATGAATTATGGAATTCAATACTTTTACTTAAAGTATATATATATATAATATAATATAATATAAATAATACTTAAGTATGGTAATGAAATACAATTACTCAGGTATTTTCCACCCCTTATGACCGTGCACTCTGGAATGTCCTGCTGTTTTTTTGTGACTGTTCCACTTACAAAAACTTGCAATTGAATATACATTACATAATTTCTCTATGGTAACAGGATTGATTTTTTATTTTTTTTCCCCTTTGGCAGGACGAGACCAAAAGTCCAATACAATGGCTACGCAGGGCACGAGAACACAAACGGACAGGCATCATTCGAGAACCCCATGTACGACACAAACATGAAGCCGACTGAGGCCAAAGCAGTGAGGTTTGACACGACGCTCAACACAGTGTGCACAGTAGTATAGCCCTCATTAGCAGCTCCAGGTATTGAGAACCACATACCAATTCCTTCATAACTGAATGCACTTTGGTAGGAATGTGTACTCCTTTGCTGTGATCACACTCTGAACAATTTCAAGCCTTGACAGCTTTTTTAAGACCACGAAAGGAAAAACAGTGGAAAATGTCAAAGAAACAAACAAACAAACAAAAAAAACCTACATTTTCTGTGAAACTATGATTGCGTGCTATCTTTGACATGAACGAGTTTCTCGGAGCAAGGAATAGCACCACTAACAGCACACATAGGGTGGAAGGTTTTTTATTTTATTTTATTTTTTTTAAATCCTTCCTTTTTTCATGTCTTTCTCCCTGCTGCCCCACCCCCTCCCCCCAACCAATCAAACATGCTCATTTGGGAAGATGCTGAGGTGTCTTTTAAAAGCCACAGAATTGCTTGCAAAGTATATTTTCTTCAGTGAAGACAAAAGACAAGTATAACAGACGTTGGACTGGTGTGGCTGAGTGTACGACACGGGATATCTCCAAGGAAGAAGAAGAAGAAGAAAAAAATAAATACTGCACGCAACAAGAAACTGTAATCTCCGGGTTATGGATGGAACTGTCAACTGCCGTGTGGGTCTAAAAAAAACTTTATCGCACAAATTTTGCACTAGTATGAGAAGGACGTGAAATGGGTTAAAGGAATAAAACGTTTAAAAAAAAATAATTAAAAAAAACAGGGTTACTGACAATATGTATATAAACAATTGAAATTCCATATCCATAAAGAGCATGACGCCATGCTATGTCTATCAAGAGAGCTTAATTCTATTTTTAAATTTAGATCTGCAAATAAAGTTATGTTTATGTTTACATAAACCTACCAGAATGGTTATAATGACACAATTTAAGCTTTGGAATGATTTTCTAAAAGCTTCATATCTCGTTCCATTTTTGTTGTTATTGTTCCTTGTTTCTTTCTCTTTTTTCCCCTCCAGAACTATGTTTAAGGTGTCTGATCGTTTTCTTTTTTGGATCCGATTGAAATGAAATTCTGGTCAGATAACATTACTTTTTCACTGACTATTTGGCATAGTTTGTACCAGATTGTATCCCAAATTAAAATGGCAATTTTATTTTTATTTTTTGGATGCAGGTTTATATCTATACTTCACTAACGCTATTTATTTTTCCTTTCTGTGATGTTACTGACATGCTTGTCTTATATGCCAGCTGTACTCATCACCTGCCCATGTTACATCTTTCATGGCCTTTATCCAGTCAGAATTTTCATTCTTTTTTTGTCATCTCTCTCCATTAATGCACCCCTGTACCTTTTTAGCAACTTTTATCAACATTGTTCCTGAATCAATGAAATATCAAATGTACGGTCAAAGAAACACTGCCTTATTAGATTCAAAAGCAGGACGGGGCCATTTTCAGTTATCCGTATCATCGTGTATTCAGGAGCATATATGGCTTCACGGGTGCAGATTCACTGTGATTTCAATCTCTTCAGTTGCTGGGTTTTATTGCCACTGCATGTAAATGCTCTTTTTTCTTTTAAATCTGCAAACAACCTGAAGCCAAATTTGTTTCCAGAAGTATGTCGTCATATGCACAAGTGCACTAGCCAAACAAAAAAAGGTGTCAGAATTTTAATACCCAGAGACGCTTTGTTCGAATTCATACAGAATGTGTTGGGGTTTTTTTGTTGTTGTTTTTTTTTAAACATATTCTATGCTTGACCATTTGTAACTTCTCATACACTTTGGCCCGTAAATTACAATCGTGTGACCATGCTGACATGACTACTACCTTAGCATCATATGCACACAATGATATTGCAGTAAATGTGCGTTTAGAGATCTTTTTTTTTTTTTTGCACTGTATCATCTGCGCCCTTCTGTAGAACTGGAGGAATTTGCGTTTATAATCCCATGTAGCTGTCGGACAGATTGAGGCACAAGCGTTGGGTACAGCAGGTTGGACCAGTCACGTTATAATAGTATCAACTTTACCCCTCTGACACACTCTTCCTACAGTCTACCAGATACCCCACATCATCAGGCTTGCTGCAATAACGTTGAGCGCCCCCCCCCCCACGCTCCTTCTCCCCACCACTGTAAAATAATCAATTACATGGCTATGTTAAACTACTAATTAACACTGTACTCTCATACATGTCTTCTGTACATGTGCTGACTGAAGGAAAAAAAAAAAAAAAAAAGATAAAAATTTAAAAAATGTAGTTAAAATTGTTAAAATAAATGTTTTTACTGTATAAAATGTAAATTAATGGTTTATCTACCTGTAACTATATATCCATGGTTGAAACATTTTCCAGCAAATGTCAGTATGTACGAGCTTTTATGACGAATCTTGCTCGTATGTGTTCTTTGACGTGAGAAAACCCTAGAGAACTGTACTACAGGTTGTTCAAATACACATATTTTCAAAAATATTACTTCAGATAAATATTAAAGTATTTTAAAATATTCAGTTTTGTCGCAATTTGACAACATGCCCAAGGATGAACGATGCACGTAAGTAATGAGCACATGCTGTTTAAACACATTATCAGACCTCAGAGCACGCACTTGTTAAAAACTCCAACCAAATAACTCAAAATTTCAGAAAAAGAGCCTTCACTTTTATTTTTTGACTGCCCAAACAAGTTGCATTTTACCCGCTGAAGACAACAAGCAGTAATTGAAATAGCCGCGCTATAGACTTGGCAGAGCATCACCAAGGAAACAACTACAGAAAAGACACGGCAGAATAAGTCCGGCTTCTCGAGGGCGTCAGACATTAGGATGCGAGCAAAATGAAGGCGGAAATTCCAACAAATTCGTTTTGGTAAATGATTTGCAGGCGCGCCACTCTTTCCACCTAAAACAGACAGAGGTATCGGGGATACCTCTAAAATATCTACAAAATAACAAACACTATATAAAAAAGGACCTTGACTATAAAAGGAATAAGTCACAATTACATATAGGTGAGTTACAGCATATCAATTATAACAGCTTGATTGCCAACGAACCCTAGATCTGCCCAGATCCGTTTAACCTACGGCAAATCTGCTCGACCGTCACAGTCATGCCTTTGGAGAGTCTGACGTCTGACGCCTTTGGAGAGAAGCCTGGATGAACGGTCCAAACACACCAGGAGCACAGTGAGATTTAACTGATGCAGGCCAGTGCCATAAAGACCACAGAGAATGATGAAAGCAAATTTAAATATTCAAGAGTGCATGCAACCATCTGAAATTCACCTGATAGTGCAGTTTGGTTTATCATTTCTTTATTTTTTTTTAAGGCTTTAAATAATAAAATGTGTGTTTTGTGTCACCCAATGTATCTTGTGTTAAGTAAAGCTTTTTAATAAATTGTTTAAGTTATACATGAAACTTTTTAGCTACGCAAGATGGTAAACTAGGACTTGCAAGTCCTAGCATGGTAAAATGATGAACAAAAACGCTGTTGGCTAGTTATTTTATTATTATTTATTTAATTTTTTTTTACTTTTCTAATGAATAGACCTTTAATTATGAGTAGTTTTATGTTAGCTTAGTGTTAATCTGTCAAGAAAGAAAACAACTAATATCAGGTTACTAATTCTGACAGCTGAAATGAGTCTTCAGCAGCCAGATGACTATTGGGACTATTCCTGTAACATGAGCTATCAGATTAGCTAACCAAGCTCATGGTAGATGCTTAGAGCTTTAGCAAACAAGACTGCGATGAAGTGATTGAAACATGTGGCTAAAGTCAAGTTGACTCTGACCGGTCATGATTCACTCACAATAAGTACTTCAAGAAAATTAAATAAATAGGATGTTATTATCAAAAGGACATTTATCATTTGGTGAATGTTCCAAATACTGGAGGCACAGACTCCAATCATTCTGAGACAAGCTGCCTCTAGTCTGGTGAAATCTACAATCTAAGACAATATCTTCTGGTAATCCATAAAATCAAACTTTGGGATGTCAGTAAATTCTGTGATTAAATCAATCAATGGCAATGTGAGACCACTGTGAAACAGGAAAGTGTTTAAAAAGGCCTACAGGAAGCGGTCACTCTGACTTGGACTATGCACAGACAGGACATGTGAACTCATATCTCTTAGTGCTGACCCTCTGAAGTTGATACTCACCAACCACAGAGTTCAGTGAATACCAGGATAGGCATGTTCCCACTGAAGAACAGGTGGAAAATAGCTGGATGTATGAATGAACGATTCATAGACATTGGGAAAGCCTATTAAAAAAAACAAAAAGTGGAGCTCATTGATGGTTTTGGGCCATGGCTACTCCACCATGGAGTAATATTAACATCTTAACATTAATATTAACATGTGAGTATTTGAACTGTTCAATAGCAATGGTATTAAAGGCATCAGGTTACCCTTATATCAATAAGGGCTCGATAGTCAATAGAGTCTATAGCACTCTACTGTGGTTCTTATGATAACTTAGTGTGCCCTAGTTGCACAGTTCTTGACTTGATGCCTTAAGAATGGTTACTGCAGCAGCAGGGAAGTCGACATAATATGCATTATATTTCTTAGCTTAGCAATGCTTCTGAGATTTAAAACAAACAACAAAAAAAAACATACCCTGTAAATGTTATGTATAGAAGTTTCAAATGAGAAAATAGAATCAATAAATCACACCAGGGTCTTTCATTGCTGAGAAGTGAAAGGCCAGTCAGTGTTGCAACATAAGCCGAAAGCTTATTTGTAGTTGCTAGTTGCCTGTGACCCTTGTAAAAGTCTATTTCATCTGAATTAAGGACCAGGACGTTCCTCAGCATCCACCATCTAATGTCCTTTACACCTTCCCCTGAAACATTTACACAAGTTTATTTAGAGGAATATAGAGGAAACAGCAGTGGGCCTAGATGAAAGCCTTGTAGAACACCAACCATTAATTTTCTACGCTTAGAAGTGTCACCATTAACATTTACACACTGATCATGTTCAGTCAGATAAGGCCTCAAGACAA
The DNA here is from genome assembly GCA_012411365.1 of Ameiurus melas. Lineage (NCBI taxonomy): Eukaryota > Metazoa > Chordata > Actinopteri > Siluriformes > Ictaluridae > Ameiurus > Ameiurus melas. The sequence continues at coordinate 6,418,327 of CM022755.1, read as the reverse complement.
CAAGCAACACAAGCAAGGAGACACAAAACTGATCAGAGTCCAGTAGTACAACATTTACTACTTTAACCAGTGCTTTCTCAGTACTGGGTTAAATCCTGAGTAAAATATTTTGGATGTGATTCCTAGGAACTCTGCTGCTAAGCTAGGAGGGGAAATAAACTTTTTGGGGCTATGTTTATGTTAATAAAGAGCACTTTAAATATACGTATAAATACATAATTGCTTTTCCAACCATTTGGACAATTTGATGTCAGTGTACTCCATATAGATGTACCCAGGAAGCTAGATTAATTTAAAGCTACACACTTATTTGGGCTAGTCTATTTTGCTGTTAAAATATGTCAAATCCCTAATTAGTTATAATATAATTTACAGAGTTCCAACAAACAATGAACAAAGTTTTATATATATATATATATATATATATATATATATATATATATATATATATATATATATATATATATATATATATATATATAAAAAGGTATGCTGAGGATTGACCATCTGGTGAGAATCCTCATGTCCATTGATTGCAGTCAACAAATATAGGGCAATTTTACAGTATCAGATGTGCCTATGGAGCCCTTTTTGAAAAGACTTGCCTAAGAAGTCTACATCAACATGACCCGTCTTGCACTGGAGCAAAAGTGGTGATGGTGAGTTTACAGTATAGTATTTAAAATCAGTTGAACCAACCTGTCAATTTGTATTTATAGGCACAACAAAGATCTTCCTGCCATGTTTTTTTGTTTTGTTTTGTTGTCTTTTTTTTTAATCAACATGCAAGATCAGAGTCCAGTAATACAACATTTGCTACTTTAAATACAAAGTAGTACAACTAGCATTTGCTTTACTTCTGTTTTTTAGTGACAAGTGATGCGATTTTCAATGGCGTTTACATATCATTTAAATCACACTTTCTATATGCTGTGAACTTTAAAATCATGATCTGCAAAAATGTCTCAACTGTAACTTTTTCCTTTTGCATAGAAAATTGTACAATAATGAAAACCTAAAAAAAAAAAAGGTTTCTTCACTGCATCACATTTTTTTTAACTGTATTGTAATTAGTGTTGCATAATTTTTAACTGTCTCCATCGACACAGCTGTACATGGTGGCATTCGTTTTCTTGCTAAGACGGCAGTGTGTGGGTCACGATGTGCCATTCTCAACCCTTAAGCTTACAAGAGCTCGCTAAATAGATCCGGCTTCACTTGAATCTGTGGTTTGATCACTTCTGCACCTGCCTTATCACACCCGAGTTCCGTAATCTAATTGTATATATTAATCCCAATTACAATGTGTTTTGTTTTTTTTCTGGGGGTTGGGGGGGGAGGGTTTGTTTTTATTGATGTCAGAGCTTTATTGGCTTGTCAGGTGAACAAATCTCCTAAATATGTTTCAGTGAAAATGTAGCCCTTCCTTTTAATTACTTTTCTCACAAGCTCACATCAGAGTTGGCTCACAAGTCAATGATATTGATCTGAAGTAGCCTTTCTCTGAACGCTAGAAAAATGTTGCTTCATCGACCTTTGCAGATTCTTTTTTGATTCCTTAAAAGGTGCTGCCCACAGAGTACCAGACATGTTTGCAACATGATTTGGTGAGTTGAGTGACTTTAGTCGGCAGTGTGAACATTCTAAATCCAACAGTGACATTACCAACAACTTCCACAGGGCAGGGGGCAAGGTATCACAAGCCACTGTTCGAAGAAGACTTTAAGAACAGAAATGTAGAGGCCATATCACAATGTGCAAACCACTCATCGGCAGTAATAATCAGAAGACCAGATTGGAATTCGCAAAAAATTCAGAGAAGAGCCGCAAAGGTTCTTTAACCAAGATTAACCCCTGGAAAGGCCAAAGTCTGGGAAAAAGTAAGTATCTGCTCATGACCCAAAACATACAAGCTCATCAGTTTAGCACAGTGGAGGTAGTGTCATGGCTTGGGCTTGCATGGATGCTTCTGGAATGAGCTCACAAATCTTTATTGGTGATGTAACTCATGATCGCAGCAGAATGAATTCAGAGGTTTATAGGAACATTGTTTGCCAATTTACAGAGAAATGCATCCTATCTAATTGGGCGGAACTTAATCATGTAGCAAGACAATGACCCAAATCACTCCCAACTCAACAAAAGACTTTATCAGGAGAAATAAGTGGAAGCTTTTAGACCTGCCAAGTCAATCACCAGACCTTGACCTATTTGAGCATGCATTTCGCTTCTTGAAGAGGAGACCGAAATGTAGAAATCCCCCAAAACAAACAAACAACTGAAAGAAGTTGTGGTACAATCCTGGAAAAGGATCCCTAAAGTCGGCAACAGCTTGATGTCAGTGGATCAGCGGCTTGATGCAGTGACTGCAAGCAATCAATACGCAACCAGATCGTAAGTGTTATTTACTTTAAGACATCTGTTCCAGTACTTTTGCTCACCAGAAGAAGAAAGAAAAAAGAATGGAGGGTGGTCTGCCACCAAAGGTGTCCTATTCCAAGTTGTTTAATACGTCTAGATACAGAGATCAAGAAATGAAAGCTGAAATTTTGATCGGTTTCCCATTCATGTTTTGATCTCGAACACAAAGGCCATGGAGAGCCTTGGTTCATTGACGGGTGCCATAGTAACATTTTATACACTTTTTAGCAAAATGTACATTTATTTATAAAACATCCTCTACATGACTGCTGGTTGACTTCTTCCTTTCTTTTTTCTTAGTCATGATATTTCAGGCAGCTGAAAAGAGGTGTTCAGATGGGGTTGATGTTGCAGGAACAGACAAGTTTGTCTATGCCATGATGGCTATGGTAAAAAACCTTGCTTCATTTCCCTTCCACCAGTTGAGTAGATTCTCATCCTTTTGGCTAGGTGGTTCTCCAAAATACACCACTACCCCATTACTCACCATTTCACTTTTAGTTTCATACATTATGTGCATCATCTCTGAATGTGGTCCCAATCATCCATCTTGATGCACTCTCCTGTGCTGCAGCAGCTTGAAAAGCCTCGGCAGCCGCTGTCTCAAATGATGTGCTCTGTGCGGACTTTTGGAGGCCCTTCACCAGCGGAGGTAGAGCAAGATCACTGACATAAGCCTGTGCACTCAGGAAGACAGTAGCACACTAAAAGGGCTTTAAGGCTTGCTCCAGTTCTTCAAGTAGGCTCCATTAAATCACTCTTCAGATCTAGATAGCGCTTCCCTCGCTGTGTGACTTCAAGGTCTGAAAGGGTTGCGGTCACGAGCAACCTCTGTTCCAGCAGGCGACTGATCACGTAAAATGAATGGTTCCATCATACTGATGCATCTTGTTTTAGATTATGCTGAGAAGTACCCATTTGTTGCTGCTTTGCTTTGAGCTTGGTGCTGGCCAGCTCACTCTTTTTGAAATGTTCTCCAAGGCATCTTGCAGCACTGAGTGCCTTGTTGATCTTGACATCCTTTAGAGCATGGTTCACAACTAACTATAATATATGGTCAGCACACCTGCGAGAAGTAACCCCATGCCTCTCTTCCAGGATTCTTAAAGCAGCAGCAACATTAGCAGTGGTGTCATGTACAACAACCAACACTTTAGCCATGTATATACCAAATATCTCAGCTGCTTTTTCCATCCAAGCAGCAATATTTTCAGCTGTATGACGCTCTTCAATTGGCATTGTGGCCATATTATATGGAATCAGCTCCTAGCCTTCATTAATAAAAATGGCAGGTGACTCCCAAGTATACCTCAACGGCAATACTTGTCCATGCATCTGTGGTGAGTGATTTTTGTTTTGACCTCTTTGATTGAAGCTTTCACGCTCTCAAGTGTCTCCTCCTATTTCTTCTCCGTCAGCTTAGTGAAGTGGGGCCTGGAGGAAAGTGTATTCCCTGGACAAAACGTGTTGACAGTCTCAGGGAAGAGGTCTCGTATCCCTTACGATCATGCTGAGAATGCTATCAGCAAGCCCAGCGGCCATGTGGGGGTGGGGGGGCATATAGTTGCATCCTTTTTTATGAAAATAAATGACACGCAGCCTTGCCTCTTCCTGACGAACAAAACAACAAAATATATCCGTGACCTATTTCAATATGAAATATATGTATGAACGTTTAACTAATGAACAAAAGTTTAGATTTATGCAGTGTACGCCTTATATGGAAAGATGTTTACTATGGTTGCGTTCACAATTACTGTTTGAGACGGACGACAGCATGTTTTGTCCATTCAGCAGATTAAAGTAGCTGCTTGAACACATCTGTATGAACAAACAGCTGAAGTCACAACAGTATTCTAACCATAGAGACCGTATCAAAGATTAAATAAACAATTTTTTTCAGGTAGGTTTAATGATGCTCTTTTTGGAGAATTCTGTGTTTGGTTGACGCCAGATTTAACGGGACCCCTGTCTTCCAAACAGTTCCACAGAACATTCTTCAAAAGGTTTGAGGATCATCAATTTGTATTTTGGCATTATTCAGACGAGCCTTAATGTTCTTCTGGGTTAGCAGTGGTTTTCACCTCGCCACTCATCCATGGATACCCAGTGTCTTTCTGATAGTTGAGTCATGAAAAGTGACCTTTATTCAAATCACCTTCTTCATTATCATTTCTGGATTTATTTATTTTTTTTTAACTTTGGCATAGTGTGTTACTCAGTAAGACCTTTTAACCAACTTCATGCTGTAGAAAAAGTTCTATTTGTGTTGATTTGATTGGACAGGGTTTGCCGTAATCAGGCCTGGTTGCATCTAGTCCAGCTGAACCCCATTACGAATATAGTTGCATAGATTTGGAGAATTACTAGGTTGCCAGGTTGCATTTGATTCATCTTAGATTTTGTTTTACTTTCTGTAAATGATCGTCATGCAGCAAATCTCAAACATCTACTGAAAAAAGCTGCCGATTTTTATTTCACTTCAGTAGTAAATTCATACAGAAAAAATACAAGTTCTGGAAAGAAAAATCCTGTAGGAGTTGTTTCCTTGGTTTAAATGAAAAGGTGAGGACTTGCTTTTAACTGGCTCTTGATTTTGGAAGAATCTTCAGCAAAACTGCCGAAGGCAAATCTTGTGCTCAATGCATTACTTTTACTTGCAGTGACACCAACATCCAGAGTGCCTTTTAATGTTTGTGATATTTTTGCCCACTGCTAGAGAATCTGATTTTATAGTTTGACATCTCCGTTCGCTTTTCTGTCAGTCATTCATACACTGCAGCATGCAAAATTGAGTTCCAGCATTTCTAATTAAAATCAGGCATCTTGCATAACCGCTCGAGTTGACTGAATTGGACTGAGAGTGTCTTGTTGCTAATGCCAAACAAGCATTTTGCTCAGAACTGGAAAAAAATATATATATGAACCTACACAAAATTGTGTAATGTTCTAGTGAAAACATTAGTTCATATGGTCAGTTAGCATGATCTGACTGTGCAAAACCTGTAATTATGACACTGATCAGACTACATTAATGATTTCAACAGAAGCTACAAATAATAATAATAATAATAATAATAATAATAATAATCAATTAAAATGGTTCATAGGCTCTTGAAATAAATAAATAAATAAATAAGTTTGATGCATTTCTGTATGCAATCATTTACACATGAACCTTTCCAGAATCTGCATAAATCATACTAAGGTGCTACGGTCTAATTATATATAAATACAGTCAACTCATCCAATTACATTGATCTGGCCGTGTATAAAATTAATGGGTGCTTTTGGAATAAATATTTTGACAGGTATAGTTATTATTCTTTGATGTTTCTTTTTCACTATGCAAAAAAAGTTATTCTAGGAGTTATCCCGATTTTTCCTATAAAGGTATTGACAAGAAGAAAAAAAGATGTATGGACTTCATATCATTTCGTCACACTTAATCTAAAGCAATATCTGACTGCATCCGAATGCACTGTTGTTGGAATATCACAGTCTACCTGGGTAAAAAAAAAAGCAATAACCACCTCCACTACCACCTATAGCAGGGATGATAATGATTGATTGACGATCGAATAATTGTCGTTAATAATTTAATCTATAAACCTTATCGATGGCCGATTTAAGTTTTGAGGTGCGTTCTGTCTCATGCGCAAAAAACGTGTAGCAGACACATGAGGAAATATGAATCGAGCGTGCCGTAGTTACGTTTGGGTTTATTTTACCTTAAATGACGATAATGTTCATTGTAAACATTGTGATTGTGCTTTAAAATGCAATACAACAACGAGCAGCATGATATCATTTGAAAAAAGTACATCCAGTAGTCTCTGTAATAGAATACAATACAACCTCCATTTTAGCCGGGGGGTGGGGGGATAAAAAAAATAAATAAATAAATACGAGCTCAAAAGGCAGACGGAATAACTGAACGACTGTGTAAAATGATCGCAAATGCCATGTTGTGTATCCATTATAGAAGAAGACTCAGCTTTTATCTTGGCAAAGGGAGGTATTTACAATGTATTGACTAAAAGGGTGGCAATAATTGTTGCACACCTATTTAAAGATTTATATATATATATATATATATATATATATATATATATATATATATATATATATATATATATATATATATAAAATAAACTTGTTTTGTTTGTAATTGTTTGATATCCATGAGAGCAGTGTATTTTTGTGAATTTTTTTTATAACAAAAGATCAAAAGGTTAAACAATGAAGACGATTTTTCACAGCCTTCTTTGCTCATATTTACCAAGGAAGCCAATATTCATGGAAGGGAATGTAAATGGCGTAGGCCCGCAACACGTTATGGACATTCATGAGTGAAGTACACTTTTACTAAACAACCTATTCGATCACATGGATGCATGCAATATGAATAGGCTCACATGCACTCTGTTGCCAGAGTGCACATCTGAGACAGCATTTGTGATACATTGTACATCATAGTCATTATATTTGATTATTAAATGAGTAATTTTATCAAATGATCATAATCACATCAATTCATATTACAGTCCTACTAGCCTATTATTTAGAATAGAAAAAACCTTTTCATTAGAATGAGAAAGCTGCCGTTTGGTGTCATGTTGGTGGCTATATGCCACTGCAGTAAACTCCTCTTACAATATTAAGGCTAAAAATGAATTGGGAATTTGTGCAAATTGTAATCCCTAGTATTTCCGATATTCTGCTTAAGGACATCTGATTGATTTTCACTTGATAAGTCATCTCTTATAAAATCATAGAGATGGGAGTGTCTTCACAATGTATGCATGGTCCTCAGACTAAAAATTCCATTTCAGATTGATTATTCTGACTTTTATAGTGCTTGCTATATACTTGTATGCAAAAGTTTGGGCAAATTACAAAATCAAATCATTTTAAAATATAACATTTTCCTGCAAACGTTATTACACTGTTACTTTATATTTGGAGGTTTTAAAAAAAAATTTGAAAAAATTTACAAATCATACTACGTTTAAGAAAACCTGTTAATGTTTTAGGTCTTTTATGCAGATATAGAGAAAATTCTTTAAAAAGAAAAAAAAATTGTAAGCACCAGTGTATATGCTGCATAGAAATGCACAGCAAAGACCTCCAGGAAGGTTTAGCTGATACCATTCTCAGCAGCATTGCTTGCACAAACATGATCTCCATGGAAGAGTCATCAGAAGGAAACTTTACCTGTGCCTTCGTTACAAAATCAACATCTGATGTATGTGACTGATGAAGTAAAAATTTTACTCCTTGGCCAATCACCAAAAGGTATGTTTGGAGAGAAAGGGGGAAAAAATGGGACGGATTCTATGAAAAGAACACCTGCCAACTATTAAACATGAGGGTGGATCCATTATGCTTTGGGATTTTGTGACAGCCAGTGGCAAGGGAAACAGATGAGATAATACTAGGAAATTATGGATACAAATGTGACAAGGAACTGGAGCTGAAAATCGGCTGGCTTATACAAAAAGGACAATGATCCAAAACATTCCTTAAAATGCACCATGAACTACTTCAGGAAATGCAAGGTGAAGCTTCTGGAATTCCCCTAACACTGGGGACTGTCAGTTCCCTACCTTGACATTACTGAAAATATGTAGGTTGACAGCCCAATGCCTAATACTGTGTAGGTCCTCCTTTGCTGCCAAAACAGCTCTGACCTGTCAAAGCATGGACTCCACAAAACCTCTGAAGGTCTGCTGTGGTGCCTTGATATTAGTAGCAGATCCTTCAAGCCCTGCGTCAAAATTTGGGACCTCCATGGATCAGACTTTGTCCAGCACATCCTACAGATGCCTGATCAGTTTCAGATGTGGGGGATTTGGAGGCCAAATCAACACCTTGAACCCTGTTATATTTCTCAAACCATTCATGAACAATTTTTGCATTGTGGCAGGGTACAATATCCAATGCCATTAGTGTATTTGGTCTGCAACAGTATTTCAGAAGGTGGTACATGTCAAAGTAATAGCCAGATGAATGCCAGGACCAAAGGTTTCCCAGCAGAACATTGCCCAGAGCATCACACTGCCTCTGACGGCTTGCCTTCATCCTAGAGCATCCTGGTGTCATCTCTTCCCCAGGTAAACACATACACCTGGCCATCCACATGATGTAAAGAAATGTGATTCAACAAGCCGCAATGCACTGTGTGGTCCGACACTTTTCTAGCATAGCCAGCATGAACTTTTTCAGCAATGTGTACTACAGTAGCTCTTCTGTTGAATCGGATCAATGAGCCTTGGGTGCCCATGACTGTTGCTGGTTCACTTTGGATCACTTTTGGTAAGTACTAACTACTGCATAATGGGAACACCCCAAAAGACCTGCCATTTTGGAGATGCTCTGACAAAGTCGTATAACCATCACAATTTGGCTTGCCCATTTTTCCCGACTTCCAACACATCAAGTTCAAGAACTGACAGTTCACTTCCTGCCCAATATATCACACCCCTTGACAGGTGCCATAGTAACAATATAATCAATGTTAATCATTTCACCCATCAGTGGTTTTAATGTTATGGCTGATCAATGTATATTCTGTTGGGTTTCCCCCCTATTTTTAATGAAATAAAGTAACTATGTGGAGTTTAAAAATGTGCCGTTCAGAGAATGACTGCTATTCGAATGTTCATCTTTCTACTTCTTACAAAAAGAAAATTCTATCTTCACAATAAAGATTGGGATGTTTTTGTGCAGTATTTCTCACAATACAAAAGATTAAATATCTTTCTTGACAAGGATAATCAGGCTAATGTTGGCAGCTGCCCTCATTCAACACCGACATTTGATGGCTCCACCCCCCTACTAGTTCCTCACAATAAGACAAAGATATGGTGCCAGAGATTTCTTATGTAATGTCAAGCCTTATATATATATATAAAAAAAATGAAAGTAGTTTGGCCTTGATGCATTCAGTAAGACTATCATCGTATTAGTGCAAGAACTGGAAGCATTTCAATAGATATCTTTCAATAGACATCATGAAAGAAATCATTTTTGCTTTTCAGGGCAGAGACAGACAGGGAGAAGTGAATATGAAAAATCAGAAGAACTGTCTGCATAAACTCACTGGTCACATTATCAGGAACACCTGTACATCATTCATACATTCATTAGCCAAAAATGTACACAATGATATGCAAAACAAAAAAAGTCCAACCCGTGAGCAGCAGTTCTGCAGGTGGAAATGCCTTGTCGAAGAGAGATGTCGGAGAAGAGTAATCAGACTGATCCGAGCTAACAGGAAAACTCCAATAATGACCGTTTACAACATGACCGAATTCTTCACAACCGTAGTGAGCAGAAAAGCATCTCAAAACTCAAACTTGAGGCAGATCTACAAAAGCAGAAACCCATATCAGTTTCAACTCCTGTCAGCAAGGAACAGCAGTCTAAGGCTACAGTGGCACAGGCACACTGAACTGAACAATATATTTTTATAGAAAAGTCTCGGTGATTTTTCTCCATTTAAGTTGTCAGTCTTTGGATGTTAATGGGGACCAATTTTAGCACAAATTTGACATTTTGTTAGCACAGGTTCAGCTTCAACATCACATCAAAATTGTTAATCTACTTTATTTATATTGCAATTACAGTAATGAGTCAGTGTTTGGATTAAACCATTGTCCATCTTATTTAAAGCTTCTCTCTTTTTTTTGGCCCTGAAATAAACATAAATAAAGGATATTCTGTCAGAAACTCAAAAGCCATAACACTGAAACGTCGATGCATTATATACACACCGACATCATACGGAATAATTTAGCACATCAGGATGTTCTGAGAAGAGCATCAAACTTCCACATGAATCTTGCTGAAGATTCTTGCGGCTTGACAGCTGGAGCACAGGCTGAATTTTGACCAAACCAGAGCACCGTTTGCCTCTGTGGTCAACAATGCATGTCTCCTTTTCAAAGCAGCAGATAAAGAAGTGTAGGTCCGCCAAAAAAATAATCATTGTACTTGTCAGTTCTAATAAATGGACTGGTGTCTCACATGATAAGACTGATGCTACTCTTGCTGCTTCCTTTCATTTACTCAGCAGCTGCAGTGTGCTTGAAATTTCATGTCATTCTTTCTTCGGCAACATCAATCGGAGTTTGACCTGAGGATGATGGATCTTTTCCCTTCTGACTTTTGTTTTTCTAGTCATAGGTCAAAGTCAGCCAAACTGCCTTTCTGAAGCAATGTTTGGTAATAGATTAATAGATTTTTTCCCTTAGTCTTTCTTCCATTTAATGGCAAATCGATTTACTAGTTACTTCTTGATCACCATCATCATCTTAGGCCAATTAAAAAAAGTATTCTTTCTACAGACTAATGCAAGAATTAAGTATATAAAAGCAAAGAAAGTCAGAAACACAAATGCATGGCTTACAAGGTCAGGTGGCATACTTGAACATATTAATTAGTACGTTAATCTGTATTACAGATGTAACCTGATATGGAGACATTATTCTCAGTGAATAGATAATGACTTATCTATTCAAAACAGATACAAATAGCAAATCCTTTATTTTTCTTTAAAAAGCTTACCGGAAACCGAGTTGAGAGTGGATGTGTGTATCGGGTAGGCTCCCACAGGAAAACCAAAAATATTTCATGCAGGCAAGCAGTTTGCAGGACAAGAAAGAACACACTCAATGGAAGTGTGAGTTGCAATGCATCTATTTATTTATTTATATATATGGTTTATTCTTTGAACCTTAGTATTTTTTTAATCAGGGTCATGGTCATTTAAATCAGACTGCTATTTTGTTTATATTTAGTGAAATACAGCCAATTAAATGCTTTAGAAAATATTGCAGGTAGGCACAAACAAATTTCTGCGCGAGCGGGTTAAAAGAAAAATTAATTTTTAAAATCCTGTGCGCATCTATAATTGAGACTAATTATGAACTCGAGTGATGTAGCTGAGGTTGAGGAACTATGAAAGCCAGATTCACAGACCATACTGACAGTTTTACTCCAGAGTTTTGAGCCACACCCAGTTAGGATTTAAATCTGAATGCAATTATAGATATGAAAATGTTAGCAGTAAGAAGATACGCAGCTGTAAAGAGTGGCACTGGGTTATACCCCTACTCTGTACTCATTTATTAGAGGTTGTATTCAAAGTGACACTCATCTTACCACTAAAAGTTCTCCTAAGTGCCACTATCTAAGGCTTTGTCTATTGAAGATATTCCTATCCAACAGTTTCATTTTAAATCCCGTTCATGAACTTGTTGAGAGGAACATTTTTAAAGGGCAGGGTCGACCTTGCTGCTACAGATGACAGAATGTTCCATTAATTAATAATGGCAGTGACTGGCCAATATGGTAGTGTCGGTACTATAAACCCAAACAAAATGATGCATAAGATTCGGGGGGGGGGATACATGAAAATATAGCTGATTCCATACATAAAAACTATCATGTAAACACTCACATATATTTTTGGCAAGGTCAAAGACACCAAGCTCACACTGTGATGTTTGATGTGAACATTAAATGAAGCTCTTGCCTTTTTAAAGATTTTAGGCATTGGATAGGCCGACTGGATCATTTCAAGAATGAGCAGTTGTACAGTTGTTCCTAATAAAGTGCTCAGTGAGTATACAGTAAGCAGCTTTCTCTAAATGTTCTCTCTTTTTTAATACACTTAAACTAACACAATTTGGCACCTAGCTTTATATACTGTATGTGGCCGATACACATCCCGTGTCTGCTGACAGACAGTGGAACAGCTGCACTGTAGATGAGACTACAGGACAATTACACGACTCCCTAGGTCATCGGGCACAAATCTAACAGGATTTAAAATTCTATGCATCCACTTACAACAGGCAAAGTACCAGCATGTGATAAAAAGAAACCTACTTCAGGCTTGCTAAATCATTAGCTGAGTTCTATGATGGAAAGGAAAGACTGGTTGTGAGATGTGTAGACCATCATCATTAGTTTAGTATGCCTCATATGAGAAATACGCCTGTGTCATCACATTCAGTGTTCATTTTAAATGAAAGCTTAAGCAACTCCCACTCGCTTTCTTCTTGCACGCTAACCTCCATCAGACCTGTCAGTTTCCCGCAGCTTCTTTCTCTCCATGTCTGTGTTAAGCAACATCATTTTTATTTACAAAATTTACAAAAATTTAATTAGAGATCAATCGAGGTCAAAATTTTTGATGGAACATGCAAAATCCTCTCACCTCACTGGCGGTGCCCATTTGATCATTAAAGCAAAACGTCTCGATTTTGCTAGATTAAAGGCTTCAATGCATCATGTATCTCTGGCAGAAAAGAAACAAATTTTGAAATGGACATAACTGTGATTTTGTTTATTTTTTATAAATTCAGAATCAGAATTAATGAACAATTTTGACCTGGATATGCATCAGCAATTACTGAGTAATTGCAAGAAGGGTAGGCTACAGCAGCTTGCAGTTAACACCTGATGCACGTTTCAGGTAAGATGCTGTAATTTAAAGAATATCTGAATCATCCAAAATTGATTTCTGCACATCTTGATCCCATTTTTTAGCTAAAACGGAATATAAAGCTCAAGGGTGCACATCTTAACCAGAGAACAGCCTATTTTCAGGTCAACACTGTTGAATACAGTAACCATTTTTATTGCCGTGAATATTTATACAGGTAGAAATAATCAGTATCAATGTATGTATCAATATTACATTTTTTTTTATATAATTCTATGGAAAATAAGGGGGGGAAAAATCTAATAAAATGCTGTTTGTTTTCCCATTTTTCATTTTCGAACACTTTCGTTGGGGTTATAAATTCTTGCACTTCTTGTTCTCCTTTTATGCACCGCCCTGAAATACTGCACCGCAGAGTTAAATGTTATCAAGAACCTTGTTGCCATATTGGTTTGATGGTTTTAAGTTGAACAAAATAAATCAAAACCTGCTCAGTCTGGTCTATAGTGTGAACATTTAATATACTGTATATATTCAATTTTAACATACAGGGTTGGGGTTTTTTTTTTTAACCTGCCATTTTGTCCATCCAACTAAGCACATTTTGCCCTGCAAAATCCATAAAATGTATGAAGTTAAGCCTTTTTGTTCACACCAATGTCGCAGAGCACAGCAAAGGATCAACACAACTTAATCTTCTGATGATTCAGGCATACTTTCCAACTCATTTCACATGATTTAAATAATTCAAAGCTAAGGTTCTTTAAAGAAAAAGGGAAGGGGGAAAAAAAACCCTCTTTCAGGCAAAAGCACAAAAAATGATTTCTGTTAATCTGCAGTGCCAACAACAGTCAGATTTCTGTCAGTGAACAGTGTCAGAAAGTGCAAAAATGTAAGCTTTATTGATAACTGATGGATTTGGTCTGCAATAACCGACTAAAAGAATGATGGGTAACAAATCAGTTTGAGCCCAGCGTGAATATTCTGATGAACAATAGAACACTGACAGCTGTGTCCCAGCTGAATAAACACTAAACAGAATCACACCAGTCTGCACTCAAATCCTCCTTATGCTTAGAGCCAAGTTAGTGTCTTGAACAAGTAGAGTCCAGTCTGTTGCATATTAAACCTCCTGCATTTTTAACCAGTTATTTAAAATGGAGCAAATGTTGCATAAGTCTAGTCACAATAACATTTGCGCACACAAATTTAATTCTTTGTGAGCTTAATTTCCTACTTTTAGTTCATGAATTAATAAAATGATTTAATTAATGCCTGCCACTAAAGAAAATAAAACAATTTTATAAATAAGCAGACTTCTATTCTTATATTGGATAGTTTTATTCAATGCTTTCGAACCTATGTTTTCCCTGAGGTTTTATGGAATTGATGTTCAATCAGACCCACACAACTACACTGGTAACACATAACCACAAATTATTCCTCTGAACAAATTAAAAGTTGAGCTTAACTTAACTTTTCTTGCAACAAGTCAATACACAAATGTGGTTACGATGTTTCGCAGCACCGCACAAGCAAAGTACATTCCCAAGTTAACAAACGTGGCTGTACTTTGTCCCGCAAGTTTCATATTTGACTGGCTGTATTAATGTAAAAAACCTCCCTCCCACAACTTTTGCTTCTCTACTTTGAAGTGATGAGACCTCCGTTTTGAAATTGTAACAGGGAGAATAAATGCATGCATCACTGCCCATTTGTCTGTTTTCACCTGTTGTCTGATTTCATCTATAAACAGCCCGTGTCTTTTACGATAATGTGAAAACTTCCCAATACCCTCCACGACACTAGTCTCTGCTGCAATTACGTTTATCTAAATGTACATAATTAAATTAAAACACAGGCCTTGCTACAGAAGCCAGTGAGCTATAGCTAGTGCCCCCCCCCCAGTTCAGTCCAGAGAAATACTTTCCTTGGTCAGCCTGTCGATGACGCCTGGTGTAGAAATTGTTTTTTGTGGTAATGTACATATGCAGTAGATGGGGATGGATGGTAGTATTTCTGTGCAGTGAGAAGCCATGAGGGTTTTTTTTGTTTTGTTTTGTTTGGGTTTTTTTTGCATTTTTGGTTTTTATTGTTGTAAATCTAATTAGGTGAGTAAGTCAAAACGGAGCTGACCCATGCCTCATTACACAGAATAAGGAGCTGACATCTGCTGCTTTCTGTTCATGCTGAATGCTTGTGGGAACTGAAAAAGTAGCCACACACACACACAAACAAACAAAACACGCCAGCGAAGCTCCTGATGTGCTTCCACAGCTTTCTCCAATGTGCCTCTGGCTCCAATGCCCTACACTAGGTAAGTAAACAGGACTATTGCTAGTTTCCTGAGTGATCTGAGACATGTTGTGGGTGTGTGTAGTACACACACTACTGACCTGGAAGACATCAGCATTCACTCTAGACTTACAATAGAACCCAAGGGCAAAGATCTTGCTCAAATAAGAACTTGTGTTTGTAATGCCAGTGGCATGGAATACAATGATATATCTGTATACTGAAGTAATGACAGAAACATGGAGAGCCGGTTGGACTGGGACAAAACCATGCAATTGTAGAAGACGAGCTTTTTTTTTTTTTGCAATGTTTTTACTGAGTAGATAATTCATCATTACAAACTTGTTATAAATGTTTCTCGTGGCACCTTTCATTTCTGCCAGATGCGCTATGTAATGAACAGTTCAGTATGATCATTATATTCGCTCATAAAACATGCATGTGTTCGAGTTGTTTGTAGAATATAAAATGGATTTCTTTCTTTTGTTTTATTCTTACAGTTCTTCCCCATTTCAGGACTACCACCACATCTTTGTGGGCTGCAACTCACATAACATCATAGGGCTGAAAGTGAAGATGGATAGCTGCTTTATTCTGTTTTTAATGTGAAGTGTTTGCTCTGCCACTCGGAGTGTAAATCTCCCTCTTTCAGATGCGTTGAGAGATGTTGATGCACAGTGTATTATATGATCTCCATATCAATCCAAAATAATTCCATGATAGGAGAGTCTTCAGGAAAGAGAACTTTTACCCTTTAGCTGCGATTTTTGTCTCATGAACCTCATGATGAAAAGGCGGGGGCGGGGGCAAGATGGGTTGGTGAGGGAGCGACTGTTTATAGCTGCTATAATGATAGTTATTAGTGATAACAGGAACTAACTATTTTCACATATGTTCCACAACATTAAATATTACTATAAACTGATAAAGGACTGAGGAGTACATCGATTGTCCTGTGGCAATACAGTGCCTTGCAAAAATATGGACATAATAACAAAATAGTCCAAACTGGTGAAGTGAAATGGAAAAAAAAAAAAAATTGTTTCAAAAATTTGTGTTCACCCCCTTTGCTGTGAAGACCCTAAATAAGATCTGGTGCAACAAATTACCTTCAAAAGCAACACCATTAGTTCCGTTAAGTCCACCTGTGTACAATCCAAGTGTCACATGATCTCAGTATATATACACACACCTGTTCTGAAAGGTCCCAGAGACTGCAACACCACTGAGCAAGGGGCACTACCAAGCAAGCAGCAACATGAAGACCTGGAAGCTCTACAAACAGGTTAGAGTTGTGGAGAAGTACAGATCAGGATTGGGTTAATAAAAAATAAAAATAAAAATCACAAACTTTGAACATCCCATGGAGCACCATTAGATCCATTATTAAAAAATTGAAAGAATATGGCACCAGAACAAACCTGCCAAGAGAGGGCTGCCCACCAAAACTCATGGACCAGGTAAGGCGGGCATTAATCCCAAAGGGAACAAAGAGACCAAAGATAACCCTGGTGGAGCTGCAAAGCTCCACAGTGGAAACTGGAGCATCTGTCCATAGGACCACTTTAAACCATACAGTCCACTGAGCTGGGCTTTACATAAGAGTGACCAGAAAAAAGCCATTGCTTAAAGAAAAAAAAACATATTTGCTGTTCGCCAAAAGGCATGTGGGAGACTCCCCAGACATATGCAGCAAGGTACTCCGGTCACATGAGACTAAAATTGAGCTTTTTGGCCATCAAGGAAAACGCCATGTCTGGTGCAAACCCAACACTTCTTCTCATCACCCAGAGAACACCATCCTCATTGAAGCATGGTGGTAGCAGAATCATGCTGTGGGGATGTTTTTCATTGGCAGGGACTCGGAAAATGGTCAGAATTTAAGGAATGATGGATTGTGCTAAATGCAGGGAGGTTCTTGAGGGGAAACCTGTTTCAGTCTTCCAGAGATTCGAGACTTCCAGAGATTCACCTTCCAGCAGAACAATGACCTTAAGCATACCGCTAAAGCAACACGAGTGGTTTAAAGGGAAACATTTAAATGTCTTGGAAAGGCCTAGTCAAAGCCCAGAACGCAATCCAAATGAGAATATGTGGTATGACTTAAAGATTTGAAGAATAGGCAAAAATCCCAGTGGCTAGATGTGCCCATCTTATACAGACGTTCCCCCATGAAACTTGCAGCTGTAATTGCTACAAAGTATTGACTTTGGGGGGGAGGGGGGCGGTTGAATAGTTATGCACGTTCCAGTTTTCTGTTGTTGTTTTTTTTATTGTTCTTATTTCTTGTTTGTTTCACAATAAAAAAATATATTTTTCATCTTCAAAGTGGCAGGCATGTTGTGTAAATCAAATGATACAAACCCCACAAAAATCCATTTTAATTCCAGGTTGTAAGGCAAACAAAATAGGAAAAATGCCAAGAGGGGTGAATACATTCAGAAGGCACTGTAGCAATATCTTTTTGATTCAAACTGGATCTAGGCTTGTATATCAACACTGGAGAATACTGGACTAATTTCCAATCCAATTTCTTTCTTTACACCCTTATCTGCCACTTTCAATTTTACAAAGATGAAGGACTGTTTGAGGTATTTATCCATCCTACATTTTATAGAATTAAAGCTTTCAGACTTGTTCAACATGGATCAAGAGCATTTATGAAATGATTTTAATTTATAGATATTTACAAGAATGTCCTAATGTAAACCAACTAGACTGTTAAGGTGTTTTTTTTTTATTTATTTATTTATTTATTTATTTATTTTACCATGTTGCTCAACATATTACAGCTGGGTTCTTTTCAGCACATAAAAATCCAAGGTTTTCAGCAAGTACCTCCTTCAGTAATCCATCTCCTAGCAGAATTTCTGTCTGGCCAGACAGCAGTATAGTGATCATGAATATTTGTTAAGAGAGCAGTGACTAACATGGCTGACAGGTCTTGCATAGAGGTCACCAGTGACCTGTGCTACATTATTATGTCTGGTTCTCTCTGCTGGGCCATCGTTGGGTACGGTGATGGAGCTGAACTCAAACTGTTCCTGACAGTAAATGTGAGTTTTAAAGTACCAAGGGCAAGTGTGACCTGAATACCAAAGTGAAATCAGCATTGATTAGAGAGCAGAAACGGGCAACGGAAACCTCTAGACTCTTTACTCACGTGAAAATAATAAATAAATGTTTAAAAAATAATAATAATAAATTCCTGAACATCCTGACCTATTTTGAGGGTCATGAAATTACCTGTCCATGCCTAAGAGTTGTTAGTGCATGGCCAGGAGCTTGTATTATTTCACCATTCTTTGCTAGGCTGCATCAATAGTTATAAATTGTAATCCAAAAGGTGCAAAGAATTAGGCCCATTTTAAATTGCTTTAAATTTGACTTGTCCCAAGTGAGATGTGGAACCAGAAATCTTAATTCTAATGCATTAAGTGCATTATGGATTTCAATTAGAAAAATGAAATAGCAGTACAGTTGGGGAAACATACAACATGCGTTAATGGTGTGATGAATTGGTACCTTTTTCATCACCCCCCTCAGGTCATAGCCCAACTTTTGCACTTCTGCGGCAGCTCTATCTTTGCACAAACCTAATATCATGCACCATTGAACCTTCTTTGAATTTGCGGCTGAGGCAAAATTGTTTGTAATGTGAAAGTGGCAGTCATTCATAGAAGTACACGAATGGCTTGCTCTTCATGCTTTGTAAAAAGCAACCCATAATGCATGGCCTTAATGTTTCAATGGACAAGTACTTTATCTCAGGCTTTATCACGTCTAATTGTTGTCTTTCCAAGATCTCATGTTCAGGCTGAACCCAGAGAAGTTTGACCTTCTTTCGTCAATGCAGTAATTCCGTTCCTCACAAATTCCGCATTAAAGGTCCTTTCAGCGATACTACAGTTTATTTCAGTTACTCCAGACACTTGTTCCCAGCCTCTCTCAATGATATTCGTGATGGTCTTCCATGACACATAATTCCGGATGGCTGTTATGTTCACAAAAGAAAGTGTCACATCTGCCAGACAGAATTGGCAGCGATGTGGGTGAAATCTAATGAGGTATTATGCAGCATGCTTGTGGCACGGATGAAATGAGAGCCAACATGCATTACTTGAGGTGGGAAAAAGAGCTGTGGTTCTCATTCACAGTCAGTGACACATACATGGACACTCTGACATGGTCTTATTGTGCGAGAGTGCTAGCATCCCAGTCAAACCCCAGGACTAACGCAAAGTGTGCAAGACACAGTCCTTCAAACAAAACAACACAACGGTTACAGGACCAGATCTTATTAGGACCTCGAAGAAGGGCTGACATCATCAGTTACTCATAAAATACTGAGAAAAGAAGCACAAACGTAATTTCAATTTGCATCAAATAGGGCTGCAAAACTAATTTTAATATTAAATTGTGTGTGAATTAATAAACTAATCAATTCATTTGATTTAACGAGGCCTGGAAATGAGAACAGCTAATCGCTAATGATTATTCCCGGTTCAACAACCAACCAACAACAACAAACAACAACCAACTTCAATTAGAAATAAGCATTTAATTTTCAAATAATAGCACAAGAAACATGAAATTTGTGAATTTAAATGGCTTTCCTTCTACCTCTTTATCTAAACTGTACTAAATCACAAACATTCATTACCAATAACCTAAACAAGCCAAAGACAAATTAAAAATGAAACCGCTTCAACAAACTAGGAGAATGCTAAACATATTTTACTACATCAAAATAAATCAAGCCCCTTGAATGAAATGTAATGCAAGGCTGTAACATCAACCTTTTGTACATTTCAGGCACAAAGCAGGAGCTTTTTAGCTAGTTTCATTTTCAAAGTTTGTGCGGTTATAAAAGGCATCTCTGCTTTGTGAAGAATGCATTGTAGCCTGCTTTTAACTTTGAGTGAAACTGAGTGCAGCTCTCGCACTCTTTTGTAATTTCTATCGGTCACATTGACATGAATCTGAAACGACAGGAGAACTGGAAACTCTTTTTCCATATTTGGCCTTTTTCCATTGAGTCACCTTTTTATTTATTTTTTTTATTTTTATCTAAGCAGAAGCCTGTATGTTGTTTATTCAGGGAAAGCAGACAAATTGTTTTTGTGTTGAACTCCCTCAGAGTTGGGCCTGAAAATAGTTTTGCGCACAGAACCGTGTCTTGCAGTAGTATCAGTAGTGCTGCTGCCCCCAGTGGCTTCACAACTGGGTTACATTCTACACAGGAATAGCGGCCTGTACACACTTCCGTTTCTCTGACTGGTTAAGTAACTAGTAAGACAAATATAAAATCCATGTCTATAATTGTTCGTAATTGATTATTCAGATTAATACCAATGCTGCAACTATCAATGTTCCTTACATTCACAATCACCAAAGGCCATAAAACAGAAGTCCAACTATAATTATGGCAAAAGTGAGATATATTTTATTAAATTAGTCCCCAGTAAAAGGCAGATAATGACAATCTGGTCAGTGGGGCCAGGGAATAGTTCACTTCTGTGTACACTGTTAGTGGATCAAGATGAAGTGAACTTTCCAAACTCCCAGAGAGACAGTCTATTATTATTATTATTATTATTACTACTACAGTGAGATTTACCAAGTCTTTCCCCATCACTCATTATTTGGCCAAAAGTATGTGGATGCCTGACCTGACAATCACACCCATATGTGGCCTATCCCCAAAATCTTGCGGCAAAGTTGGAAGCACACAATTGTCTAGAATGTCTGGTTATGCTTCAACATTACGATTTCCTTCCACTGAAACTAAAGGTCCAAAACCGGTTTCATCATGATGATGGCCCTGTGCTCTAAGCGACTTCCAGAAGAACTCGAGTGGCACAAGCCCCGAACTCAACTCCACTGAATATTTCCAGGATTAACTGGAATGCAGACTGCGCTCTAGGCCTCCTCTCTTGACACTAATGCCGTACTTCACTAAAGCTCTTTTGGCTGAATGGGCACAAGTCACCAAAAACATGTTCCAAATCTAGTGGGAAGCATTCCCAGAAGAGTGGAGGCTGTTATAACAGCAAAGCGGGGACCAACTCAGTGTAAATGTCCATGGTTTTGAAATTGGCACATATGAGTGTGATGGGCAGGTGTCCACATTCTTTTGGCCATATACTCTATGACATTCGTAACCATAGAGAGTACTACTACTACTACTACTACTATTACCACCACCAACACTACCACCACCTACTCCTATGCATCACATCACAATGAAACGTTACAGTACAGCACTGCCAGACATGCTGGAAATAAAATACTTTCACGCTTCCATTCTACTCCCCTTAAAGTATGTAATTGCTGAAGCATAAATGTCGACCGCATCCAACTTCAAGAGAAGCCTGATGAGAACAAAGACTGATGGCAGATATTAATAACTCCCTATCGCTTACATTTGTGCCACCATTTCTCCATGGTAACCTTCAATTACTGCACGCCCATGCACTCCACACAACATTTAGAATGCCATGTACTATTATGCTCTTGTCCATCCTCGTGCATGACGATGGAAAAAGCCTTATTGCAGTTCTGAACAGCATGTGCAGTCTTCTGGAAAAAACACACATTCCCTCTCAATCCAAGGCAAATTACTTATGCCTAATAAATTAGTTATATTAACATTTATCAAAGCTTTCTTCATACCCGCGTCCTCTTTCTCCGAGGTCTTAAGAACTGTAAAATAGATAGCCTATAGATAGCAATCCATTACATCACAAAATAAGCAATAATTTTGCATACGTGTTACTGTCACCGAACCACACAGGCTTCCTAGCAAGAGATACAAAGAGGCATATTCAAACAAGTTCTAATGTCCAAAAAAGTTCTTCTACCCTAGGTGGTAGGGACCAGTATGCATCATTAAACACTCACTTTTCACTTTAATAGAAACACCTGTACATTTATGCAGTTATCGAAACAGCCAATCGTATGGCAGCAGTACAATGCATAAAATCATGCAGGTACAAGACAAGAGCTTCAGTTAATATTCACATCAAACATCAGAATGAAGAAACAGTGTAATCTCTGTGACTTTGATCATGGCGTGGTTGCTGGTACTAGATGAGCCGCCGGTCTGTGTATTTCAGAAACTGCTGAACTTCTGGGATTTGCACGCACGCACGTCGCTAGAGTTTACACAAAATGGTGTGAAAAACAAAAAACACTGAGTGAGCACCAGTTCTGTGGGTGGATGTAGTAACTCAATCACTATTTACAACCGTGGTGAGAAGAAAAGCATGAAACTTGCAGGTGGATGGGCTACAACAACTAATTTAATGACATTTGATGAATCTGTTCCGTTGGGTTAATACACAACCACGAGTCATATTTAGCCAATTCTGAACCCACATAGCGCCAACTATTAAAGCAACTCCCAGCAGCTCAGGAACCCCTTACTGTAAAGTATTTTTTCTCTTCTGACTCAGTAAACATGTTTTTCTTTGTCAATCACAATTACATGCACTGTCAAATCATATTGGGCCTACATGCTTATATGTAAAAGGAACTTAGCAGAAACACTCACATCAGAAACGATAGAGGGGAATATCCATCCATCCATCCATCTTCTACCGCTTACTCCTTGTTCAGGGTCGCAGGGAACCTGGAGCCTATCCCAGGGAGCAGCGAGCACAAGGCGGGGTATACCCTGGACAGGGTGCCAGTGGGGGGGGGCATAAAAATCTCCTCATTTTCTATTTAATACTCACAAGGCTGCCATACGAGTATGCTGTGTTACGATTAGACATTTATCAATCCAATAACTCGAGCGACAAAACACTTATATAACAAGACTAGCAGCCTGTTGCGGACGGGAGGAGTGAGTAGTAGCCAGAAAAAAGAATTTTCAAAAACACAAAATCTAACAAGTCCCAGTTGTGTTAATAAATTCATGGGAAATGTTAAGATGTCATCAATGAGAGAATTTGAAATCAGCGCTGGAAGCTGGGGCATGTGTAATACAGGCTAGTGTGGCCTGTTTGTCCTGTATTGATTTGTTTTATCAGTTGTGTACAGTAAAAAAGAAGGCATATACTGAAGAATCGCCCCAATTTATACAATATGACACAAGAAAACTCACTGAGCTAGAGAATTAGAACCGCTATTAAGATGTTCAAATGGATTTCTCGAAGAAAGGAAGCATTAAGTCAAAAAATGGGCTTGTTAAATCAGAATTGTAATGCAGAGTATGCTTAATACAGCTTACAATGACTTAATGCTTAATAATAAATATGATGTCGGTGCAGCATTCTGCATATCCTGCATTTCACAGCATTTGTTGTTATAGGTCTTACTTGGACTTCTAAACTGAGGCATGCATGCATGCATCATGGCGGTAGCTATTATATATTATTTCTACTACACTATTGTAGTGTATTGCATTGTTAATTTCTGGGGTTTGGAGATCACTGTGGTGTGGGGAGATCAATTTTGATTTCCTGTACCAACAGAGAGACTTTTTTTTCCTTCATCCACAACCTCATAAGCGTGTTCAATTTTGCTCGTTCATAGTTTAGATTTCATAGCAAAACTTGAGAATAGGATGAAGAAGAGAATATATAAACAGGACGCTACCGTCATGCCAAGAAGTTTAGGGGTTCTGCTGACATTTACATGGTATGTTCATTAAAGTTTGATACAGGATATGGATAAAAGCACATTATTATGATAGACGTGCAATTCACATATGCAAAAACTAAATAAAATAATTCACAGCAGTAGTTTAAATGTAATCCGACTCCACAGACCTTGTAAACACTTTTCACGATGCTAAAAGGCATCATTTTGAACAAATTGCATATAACATTTACATCCTAATTCGATTTGTTCCCCTTCTTCTTGTCTCTTCCTTTCTCAATTAACTTTCTGTTTCAGCAATAATAACTGCAAATTTTAAGAGGAAGCAGTAGCCATTATTTGCTTCGGCATACAGGTCAACCCATTAAAGTCACTTTTGACTGGGTTGTGTGGCCACTTGTCATCCCGGCTGAATCTTAATGAGAATGACATTTACTCATTAGATATGCCATGTTTCAGGTGATCAAGATTAATGCGTTCATACTCTGTGAAACATTTAATTATTTTTAATTCTGGGAAATTTCAGCTTTCCTGAACAGACACGGGATAATTATTTGCATGAGCGTTTGTCTGGACCCCGACTGTGACATTAAAGCCATACGTCCAGGTCCGTGAAAGCCTGGGAATGACCGCTATTGGTAGATAATGACACAGACTGCATTCAAAACCACACACACACGCGCACACACACACACACACACACACCATGCTTATAGCAGTTCAAGCAATGCACCACTGCTTTGACATGCAGTAGAAGCCATATCATCAGTGGTGGTTCATCCATAGGGGCAGGTGGGTCTTTGACCAAATACAAGGTTGCAAGCATGTAAAATCTGTCATCCATGCCATTTGTGGGGGGGGGGATTTTAACATAGACAGACAGATGGTCAGGCAATGGATATTAAAAATAAAGAAGCAGCTAAAAATATCATTCAACACAACCATGGCCGTTTTGATAATTTGCCAGGATTTGGACATATATGAGCATTCTGCACATTTGGGATGATGGTGAGTGAGTCAAAAAAAAGAACCTATAGATCACTTTTTTCAAAACAGCACAGTTTAGTTGATATTTGGGTTTGTCAAGTTTCAAAATTGACAATTAGATACCACCTATATAACCGCAAGGTGATTGGAAGGATTGAATAAATTGAAAAAGCCCTTCGTGTGTACAGTGGTGTGAAAAAGTGTTTGCCCCCTTCCTCATTTCCTGTTCCTTTGCATGTTTGTCACACTTAAGTGTTTCGGAACATCAAGCCAATTTAAACAATAGTCAAGGACAACACAAGTAAACACAAAATGCAATTTGTAAATGAAGGTGTTTATTATTAAAGGTGAAAAAAAATCCAAACCATCATGGCCCTGTGTGAAAAAGTGATTGCCCCCTAAACCTAATAACTGGTTGGGCCACCCTTAGCAGCAACAACTGCAACCAAGCGTTTGCGATAACGTGCAATGAGGCTTTTACAGCGTCCTGGAGGAATTTTGGCCCACTCATCTTTGCAGAATTGTCCTAATTCAGTTACATTATAGGGTTTTCGAGCATGAACGGCCTTTTTAAGGTCATACCACAACATCTCAATAGGATTCAGGTCAGGACTTTGGCTAGGCCACTCCAAAGTCTTCATTTTGTTTTTCTTCAGCCATTCGGTGGTGGACTTGCTGGTGTGTTTAGGATCATTGTCCTGCTGCAGAACCCAAGTTTGTTTCAGCTTGAGTACACGAACAGATGGTCGGACATTCTCCTTCAGGATCTCTTGGTAGACAGCAGAATTCATAGTTCCTTTTATCACGGCAAGTCTTCCAGGTCCTGAAGCAGCAAAACAGCCCCAGACCATCACACTACCACCACCATATTTTACTGTTGGTATAATGTTCTTTTTATGAAATGCAGTGTTCCTTCTACGCCAGATATACTTGGACACACACCTTCCAAAGAGTTCCACTTTTGTCTCATCGGTCCACAGAATGTTGTCCCAAAAGTCTTGGGGATCATCAAGATGTGTTGTGGAGAAATTGAGACGAGCTTTGATGTTCTTTTTGCTCAGCAGTGGTTTTCTCCTTGGAACTCTGCCATGCAGGCCATTTTTGCCCAGTCTTTTCCTGATGGTGGAGGCATGAACGCTGACCTTAACTGAGGCAAGTGAGGCCTGCAGTTCTTTGGACGTTGTTGTGGGGTCTTTTGTGACCTCTTGGATGAGTCGTCGCTGCGCTCTTGGGGTAATTTTGGGCGGCCGGCCACTCCTGGGAAGGTTCACCACTGTTCCATGTCTTCGCCATTTGTGGATAATGGCTCTCACTGTGGTTCGCTGGATTCCCAAAGCTTTGGAAATGGCTTTATAACCCTTTCCAGACTGATAGATCTCAATTACTTTCTTTCTCAATTGTTCCTGAATTTCTTTGGGTCTCGGCATGATGTGTAGCTTTTAAGGATCTTCTGGTGGACCTTACTGTGTCAAGCAGCTCCTATTTAAGTGATGCCTTGATTGTGAACAGGTGTGGCAATAATCAGGCCTGGGTGTGGCTATAGAAATTGAACTCAGGTGTGGACAACCACAGTTATAGTATGTTTTAACAAGGGGGGCAATCACTTTTTCACACAGGGCCATGATGGTTTGGATTTTTTTTCACCTTTAATAATAAACACCTTCATTTACAAATTGCATTTTGTGTTTACTTGTGTTGTCCTTGACTATTGTTTAAATTGGTTTGATGTTCCGAAACACTTAAGTGTGACAAACATGCAAAGGAACAGGAAATGAGGAAGGGGGCAAACACTTTTTCACACCACTGTACATCCCCACGAAAAGCAGGATGTAATGTCTGCCCATGTAAATTATTTGATTTAAAATAATAATAATAATAATAATAATAACTTCCCGCTGGGGCCATGTGTGTGCGGAGTTTGCAAGTTCTCCCCGTGCTGCGGGGGTTTCCTCCAGGTACTCCGGTTTCGTCCCCCAGTCCAAAGACATGCAGGGTAGGCTGATTGAAATGTATAAAATGTCCATAGTGTATGAATGGGTGTGTGAGTGTGTATGTGATTGTGATTGTACCCTGCGATGGACTCGCACACTGTCCAGGGTGTACCCCGCCTTGTGCCCGATGCTCCCTGGGATAGGCTCCAGGTTCCCCGTGACCCTGAAAAGGAGTAAGCGGCAGAAGATGGATGGATAATAATTATAACAACAACATCAACAATAGAGAAGAAAGTGTATAATACCCACTGCACATACAATTAAAATCGCATTCCACACTCAGTTTTGTTAAGAATCTCAATTTAGAGTATATACACGAGTATATGATTTGGAGAGCATGAATTTCTAGGGTTCGTAATATACATTACTTACAAGCAGTGGGCATTTTAATAGGAACACCTGTACACCTGCGCTCACGTGCAATATTCCAAATAGCCATTCCTGTAGAGTCCGGTCAAGAGCTTCAGCTAATGTTCACACCAAACATACAAAAGGGGAAGATGGGATTTCTGTTCGAGTATTTCAGAAACACATCCCTTCCCCATTCTGATGTTTGAAGTGAATATTAACTGAAGCGCTGGACCTGTATCTGTATGATTCGATGCACTGTGCTACTGCTACATAAGTGGCTGAGTGGGTAATTTCCTGAGTGGACAATTGCCTGAATGATTAGTTATACAGTTGTTCCTTTTAAAGTGGCCAATGAGTGTACTGAGCATGTTTAATATGGTTACAGAGGGTTTGTGTAAATGTGGCTTTAATCAAAGGAATCTATTTCAACAGGGTTCCTAGATAAATCGTGCTGACGCATACCCCAGAATGTGTTCACTTATGTTATTAATTATTCGATAGCACAGCAATGCATCTCTATATGTCTTTCAGAGATAATATGATAGTGTGTTTGTTCTTGGCTGTCAGTGTTCTCCTGACACTACAGAATGCAACACGCCTTAACCAATTCGGGGTTTTTTTTGTCTTTGTTTATTTATTCATTTTCATATGATTCATTTCCATGTGATTCATTTACATATGATTCATATTCATGCATGTGATTCATTTACATGTAATTCATTTACATGTGATTCATTTACATGTGATTCATATTCATGAATGTGATTCATTTACATTAATTCATTTCCATGTGATTCATTTACATATGATTCATTTTTATGTGATTCATTTTTGTGATTCATTTACCTTTTCTCCCCTCCCTTTCCCAAATATTTCATTGAGAAGAGAAAAAAAATAAAGAAAAAAAAATAAAACCAATTCTTAATCTTAACCATCAATCAGTACATTTACTTGGACAACAGTAATCCGATATTAACCCGATTAAAACGATACTCTGATTAAGAAACTAGCATGTAAACAGTGATTATTGATGACCTTAATCTGACTAAAGTCATACTCAAAGTAAACACAAATAGAATTAAGACGTGTGGAATATTCCTATTTTAGTCGCATTATCGAAGTGCGTTATAGACATGTAAACACCTTAATCACACTTGATATCGTGTGGGAGTTTTTGCCGCATTTTGCGACATTACAGATACGGCACACGGCAATGCTGAACCGTTTGATGGCAAACAAGAGAGAGTGACTTCAAGCAAGAAGGTGCATTTCTGGTCCGAGCGGGTCGTCTATTTGCACTTATACAGTGACAAATAATTAACTCCACTTAAACACCCAAAACTGTGTACGGTACCATAACGAAGACGAACCGTATGTCGATACGTGAAATTCTGGCGGGAACGTAATGATGCGTGTCGTTAATCGCTCCATATTCTACAACGTGTACAATGGCAACATGAAAGGAATCTTCTAAAAGCAACTCGTGTAAACACCTTGATCAGAATATTGTCTTATTCAAAACAAGATCAATAATTAGATTACTGCTGTCCATGTAGTGAGTACACCCCTCACATTTTTGTAAATATTTGATACCTTTTCATGTGACAACACTGAAGAAATGACACCATGCTACAATGTAAAGTAGTGAGTGTACAGCTTGTGTAACAGTGTCAATCTGCTGTCCCATCAAAATAACTCAACACACAGCCATTAATGTCTAAACCGCTGGCAACAAAAGTGAGTACACCCCTAAGTGAAAATGTCCAAATTGGGCCCAAAGTGTCAATATTTTGTGTGGCCACCGTTATTTTCCAGCGCTGCCTTAACCCTCTTGGGTACAGTTCATTGAGGGAACCATGTACATGCACTGTGACATACTGAAGCAGAGCATGATCACTATGCAGTATTCCAGCATGATAACGACCCCAAACACACCTTCAAGACGACCACCGCCTTGCTAAAGAAGCCGAGGGTGAAGGTACTGGACTGGCATGTCTCCAGACTTAAACCCTGTTGAGCATCTGTGGGGCATCCTCAAACAGAAGGTGGAAGAGCACAAGGTCTCTAACATCTACCAGCTCCGTGATGTCTTCATGGAGGAGTGGAAGAGGACTCCAGTGGCAACCTGTGAAGCTCTAGTGAACTCCATGCCCAAGAGGGTTAAGGCAGCGCTGGAAAATAATGGTGGCCACACAAAATATTGACAATTTGGGGCCGATTTGGACATTTTCACTTAGGGGTGTACTCACTGTATGTGAGAGATAAGTGACAACTAAAAAAAGTTATTCATTGTATTGACTTACCAGTCTCTGTGAGAAGGGTGAACTTGGATTATTTATTTCTTTTTTTGTCAGCTTTGAGGAGCCAGGTTGTTTGTTTGAAAATTCCAGTGCCCAGATCCAGCTTCATCCAGAGAGGACCGGCACAACAGGGGAGTTTATTTAAAACAAAAAAAAAAAATATTTTTTTTTTTTTTTTTTTTTTTTTTTTTTTTTTTTTTTTTTTTTACCCCCCCCCCCTTACATTTTTGGGTGGTTTCTTGTCCGTTTAATTGACTACTGTTGTTCCACTGAGCTGAAATCTCTCAATGCCGTCCAGCAATTAGCAGAGGCAGACAGACGTGGAAACTTAACCTTCGCAGGTGCAAACCTGTCAGGATGGCAAAAAGAAGTAAGTACACCATTTCAAAACAGCAGCACACAAACCCCATCTTCATAGTGAGAGCAGGACACTGGGCCTTCTTTCTAAGTCAAGCTGACCGAAACATTCTCAGCGGATTTATTAATTTGTCACTCATGCTCACTTATTTCCTACTCACGCGCGTATTTGATGGATGCCAATCACCTGTAGAGCGCAAAGCGCGTGCACCCGACAACTCATTCGCATGTAGTGACGCCCATAAAACTCCATAAAAGGCAAAGCTCATAGAGACAGATATACATAAAAGGTGTGGCACCATGGGCGTAACCACGCACTCTTTGTCGTGTCCCCTCTAATGTTGAGGAAATACCAATCTGTCCCTCCAATATACAGGAGAAAATATTTTCAATATGTCCCGCTTTAATTTTCCCTGCCAACGGATCTGTCTTTTCTTCATCTATTCTATTTATTTTATTTGTCTATTTTTTTTATGTCTATTCTTTATATATATATATATATATATATTTTTTTTTTTTTCCGCAAATAGGTGTGTGCCCCCTCTCCAATTGTACACTTGGTTTCGCCCAGACGCAAAGCAGGTTGGTTGAATGATATATTGTAGCCGCTCAGTATGTAAGAAATGGAGACAGCAGCCAAGTGTAGAAAAGTGCAGTAGAACATACGAGGGTCTAGCGCTTGGAAACCCTCTCCCATGTCCATACCTTGGTTACGCCTTTGTGTGGCACACAGGAAGAAACTCCATAAAAGGCAAAGCTCAAAGAGACAGATATGCATAAAAGGTGTGGCACACAGGAAGAAACTCCATAAAAGGCAAAGCTCAAGGAGACAGATGTACATTAAAGGTGTAACACAAGAAGAAGAAAAAAAATCCATAAAAGGCAAAGCTCAAGGAGACAGATGTACATTAAAGGTGTAAAACAAGAAGAAGAAAAAAATCCATAAAAGGCAAAGTTCGGAGTGAGGTGAAAACAGTGAAATCAGGACAAAATGGCAGTCAGAAGTGTTTTGTACTGTAGTCATGTTAACTATAACACTAACCTTATTTTTATGACACATAGGCAGTTTAAAAGCATGTTTTGGACAATATCGTATATAAAACATTTATTGCAGTATAGGCCTACAATTATCCCATTACTACACACTCATACCACTTTTCACTATTTGTGACTGTTATGCACTTTTATTTTACTTCCAAGAATAATTTCCCATATTTTTACTCATGACTATTGAGTACATTATACAATACTGGTTCCCAGCTGGAGTCCTCTAGAGCCACAATGAACATATTTTTTCTCTCTTTCTCTGTGTAGTTTCTCAAGCAACTGATTCAGCTCATGACGTAATGAGTAATTACATAATGACTCATGGTGATTAGTCCAGGAGTTGAATCAGGTGTGTTTAAGTACTGAACACACGTGTAGAGAAGTACTCTAGAACTAAGGTTGGGAAATTCTACCTAAAGAGAAAACTGAAGAAGCTTGTTCATTTAAGTGTCTTAAGATGCTTCCAAATTGATACACTATGGAAAGTGGATTGTGGGCTAATTATCAGAAACAGTCCTGTTGATTTGAAAATGTTTATTTATCTGCTTAGCTGTTAGCTGGAGTTCATAAAACAAGTATGGCATGCTTTATCTTATTAGGAGGAGACTATATTTAAGGATGCACTTGATTTATTACTCATTTCTTTAAATGGCAGAAGAAACATGCCACTTTTCTCAGAAAGCTACCCTGAAATAAATATATCTGTGCACAATAATCAAATTTTATTTATGAATAGAAGGCTAAAAATGTTTCTGGGACATTTGTCTAGGAAAAGGTCATTTGTTCTTTCATTTTTCCTAGGCCTATGTAACAGCGGGCCTAGTTCATCTTCATACGAGAGTATCGTAAAGTGCATGGTTTCTAAAGTGAAATATGCTTATGATGCCATTACTGATTTTTTTTTTGTTTGTTTGTTTTTAATTCCTTTTTATACACACGAGAATAAATGTAAGAAAAGAAACATTAAGACACAGTCGAGACACACTGCCTCAAAATCCCTTTTAAAAGTGTGAAATCATAATCCTTAATGTGAGCTTTTTTTCTTTTCTTTTTTTTAGCTCCTTGTTCCCATGACAACCAACCACTTCTGTGTTATGTCCAGCATACTGTGTGTGCTTTATCAGATAGGGGGATATCCCTCTGTTGTTTGGCACAGTTTGTCTCTATGAGAATCTTGTCTCAGTGCAGAGTCCAGTGCAACTAGGAGATATCTCAATGTCTCATTTATTCATTGTGCCAGGCCCGTAGATGGTCTGACTTTTCTGAGGATTGGGGAGGGATTGTGAAGGTATAGTTGGGATTATTTCGGTACCACCACCTAGATGCCAGAAATATTGAAGGCCATTAAAACACACACACACACACACACATATATATATACACACACACACACACACACACACACACATATACATATATACACACACACACATTTTGGGCTTCTGAGTGGGAAATCTCAGAAAA
Organism: Ameiurus melas; assembly: GCA_012411365.1. Lineage (NCBI taxonomy): Eukaryota > Metazoa > Chordata > Actinopteri > Siluriformes > Ictaluridae > Ameiurus > Ameiurus melas. The sequence continues at coordinate 6,386,051 of CM022755.1, read as the reverse complement.
AAATAAGTTGTTTTTTTTAATCTAATTTTTAGAACACTACTGTGATGTGTACATATTGTCCTGGTACTGTATCTGAAAATTATTAATGATTTTCATTTAAGGCACATCACAACGTGTGTTATTCTGCCTCAATGATTACATTTGTTTCCTGGCTTGCCATGTTCCTCCCTCATGAAGACTCTCCCATGGTGGAAAACTGACTGTTACCACTGAAACTGGAGACTCCTTCCAAATCTCCTAACAGAAGGCTTCATCACATGAATGATTAAATATTTTTCTTTCCTACCTATATTTCCTTATATTTTTTATCATTGGAGTGTCCACCACACAAGTCCCTGTAGTTGCTATCATTTATGTTACAGCCAGAACTACTATCAGCAGCATGCTTTTATAGAAGGTTAATCCACATGTTCTACTACAGGAATCCAATTGCACTGAAATATAATATAATATACTAGAGCTAGGCAATTTATTCCAAGTTACTATCCCTACACAGACTTTTTTGGAGAGTAAATATTATGTTCAAAACCAATAAAAAATGTAGCTTCCTAACCAAGACCTTAAGTGGTCTTAATAGGGTCGATTTCTGTAAACACATCTGTAGTGGCTGCTTGATTTTATATATGGGATTTGGCAAATGAGGTTCACCAGGAGACGGTATAAAAAATAATAGAATGGTCTCTCTTTGTCCCCCGAGGAGGTGGTACCGGTATAAAACCTTGAGAGGAATATAATAAAATATCTTTCAGATTAGCTGTGAGCTGGAGCTGAAATTGAAATTGATAAACTACAACAGCCATAAATCTAACATTTGGACTAAACCATGACAGAGTACAATGTATTCAGGGTTTCCTGAGGGCTTGTGTTGTTCAGGAAATTCCATATTCAGTCTCGGGTTGAGGGAGGGAAGAAACGTCCAAGTCTACTGAACTGATACAACTGAAATGCCAAGACATAAGTTAATGTTTGAACTATAATTAGCATAAAAATTACCATGTGGTCAAATAGAGCTAATGAATGTAAGAGAACTTAAAGGTAAGCTGACGTTTATGGCACATATCTGACACTACGAAATTTCAAAATGTCCCAGCATTCTGTTTAGATTTATTACATATTACAATATAAGATATATATACAATAGATGTACAGTACTAGAGTCATTACATATAACAATATTATTACACCAGGCACCAGAAAAGAGCACATATTATACTATGCATATTATATAATATGCAGTATTATTTTTAACTAAAAAAGGATATTACTTCAATATGATATAAAGATTATTACTGTACGTTTTGCAACTATTTAGTCCATCCATCCTTCCATCCATCCATCTTCTATATTGCGTAGCTTTAGTAGGTCACGGGGAATCTGGAGCCTATCCCAGGGGGCATGGGGCACATGGTGGGGGACACCCTGAACTGGGTGCTAATCCATCGCAGGGCACAATCATACACACATTCACATGCCATGGACACTTTTTGGACATGCCAATCAGCCTACAATGCATGTCTTTGTACTGGGGGAGGAAACCTTTGAAGCACGGAGAGAGCATGCAAACTTCGGACACACAAGGCCATGGCGGGAATTGAACCCTCAGCCCTCAAATGTGATGCAAACGTGCTAACCACTGAAACTAATTAGCGTATATTTTATGTTGCATTAGTGTTTAGCCATAGATATGTTTCTGTGTTAACAGAACACATGATATTTGACCTTTTGTTTATGCTATTTCAACTTTAGTCATCAGTATTATAAATTCAGGTTCAATAAATTGATTTTTTTTTATGGATTTTAATGCCCTTTTTTTGCCATGGCATATGTCCATTCTGAACATAACAAGGAGAAATACCACTTATGCTCCTTAGTTTTAATATCGCAAAGAGCAATGATAGATTTTGGCATTTGACAGCTTGGCATTGTTAGTGCATGTTTTTTTTTTTTTATCATTCTCTGTAAAATAAATTTTTGATGCCATTTTGTCCTGTGCAGCTTGTCAACAAGGATAATAATTCTCCTACCACTCCCATGGGTTGCAGAAACAATAAAAGACAACTTTGCCTTCACTTTGCTCATCCTCATCTTATTGAGATCTTTGGTCCTTTGTCCCTAAGACATTGCCCATCCAGCCAAGGAGAGATTGACTGTTGTTCCATTTAAGCCAAGTACAAAACTCCTCCATATATAAAAGGGATGGGTGTAATTTCAGGAGAATGGTTCACAAGCTCTCAAGACATCCATTACTATCCCCCTGTTAAGCCGTGAGCCATGCTGCCTCCAAAAAATTGTAAACTAAAGCATGGTGGGGTTGTTTTTTTTTCTTTTTGGTCACTGTCATATTTTAGAAGGCTTCCATATTAAGCAGCTTTGCCATTTTGGGCCAAAGGCAAGGTGAAATGCTACTCACAAATAATCGAGATTTATGTCTTTTTTGCAGCAAATGCCTGCAAAAAATACTTTGCTATGGTGCTATTTGATCATGGCACAGGATTAAATGTAGATAATCTTTCTTTAAAAAAAAAAAAAAAAAGACAGATAGAAAGAAGTATTTTAATGTGTACATTGTATTCACACATTTTTCATTTAGAAATGTACAATAGGTGAAAGATGAAACAGCTGTATATGTTTTAAAAACTTGGCACACTAAATAGGGAATATATATATATATATATATATATATATATATATATATATATATATATATATATATATATATATATATATATATATATATATAAATATATATATATATATATATAAGAAAATTTTAAGCAACCATTAACTCAATTTTACATGTTTCTACTCGTTTCACCACATGAACTCAATACATCAAATATTTATGAATCTTGTTTCTGTTTTTATTAAAGATATAATAAAAATGGGATCAGTATGTGCAGGAAAAAAATGTGGGTGATTGAAATATTCTTAAATTGCATCACCTGGAGAATCCGGCTGAATATTTTTCAGGAATAATGTTTCATAATATTTATTGTTCTGCACATCTCGTATACATACATGCACAGTGAACACTTTGAGTCACCTTAAAACCTACTAACACTGACTTAAACGGTATTTGCACTTTGGTCATGTATGTTACTATGTATTGTACAAACTTTAAGTTCTGCGTGCTTTTTAATTATTTGTACTCTGTTATTAAATGCCACTTTGTTTGAAAAGATTGTAAATGTTGATTTTTTTTTTTTTCCGCTGACATCCGAGATCTGTTCCATGGACTGCAGGCTTGAGACAGATCAATTAACCAGCTTTTAGCTGGGTTACATCTTAATAGCAGTCTTTACATTAAAATATCACACATAATCTCATCGTGAGCAGAAAAGCTTGCTTTCCTTTTCAACACCTGAAAAGTAATCAATTTCAGTCACTTCTCATTTTGCATCTGGGTCTACAGATGTTATGACGCCAGTGCATGTGGCTGAATTATAAAACAAATAGGATGTAATTAGTTATAAACAATATGAAAAGCAAATCAACCTTAGTCAAACATGCTTTCTTAGATGGTTTTTTTTTTTTTTTTTTTATTGTTCCGAGACCAAACTATATAATTATGATCATAGAATGCGAGGCAGACACATCTGTATTTGGCCATTAAGGCTAGCATGACCGATCAAATGGAATGCAGTGAGCTACAAACCTATTTGGCTTTCCAAAAGGATTGTGAAGGCACTTTGATTTCATTATGTCTTTCAGTGTATTAGAAAAGTGACATTGTTCCAAATGTGCAGCTTGAATGGTTAAGTGGAGCCCTGAAGGTCTCTGCATCTGAAACAATTCCATTGCACGTAATTGGAAGTGAGAAATTGATCATCGGAAATTAGCGAATTTCTGGTACTCTCTGGTTGGAACAAAGGCTAGTTTTCATAGGGGCCGTTATGCCAGTTATGCTGTCACCGTACTTCTGAGGGGCATTGACTCTGTCATGTTGCACAGAGAGAGAGCCCAAGAGGGCTGCTCTCATCATCTGAGGTTCCATATCGCCACGATTTCGGCCTAATGGAATCATTGTATGGAAATGGCTTCCGACCGAAGGAAAGGTATGGGGGAAATATTGATAATCTCTTTTGTTTTTCTCACTGTGGAGCATGACACCAAATGAATCACATTTTCTATTACTGGTCTGCACCTGGCTCTATTATAGCTGGACAACAGGTGATGAGATACTGCTTAAGCCAGGTAACTACTGCTCTCTCCCAGTCACTCAGTCTTGGTGCCTGTCACAGGGGCTTGCTTAGACCTAAATGGGCTTTGAACGTACCTCTCACAGGTGGGAACAGATGGAAATATGGTCCCTCTTACAGCGTGACCCCAGAAAAAAGACCTTAGCTGTCAGTGTAATATGCTGGGTCATTTAATTTCCCACTGCTTCCAGGATTCTTTTTTTTTTTTTTCTCTTTGTTGGGCTTGATAAATAGGAGATGCCCATCTTTCTCGCTCTATTTCCTCCCTTACTCACACTAAATCACATTGCTAAGGTGAACAAGTGCATCATTTACTAGACTAGACATTAAATACGAGCAAGGCTAAGAACTGATCGTTTAATTTCCCATACTGCTGCACTCAGCTTTAAAAACACCCCACATTCATTTAACTTAACACATGTTCAGCATCTGGAAATGAATTCTTTCATTCTTTTATTTTCCGTAACAGCATTATCCCAGAAACACTGGCTACAAGTTGGAAATACATCCTGGTTGAGACACCATTTCATCGTGTAGCACCATGCACACACACATTCACACACTCATACATACCTAGTGCAATTTTCAGTAGTCACTTCATGTTTTTGGGGAGGTGGGAAGAAATCAGAGAGCCTAATGAAACCCATACAGAAATGAAGAGAACGTGTTAAACTCCACACAGACACTAACCCAAGTTCAGTATCAAACCCTGGAGCTGTGACAACACTACCCTCTGTGCCACCATGCATCAAGTGTTATAATCATTTCCCATTTCTCTTTCACACCTTAATGCATATGCTTATTAATATCAGGGTTTACAAACCACATCTGAGGTAAAACTGATGCAGTACAACCAATCATATGCATCATTTTGATTTTAGACTGAAAAGAATGTGATGGATGCTTCTCAATATGCATATTTATGTATCCTTGAGTCCTCTTGTCCTTGCCCGATGTCATCTTTTCACAACACAAGTACCAGTTAAACAATTAACAGTTAAAAACGCTGCAAGTGTTCTTGATCATACCCAAAAACTGAGGAGGCACTGGTTGGTGACTTGCCAACGAGAACGACCTGAAATTCCCATGATTCATTGTGACATTATTGCGATAAGGAAGGACTTGATTCAGGTCCATAATGGAAATTTTTAAGTTCATTTATTTTAATTAAATGGTGCATGAAACTCATATTTAGACATACAGTACGACACATTAATAATATAGTTGTCAAAGCTTTGCTCGTTTGGTACAGACAGTATATATTTGTGTGCGTAATATACAGTAAAAGTTGATTCCATCATGATGAGGAGGATCCCATTAGATATATTAGCCTTCTCTAGTATCATGATATTTGGTAAATAGCTCCAAGTTAGCACTGGCTAATGGTGAACAGATAGAAACAGTCTTTTATAATTGACATATTAACAATCAGGTTTATACTGAGCTCACACTTTTAACTGTGCAGCCTTTTGTTGAATCTTTATATATATATATATATATATATATATATATATATATATATATATATATATGTATGTGTGTGTGTGTGTGTGTTATTAAAGAAATACAATAGAAAATGTTTCTGAAGATTAAACAGAGTGTGACAAAGTGGTGAGCTCAACCGAGGCAGAGCGCAATAACAAGTAAACAGCGAACAGTTAATGTATATAGGTGTGTGCTCTATTCTCAGGTCCTTGCAGGTTCATTCATGCAAGTCCATTTTTAGTGTTTTTGGTATTGAGAACCATCCAGAGTTTCAAGGTGCAGCTGGATGTTGTGGAATCCACATTCTGTGATCATGTGATTCATGGTTTGATGATTTCCATTCTGTTTTCTAAGTTGTTCTGCTTTGACCCACCTGATTTGTCCCATGTATTCATTATCAAACTCTACATGAACTAAACTAGAAATGTCTCATTGAACTCATCGTCTCAGTGTTTACTTCCTGTTTTCCTACTTTGCATCGATCTTGGCCCTCACCATGCCTCCTGGGTGTCAGATTTAACTGTGTTTTATGAACTGTCATAATATTTTGTGAGCTATAAAATAAGCATAATTTATACTTCTTGCTATTTGCTGCCATGTGTAAACTCATGAACTGTTTTCCCTTGCTGTTTTAATTTGAATGTTCTATAACATGTAAAACAGGAACATGAAAGGAATATTCTAAAAGCGACTCATATAAACATCTTAATCACAATATTGTCTTAATCAGAATAAGGTCAATAATTAGATTACTGCTGTCCATGTAAACATAGTGTCTCTCTGACAGCAATAATCTAATTATTGACCTTATTCTGAATAAGACAATATTCTGATTAAGGTGTTTACATGAATTGTTCCTGTTTTACAGGTTATAGAAGATAGATCGATTAACGGCACATGTCATTACATAGTCTCTCCCTGACAGCAATAATCTAATTATTGACCTTATTCTGAATAAGACAATGTTCTGATTAAGGTGTTTACATGAAATGTTCCCGTTTTACATGTTATAGAACATAGATTGAAGGCACACGTCATTACGACCCCACGCCACGCCGTCCAACGTTCCCACCAGAATTTCATGTATCGACATACTGTTCATCTTCGTTATGGTACCGTATACAGTTTTGGATGTTTCATTTTTAATTTTACAAATGCTTCAAGTGCAGTTAATTATTTGTCATGCTATATGTGCAAATAGACGACTGCTTCAAGCCACCATCTCTTGTTTGGCGTGAAACGGTTTAGCGCTACCAAGTGTGTACGTGTACTATCGCAAAACGCGGCGAAAACTCCCACACAACGTTAGTAGCGTGATGAAGGTGTGTTCCTGTCCATAACGCAGTTTGATATTGCGACTAAAACAGGAATTCTCCACACGTCGATTTGTGTTTACTTCGAGTATGACTTTAGCCGGATTAAGGTAATCAGAAATCGCTGTTTACATGCTAGTTTCTTAATCAGAGTCTTAATCGGGTTAATATCAGAATATTGTTGTCAGAGTAAACTTACTGTTTGTGTGTGTGTGTGTGTGTGTGTGTGCGTGTGTGTGTGATGGAGGGGAGTGGAGGGGGTATTTGATGTGCTGTTCTCTCCTGAATGTTTTGCCTTTGTGTAAGTAGAGCAGTCTGCTGAATGCAGAGTTGAGTAAATATAAACAGGGTTGTAGCACTGTTAGGGAAAAAGTATGATTGTATTATGTGTGCTCAGTATTGTAATATAAAGTTATAAATTCACTCAAAATAATGTTATAGGAGCACAGAGTAAATCAAATGAATGCTATAGCAGCAGGAATAAATTCTAAATAATGTTAAAGTAGCGTTGTATCAGCACGAAGTATCTCTGAAAAATTCTCCCTGACTCCTGATTTTTCTCCACAATGGTCATTTGTGGTCTACAAAACTGCAAAAATGAACTTAAAATCTGTCGTTGATCCAAATGCGTTGTGGGAAATGTGTGGGATGCATTTCTCTACCACATCGATTTTGAAACGGTTTGCAATATTGAGGAGGAATCCGCCATTGCTGCTTGCAGCTAGATTTGTTTTTGGTTTTGCACCATTTTGTTTCAACTCTATAGAGTACGTGTAAAAATCCCAGTAGATCAGCAGTCCCTGACATATTCAAACCAGCTTATCTGGCACTAACAACAATGAGTGTATTTTCATACACAAAAAGAATGGTGCCGAGCCACACACGAATTTATGGAGATACTTGAGATCCTGATCCTTTCTACCTCTGGATGGAGCTCAAATCTTCTCCAATTCCAGACTGCTGGCACTACGGCTGCTCCTAAGGCCATACAGACTTCATGTACATCCATAATGAACTTTTTCACAGTATCTGTTGTCACCCAGATGAGGATGGGTTCCCTTTTGAGTCGGGTTCCTCTCAAGGTTTCTTCCATTTAAACAACTTAGGGAGTTAGTTAGTGGCTTGCTCAGTTGGGATAAATTCACACATTTATTATCTGCATACCATGTTAATATTTCTGTAAAGCTGCTTGGAGAAAATTTCTATTGTAAAAAGCGCTATACAAATAAAATTGAATTGAATTGACCCCACTGTTTTGTAAATAACTGGAGTGCTTATTGCTTATTGCTGTGTGCAGTATTTAAAAATTACCACTTTGTTGCAGATTTTACAACTTTTGGACATTTATGTCTCGAGAGCAATGGGGAGTCAGCCACTCCACCAGTAGAGGATATTGTCCAAACCCGGTGCAATGCTCAGACCTTGTATGATCTGATCATGAGCTACAGTTGTCTTCTCTCAGCAAGGAAGTCCCATATTGATTTTATAAAGAGCTATTTTATTTCTTAGTACGGCAGCAGCAGCCACAGAGTCTGGACAGTGTTGATGATGGCTTAAAATTCCTTTTCAATAGGTTTTCCTCGGCTAAATTAGCTGTGCTCCATCTCCATCCATATGACCAGCAGAGGAGAATCAGATTATTCTTCAAATTATATGTGGAATTACATCAACCATATTTCCAACACATGTATATGTTGAAATAATTACTTGCATGGAATTTATACTAAGAATCTAAATACATTGTATAGATATACATATATATATATATATATATATATATATATATATATATATATATATATATATATATATATATATATATATAATTTTTTTATGGTTGTCATAAGACAGTTGTAATTTCATAAACCACATTATAGCTGTTAAAATATCCTCCAAATTTTGTTCCCTGTTCATGTAGCATTATCATGCAAGCTGTCTATCAACTAAGTCAATCATACACAGGATTCAGTTTCACAGTTTGGCACATTAGATCTCATAGGAGTTAGTTACCACGCACCAAGAACCCCAGGGAACAAATAACTCACTTCAGTTGTTCTTTTGAGTCAGTGTTCTGTAAACCAATGCCAGCACTCTGTCCCTCTCTCTGTCCGCCAGCTTGCTATTGTCTTCCACTTCGTCTGCTAAGAGATGGCAAATATATAATTAAATCTGGTTGCATACTCCTGTGAATTTTAACCTCATTCCCCCTGCTATCAATGCAGCCGCATTTCCACATGACTTGTCGGCTTGATTAGTAGTCAATGAAAAGAGATGAACTCAGGGAGTTTCGATCCCTGCTTCTCTCATCTCTCGCAGCCTAACCATTTTGCATTCTTATATTATTTCCAGATATAGTTAAATTATCCAGGAACCTCACAGATCCTACAGTAGGCTGGATTTTCTGTTTTAGCTAGTTCTGTTCATTCTTTAGTCAAAATGAGGAAAAAAGGAGACTGATTTGTAATAGGGGCAGGTTTTCATGCCAAATAAGATTTTAATTTACACAGTACAATAAATAAAATTTTAAATTAAGGTTTCCCTTAACTAACATTATTTTGCTGCATTATTTATAAGTTACAAACCACGACGTTCAGTATTAATACAAAATATTGATGTTTGTTTAAATGTTTGTGATTTTTTTATGTACTTTTATGTATTGATGAATGTTTATTCAATCCAGGATTAAAAATAAGCCCACATAAATTAGCAAAACATATTCCTAAATGTTGATGACTTGTTTAACTCTATTTAAATATCGGAACTTGCTATTCGCCATGTCCTCATCTGCACACCCTTGTTAAACTAAATCTAATTCCAGTGATACCCAGTCTACATACAGCGTATATCACATGATGCTCCTATCTCTGTTCTTGCTCACCAGATTTCTGATTTAATTCACTGGTTCATACTCCTATAAGTAAACAGGACTCACTCGCATACTTTGCAAAGTATTGCTCCAGCATAGTGCCTGCGACAATGCTAAGCCTTTTGTTTATTGCCTGTTTGCCTGGCTGTTTTCAATCTGCTTAGTTCTTTCATGCCTTGAGTATGACAAAGCATTTTTGGGCTTGCCAACAGAGTTGGCTTCTCATAGTCCAACCTCATAAATGACAGATATCCAGTTTCATAGTTCTCACAATATTTCTCATCGCAAAGTGATAAAGACGAGGCTCTAGTGGGAAACTGGTGTTTGTCTGAATGAGGTTGACATCATACAATATGATTGGTTTCACAATATGTTCAATCAACCTTTCACTGGAAAAGGAGCTGGGGAACATCTCCTGACCCTCAAACAGGTGAATGTCAAGGCTCTGGGATGGTATGAATTATTACTATTGGTGGAACTCCAGCCTACAAGGCATTCAATGTTCAGTTTTCACACAAAGCCTGGATACAAACTCACACGCCCAAGTCCCCCAGCAGGCAAACTCATCCATCTACCAGTCTTTTTGTGTCTATGGTCTCACCTTGCGATCGATTTCATAACTTACTTGGCCTCCTCCTGAACCCTCACAACCGTCCAAGTGGTCATTGTCTGCTTCTCTAAATCCCGCAGGCTCATCCGTCCTCCCCCGACCTTGCCCACCGCCTTTGAAATGTAACAATTACTATTCCAGCATTCCAGAAAAGTTTGATCAGACATTCCCATGTCAGTACTGTTAGTCCCTTAGATTTCATGTCCCATTTCTCGAGCCTGTTACTCCTGGACCATTAGACAAAGCATCTCTCAGTACCTCATCGTTTGGGAGGGTTACCCTGAGGAATGCTGCTGGGTCCCTGCACTCATCAGAGAGTTATGTACATGCCATCCTGATTGCCCATCATCCAGATGCTGTTCTAGAAAAGAATCCCAGTCAGTGCCCACAGTGAACTTGTTTGTGGGGAGTGTGATTGACTTCAACTCCCAGATGTACTCAGTCCACGACGAAGTCACATAATCCTTAATCAAACACCTATCATTGGAATGCTGATTTAACTCGCCAGTTTGCAATAATAAACATAAATAACCCACATTCACTTATACTTTGCAAAGTCTTGTTTCAGCATTGCACCTGTTCTGTTATTTGCTCTGTGTAGTTCATGCCTGTTTGAATATCGCCTGACCCATTACCTGTTTATCCTTTTGAGTATTGCCTAGCTTTTCTGGTTTGTTTGCTTCCGTAGTTTTTAATAAAAAAAAAAACAAAGCCTGCATCTACTGTCCATCTGTCTGCTTTAATGGTTCTGCTGATCCTGAGTTACGAATTGAAAATTCTGAATTAATTGGTGAAAATGTATGTGTTATGTCATATTGGACATTGCGGCCTTAATTTTAATCATTAACAGTATGTATATTGGTTAATGCGGATGTTGATTATTAAAAAAAACAATTGTTACAAGTGTTAGATACTTTGTTAATGCTAGATATAGGTATTTATGCGGAATGAAGTACATAGAGTGTGATGAAGATAAAACAGGTGGAAAAATCTGGCTTGATAAGTCTTGAGACTTTATCTGAGCTTATTTTGTCGTGTCAGAGTGGAGCAAGGTCAGGCTCAATTATGTTAGTGACTACTGTCATCTGGCTCCAGGGCACCAGGGTTTTTTTGGCACATGCATTGGCCCACCTGCAGTGGAGCACATAACCTCTAGCTACTGGTGTGCTGAATGTCATCGCTCTCTCTGCCCCACTGCTCTGCTCTTTCTTGTTAATCTTGTGCACAAAAGGTAGCTCTCACGGAAGAGAAATACAAAAATCTCCACCACGGGTTTAACAATGTGTTTAGGAGTGGTTACAAGGCTCTGGGAGGTGCACACTCCCAGAATAGATGGAGCATGCCAGATTTTTGCCCTTGGGTGGCACTGGCGTGAACATTACCTCCAGTTCTCTTCAAACGAAAATTCAGTGGAAGATTTATCAAAGCTGAGAGTAGTTTCATTAAATCTGAATTCCTATCCACTGAAGTCATATATATTATGTAAGACTTTTATCTATCTACTTACCTCATTTACTGTCAGCTTTAATAAAAGATGCTTTCTAATAGGCTGCAGTTTTTTTAAAAGGGTTCTCTTAAATCATTCAGATTGTAATCTGTGGGAAAAGTCTCACTTTCACAATATTTTGCCATGTAAAACAAATATCCTACCTATTAGGATAGACAATTATACTAGCTATTACTAGCAAACTTGACTCGGTTGCTATGAAATATATGAACAGGAAGGAGAACTCGAACATAAAGCCCAGCATAAACTTTTGTAATCATCACTGAACTGTGTGTTCTATGCAGAAACTGTATTTCAATATATTTCCACAAATGAATGGGATATTCCAGTACCTTACATAACATTCATTTCAGGTCAGTATGTTAAGTATTTTATTTATCAGCCTTTACAGAAATGAAGGCAACAGGGCAGGAATGGAGAACTGACATTGTTCCTTTCCTTTTAAATAATCAGAAAGGGTTTCACATTCATGGTTCAAGGCTTCATACAGCCATTCATTAGTGTGACCTTGACGTCTGTGCAGAACGAAAACTGTAAGGATTCCCTGCAGGATCTCGTACGAGAATAAACTTCCGCTCTGTAATTACCATGACAAACTGTTAAGATGAACTTACATTTGAAATAAAGCAAGGATTTTTTTTCTCTTCTTCTTTCTTATTTTCTAGTTTTCTCTTCTATAGTAGCGTCTTACTAAAGCAAAGATCAGCAGTGCAATGTCAGGTTTATTGTAGAGAGCTTTGAACAATGTAATTGCAGATCTTTTTTCGAGACAGCGGCCCTAATTACATTTGAAATAATTACATCGCATAAAAGATTACACAGATTACAGTTAAACTGTGTAATTGTCACGGTAATGGAACAATGGAGTCTTTACAGTGTTCTTATCAATGGCCTTTAAAATTCTTAAAGTAGTCGACATATCAGTTATGTTTTTGGTTTTGATGTGTGTGTGTGTGTGTGTGTGTGTGTGTGAGAGAGAGAGAGAGAGAGAGAGAGAGAGACGGGAGTAGCCCCATTATATATAATAAGATAATAATTATCCCATTGTCATCTCTCTTGATGAATATAGACCTTCATATAGGCATAAATAAGTTTGGTCAAAATGTCACAGGAAAATGTTTATCCATGTCATCTCTTTTTATTTACAGTTCATTTTATCAGTGCGAGAAATGTGCAAAATATTAAATCAGTGTATCATATTACTGATGACATATTACGCATGCTCACTGATACTGAAACTGAGAGAGCAAAGAATGGAAGCTCTTTATAGCGTAATGTTGTCTACAGCACTGTATTTTACTGTATACCTCTAATATTTTCGCTCATGTACAAATTGGATGGTCTGATACTAAATGTTCTATGTCATTTAACACATCTGCATATAAATACCAGGAAATAAAAGCTGAAATTCTTTCTTCTCATATTCATCTTTTGATCTCAAACGCAAATGTCTGCAGTCTACAGCAAAAACTGGCCTTGCTGTTCCAATAGTTTCGCAACGGAGTGGGATTGGATAGTGATGTGCAACCCATGGCAACCTGTTGCTGCAAAAGCGGCTCCTGGTTGACAGCACCTCACAGATGCGACCAGTGAATGTATTAGTTGACAAATCATCACAAGCCACACCCACATTCCACACACACACACACACACACACACACACTTTTGTTTGCACTCTCAGCTTATTAAGTCTTGCCTCTTGTTGACTTATTTTTACTCTCAGCTCATTCTTTTGTACTGTGTTTCAGATGCTGATTAGAAAATGCACATTCGAATGTATTTAATATTCCATTTCCCTTTCAAGTGCACATAATTTGAAACATAACTCCAATTCGATGGCAAAACAAGTATTTACATTAGCATTTTTCTGCAACGCAAAGTACAAAAGCTGCCAAAATCCAGACACGAATGCAAAGTTGATTTGATATTTCATTTTCAGTGTCTTCACTGGTATTGTTTTGCCATTTTGAAAAAGTAATTGCGATCGCTCGATTTGCTATAGTTTGCACTTTCTCTTCCTCGGGGCAAATTTAAACAACTATGCAATCTCATTTGCATTTTCACTGCCAAGAATATAGCCCTGTCTTTCAAACACTTTTAGCACATTTTAGTGGAAAAGAAGTCTGACTAAAAGGAGAGTACAGCTAACGGTAGCATGTTTTTTTCCAGCATTGGGGTGGGTCCATCAGAAATATGCTATTTTGCAGAGCTGATGCGAGTAGATTTGTTGTTGGTTGTTGTTGTTGAAAGATTGGGCATCAATCTTTAGCAAAAAAAAATCTATAAGTGGGTTTTTTTTCTATTAATATGTTTGTACTCTGTTATCTATGCCTGATGGCTTTGTTTATGATTAAAACTCAATGGGCAGGTGAAATATGAATATGGTAACTTGCAACAGATAGTATTAGCTAGCTAATTGTTTCAGTAGTATTAATATAATGTTTTCCTTTGGAACAGGTATGATAGTTTTGCCTATAATTATAGGAATCAGGAACAAATTTGTAGGCTGAATTTCATTAGATCATTAGAAAATCACTTGTTTTCTAACAAGTTTTCCTATCAAGGGGCAAGTGAGTTCACGCAAAGAAATTAACTCCCTGCAAGGCAAAATTCCTCCTTTGTTCATGCGTCATATGAGGGGAAGTTAAGGCACGCACACACACACAGCCTGGGTAGGTGGTATACAGTGGAAAGGTGAGATCAAAATAAATTGTCTCAACAAATTTTGATCTGTGCAGAGTTTCCCATGTTGTCCCGAAGTCCATGTGGGTTTCCTCAAAGTCCTCTAGCTTCATCTCAATTCCCCAAAACATGTAGGTAAGTAGGCTCTGAATCCACCATGACCATGACCTGGATAAAACACTTTGCTGAAGCTGAATACATTTGAAAAGTGTTCCTTTCAAGGAACTCTAGTTCATGCTTATCAATAATTCCATACCTGGTACTTACTTACCAACTTTGTTCCCAGTGGATATTACATTGTAATATTTACAAGCTGGAGACAATCATAATTGACTATATCCTATACATAATTGACTATATCATTATGGCAGACCCACTCAATCTTCACACACCATATCAGCAATGCCGTGAAAGAGATAATTACCACTTTCCTGATTACGTAAAGCCAATTGACATTCGCATTTAACCTTTAAAGTCATGTGCATAATTTTAACGAAATTTGAATCGATATCTCGGAACGATCCCCCAGAAAATTGTTAGGAATATGAATCGATATCCTGGAATGAGCCTCCAAAATTCTATTAGGAATTTGAGAATCTTCTGGTTATGATTTTTTTTTTAAGCGAAAATGAATATGCACAAAAAGGCCCCGCTACACACTTCATACACCAATGCCTTGGGAGAGTTTGCCAAATGACACACAGACACGCAAAGTTCAAATATCAAGATCTCTCGTTTATTCAAAGAAAGGCAGAGTATACATCATGCTTGACTCACAACAGAGACTATTGATTGGTTAGGCAGAAGGGCATCTTTGCATAACTCAGGAAGCATTTCAATGTAAGACAAGAACAACACCATATATGGTTTTCAAGAAGTCATAGGAATAAGAACAAATATTATTCAGGAAGGTGTGTAAATGCACAGAAATGGTATTCGGGGAGAAAAAGGAATGCACATATGGTATGGTGAGGGGCTTTATCTGTTTGTACCTGAGTTAACAGAGGAACAATGAGGAAAAAAAGATGTTAACACTTTCTTTGTTCCTGAGGGAATAAAGGCCCTGTTTACACTAGTGCGTTTTTGTTTTAAAACGCATTGCTTTTGCTACGGTTACGTCTGTCGTCTAAACCACTCCTGAGACTTTTGGAAGTGTCGAAGACTATGATTTAGTTTGAAAACTCTGGGCTGGCATTTCAGTGTAAACAGACCAAATCGAAAACTTTTGAAAACGAAGGCATGGCTGCTCCATTCACCCCCTGATTGAGTCTTCTGGATCATCGCGTATCCTTCCCTGATTCGTCAAGCCCCTACCATATGACAATTATGCTATCTTGATCATATACACAACAACACGGAGACTGAACCGCAAGCTTTGCTGGCTTTGTTGTCATTCTTAGCAGCCATTATGCAGTTAAATTATGTATTTTACAACACTGCAGCTGCCTGCATGCGCAAGATGCAAGCTACGATTAAAGCGATCGGCAACAAATCTCATTTCAGCGGTGTAGGAATGGTTTGATAGACTGGTTATGTTTTGAGATTTGTGTGTATTCCACTCAGTATGAAATGTACCTATTCCCCCTGCTGATCCATTACATTATATATGGGACAACCTGCCTATTTCTTTGTCAAGCCGCTGGTCTTACAGTGATGCCCTATTATCTGTAAATGTCTTCCACGCTCTATCCAAAACCATGCCCTAAGGAATATCAAATAATCAGAGCACTTACTTGAACTTAGCATCTGTGGTTTGCTGTCTTGAATGCTTCTTTTTTAGCTTGTTACACTTGATGTCTGTTTATCAGGGCATTGGACTGACATTGTAGAATGAGAATCCCATATTTTTTTCGGTGAACTGTCATTTGCATATATATTCAATTAACCTTACTAAAAAGGTTAGCACAAAAATTGATCTTGACAAAAAACAAGGCTTTTTTTTATTATTATTCGTTTGAGTTCAGAAGGCCAGAATTTTTTTAGTGCTTGGTTACAACCATAAGGATTTGCCTGCTCCCTTCACCCAGTGTTGCAAATCTTCCAGGAATAGTTATGGCTAGCAGTTTTTAGCTTCCCACATTTTAATTATATTCCTTTTGAGCAAAAAAGCACAAGGAAACATTTTGGCAGACTTTGAGAAAGGACTCCCTATTGTTCCTTTCAAGAGGAGTGCTTGAGAAGAAGTGCTGTGTTGAATTAGTGCGTTTTTAATTAGGAAGAATTATTGTTTTTTTAATAAGTGGAAAGTTAAGACCTCCTCTGTCCAGGTCGTTCATTAAGATCAGCAAAAGTGCTGCATAAAACCCTCTTATCAAACTCAGACATGCACTGCTATATACCATTGGACCAGTGGAAGCGATAAACACAGTGGAAAGCAGAATCCAGTCTCCTTGTTTGCAGGAGATCATGTCAGTGAGGCTAGAGGAGACCCAAAATAAAAGGGTTGGCAGGTGAAGACAGGACCACTATGAACTAAAGTGGATATCAGTTGAATTGTTATATGAGTGATTCTTCCTGACCCAGGGGGATCTTTCATCTAGCTCAGGGGTGTCAAACTCAATTTCAACCTGGGCTCTGTTGCCATTTCTGTAAAGCCTTGAGGGCCCAAAAAACCATGACTATTAGGGTTCTTAATGTACAAGGTGTCCCGAAAGTCTCCATACAGTTTTACAGTAAATTAAAACTTTTTCACAAAATGTCTTCCAACATTTTTCATCCTTAGTTTCTATATATTTATATATACACACCCCTAAATTTATCACACCTTCAAATTAAAATCAGGTGTTGAAGATTGGGTGCCAGTGATTAGAACCTGCTTAGGGAGTGCAGGTGGAACCTGTCTTATTTATACCCCTCTGATATCTAGTGTCTGGTGTTCCCTTTGCTGTTGAGGTGTATGGTGTCGTCATGTCAAGATATAAAGAGTTCTGCAAGGTCTTCAGAAAAAAGTTTGTGGATGCCTATGAGTCTGGCAAAGGATTTAAAATGATCTCCAAATTATTTGAAATGCATCATTCCACTATAAGGAAAATAATCTACAAATGATGCAGATTTAAAACGACTGCCAATTTGTCCAGGACTGGCCGTCCCAGCAAATTGAGGGCAAGAGCAGTCCGTCTGATGCAAAATGAAGTCTCCAAGAATCCCAAAATTTCATCACAGGAACTGCTAGTAAGTCTTGCAACTATCGGTGTCAAAGTGCAGACTTCTACAATTAGAAAGAAATTTGACCAGTAGTCTCAGGTAGAATTTGTGTAGTTTTATAACGAAATTAGTGGTAAGTTTTACTGAGTATCTTGCAGAACCAGCCATGTTTCTTCTGGAGACTTCGACTGTCGCACTTGCTTGTTATTTTTGCAGCGAAATCCAGAAGCCTTTATTATGGATTTTTTGTCTGAAAAGTATCTCTTACCACTTAAAAACATATAAACATTTTTCTGTAACATTTTTAATTTGTACATGAAAACTAATGTTTTGAAATAAAAAAAATGTTATGTACTGAAACGATAATCTAGAAATCATGAAATAAAAATTTATAACAAAGTTTGTACTAAAAGAAATAGAGTTCCTAAGACTGTTGCACAGTGTAAATAATATCTACTTATTTCTTTTTCAGATAGCCTTTAAGAATGCCTTTGACAGAAGAATAATCTATTGAAATCATTCTCAAGGCTGTATCAGGAAGCTGTTGCAAGGTTTCGAAGGACAAACTCAAAAAGTCCAACTTAAACATAAAAACATCCACTGTCGAAGGTACAACTGACATTGTGCTAGCATACATAGTCCCCTACTGTATGTATGGAGACGTTTGGGACACCTTGTATTACTTATAATATGTATGTACTTATAATTGTAAGTCAGTTTGCCATATTTATTTTCATAATGATGCCAAAAGTTTTATTCATTTATACCACTGGTGTAGTAAAGAAGAAATCATACAAGCTTATCTTTGTTAAGAACAAAGATGTGCTCGGGTTCTCACCAGTCTTGTCTTTATTCTTTATCAACTTCTTTATAAGACATTTTGTAGGTCTCTCAGGGATGGATTAGTAAGTCTTGGGCTCCTGAACACGAACGTCCATAGGGACCCAACACATGCAAAAGGAGAAAAAAAAGAAAGAAAATGGCATTACTAAATTACATATCCATTATGAGTATTTGCGTACCTTCTGTGCTATGCACAAGGCAGTCTTACCTTAGGCGACTCTCGTCTTTCTTGCTTTTCTCCTCGTTCTTTAACAAACTGATTCAATGGCCAGCAGTGACTATAAGAATTTTCTTTGGCCCGTTTTAGTTCCGAGTTCATTTTGAATCCAAACCATTTTTGTGTTTTAGTGTGTTTATGCTCGCCACCGGCTCGCTTAATTGGGATTAATCAACACTTAAAATCTGTATCCTGTGATTATATATTTCTGTAAAGCTGCTTTGAGACAATGACCGTTGTAAAAAGCGCTATACAAATTAAATTGCCTTACATTGAATTGAATTATGTTTTTTGTTCTTCGTGTAATACTACAGGCATTGCTATCAACAGCTGCATATAACCCTATTGCATAAGGATATTAGTTTAACTATAGTAAAAGAGTAAAAGGTCGGCATCTTTTATTCTTTTACTGTAGTTAAACTAATATACTACATCTGTCTGGAAGACAAGTGACAGGGTGGTAATAAAGTAGTAAATCGATTTGGGGTTTTGGTGTATGATACAACCTGCTGCAATGCTGTAGCATTAGAAAACACCACAACATTATCAGTAAAAAATTTTCTTTAACCTTAGACAGCACATTATTTTGGTCATTATTCAGAATGGGTGCCATTTTGCCCTAGGGTCCAGGATCGCCATTGAATAATGAAGTCCTGTTTGTGCAGCTTTCATAGCTGCAAAGTGTTTGTATGATAATGATACTTATGATAATCAAAATAAACACATATGTAGTTTCTTCACTGTATCAGTCTTTTGTAATGTGAACAAACCGGTCCAACACTGACTGTGCCTCAGGTTTCACAGACAGCATTGTACTTTTGAGCATCCTTTCAAAAAAATTAAGCATGCACAATACCAATGGCATGGGCAGATTTTCGCATTGTGTCCGGTGTGAATTCTAGGTAGGTCTACAGCTCCAGTGTGAAAATGCATAGCTGAAAGAAATGTGCAGCAGACCATATTTGGCCCATGGGCTTTGTGTTTCACATCTGTGATCTAGCATGTTCACAAGGAGAGAAGTAGGTTGGTGGACCAGGCTAATTGAATGAAGTCAAGGATAACTGAATGAGCCAAATGGGCTACTACTGACAATATAACCTGGGGCGCTTACCTCGTTTGCGCACGCATCAGAGTCAGTGGTGCTGAGCTGGAGAAGTTATCCAAATAGTGGACTCAGTGGTTCTTTCGTCAACAGTACAAGCTGAGGTCATCCCCCACAATGACACTTGAGCTCCTCCATGGAAAAGTGAATTCAAGTATCTCAAGAATTGAGGTGCCAGGTGCAAAGCCAGACTAATCAGGGCATCTAAGACAAAACTATCCTCCTTACACACTAGTTTTGTATGGGTCTACCTGCTCTGCCCCCACCAGAAAGCCGTTCCTGATGCTGGCAAGAACGTCAGCAATACTATGTGGGAGCCATGGGAGAATTGAAGCAGCTATACTGCCCTGCCAATGCTGAGGGATCAAACAGCCTTGAAATTGGTGATGATAGTGGTGAAAATACAGTGGCTCAGTTAACTGCCCCTCCACTTCTTCTTCTTCTTCTTTTTTGTAATCCACTGATAATCATCGTCTAATTTCAACATTTAGACATCTAATCTGAAAAATCATTAAAAAGTGTTCCAACTATCTCTCAATCAGTCTCTTTTATCAAATAAAGAACATTCATGTTCATGATATGACATCTATTTCTTACTTAACAGAAAGTTAACGAACCAAAAACGTATGAGTAAAACCAGAACATAACAGCATTAATTGCATAAATACATCAACAAATATGAAACGAGTAAGTGAAAATCACTTGCTTGTTGCTGATTGGCTACAGTCAGTGACACCGTAAAGCAGTGGTCACCAACCCTGTTCCTTGAGATCTACCTTCCTGCAGGTTATATCTTCAAAATCTAAAATCTAATTTTTTTTTAAAAAATTTTTTTTTTTAAAAAAAAAAAATATAATTAAAAATAATCTTTTTTCAAGCCCCCACTTCTCAAAAAAATAAAAAAAATAAAAAAAAAAAAATTTTTTTTTTCAAAAAAAAAAAAAAAACCCCCTCTTTTTTTTTTTTTTTTTTTAATAAAATTTTAATTTATATCCCCAAACAAAAAAAAAAAAAAAAAAAAAAAAAAAAAAAAAAAAAAATTCCTATTAAAAAAACAAAATAAAAAAAAAAATAACAATTATTTTTTAAAAAAAAAAAAAAATATTTTCCCCCAAAGGGTCCTTTTTTTTTTTTTTTTTTTTAGTGATGGAATACAGGGCGCACGGTGGCTTAGTGGTTAGCACGTTCGCCTCACACCGGGGCCCGGGGTTCGATTCCCGCCAAGGCCTTGTGTGTGCGGAGTTTGCATGTTCTCCCCGTGCTGCGGGGGTTTCCTCCGGGTACTCCGGTTTCCTCCCCCAGTCCAAAGACATGCATGGTAGGTTGATTGGCATGTTTAAATTGTCCATAGTGTATGAGTGTGTGTGTGAGTGTGTATGTGATAGTGCTCTGCGATGGACTGGCACCCTGTCCAGGGTGTACCCTGCCTTTTGTGCCAAATGCCTCCTGGGATAAGCTCCAGGTTCCCCGCGACCCTGAAAATGGAATAAGCGGTTGAAGATGGATGGATGGATGAATGGATGGATAGAATACAGCACAATGATAACAATACAAACGTCCCCTTCCTACAAGCAAATAAATATAGTTCATAAAAAGTCCATAACTACTAAATGTCCAATTCTTAAAACAATAAGAACGTTCAGAGTTCATGTGTGGAAAGCGATAAGGAAAGCAAATTTTAGAGACTACTTTTGACTGGTTCATCTCTGAAGATTGTGTCATTGTGTGTTTGATATTGACAGCTGTTTGGGGGATTAATTATGGGGATAAAATCTTTTTTCTTTTACTGTGACACATAATGGCACCCCCTTCTAGATGGTATTCTTGACAGCTTCCTATGTTGTCTAATTTTTGAGACATCACTTGTGACCATCCCCTCATGCTGGGAAAATTGTTGGACAGTGTAGTAAAAGGTCTTGCACTAATCGGATTTTCTTTTATGTTTGTTCTGCAATTCAGCTTTCATGGTGACCGAGATGATAGAAAGACTGTAAGGAGTTGCCATAACAACTGGCTTTGCTGAGCTGGGTGGGAGAGAGGCTGTTAAATACACCCCTTTAAGTACCAAGCTAAGGCCTACAAGTTGTTGAAGCTGGTCTCCATGCTTGATGATGACCACTTACAAATTCGCTGACCGATTCACTGCCATCCTTCCATCTCACAGATATTGTTTAATTTTACTTCATTTTTAAAGCCATGCCAACTATGTGAGGTGTGAAATTACAACCCATATTACAACCCCAAATTTGTGTGTGGTAATTATACTAATTATGTCGACATGTGTAATTATAATTATTAGTATGCTCCGTGTTCCAAACAAATATGCTCTTTGTTCATTGCCCTACTGCCTCGTGTAATTTTTAGGTGAACTGTCATTACAGCTGGCCAGTGGTGTGGTCTGGTGTGAATTCTAGGTAAAATCAGAGTAGGCAGGTTGATGCATTTTCCACATTTAATTAAAATCCAAATTTGATTCAGAAAATGCTGATTCAGACATTTATTCAGACAGTATTTGCAATTGCATTTACCCCAATGAGTGTGCATCATTTGACATATTCAAATCCAATTGCGACATGCGTATTTGCTTTTGCTTTTGTGTGCTCAACATTTTATGCAACATTGCAAATGCAATGTTGATTTTACATTTCAGTTTTAATGGCCGGAAGGTTTGACCATTTTGGAAAAGTAATAGCAATCCACTCGTTTGCTATGGTACACTTTTCCTCATGCTCTAACTTGGTCAGAAATGAAGCAGCCTTGCAATCCTGTTTGCATTTTAGCTGTCAACCATGGCTGGCCTGTGGGCTTGTTTCCCCTAGGCAAGATCATGATCATGGGCCCCAATACACTTAAAACTTATACTGAACCAGTGCATACAACATGACAGTAATCTTTCTTTTATTTAGACAAAACCTAAAGACATCACTTTTAAATTAAATGTATTATTCCAGAATGTAAAAGCTCTACAGTGCTGTGAGAAAGTATTTGATTTATATCTGATTTGTATCTGGATTTTTTTTTCTGCTTTTGTAAATAGTTTCAGAAATTAAAACAAAAAAAAAAAGATCAAACATAGGAAACCTGAATAAACACAAAATACAGTTTTTAAATGATAATGTTATTTATTGAAGCAAAAAAAGTTATCCAATACCAACAAGGTCTGTGTGAACATGTATGTGACATATAATACAACTATGTATTTCCCATAGTTACTAAGTCCCCAAATCTATTAAATTGTATTCATAATTGGGTTCAGCTGGATTAGAAGATGCAACCAGGTCTGATTACTTAATACCCTATTCAATCAAATCAAAACTTAAATAGAGTTTTTTCTGCAGCATGAAGTTGGTTAAAAGGTCTTACCCAGTAACACACTATGGCAAAATTGAAAGAAATTCCAGAAATGATGTGGAAGAAATTGAAATACTTCAGTCGGGGAAGGATAACAAAGCTATTTCAAAGGTTCTGGGACTCCAAAGAATGACAGTAAGAGCCATCATCTCCAAATTGAAAAACTCGGCAGAGTAGTGAACAACCTTCCGAAAAGTGGCCGACCTTCCGAAATTCCTTCAAGGGCAAGATCATCAGAGGACCTACAGGCCTCTCTTGGATCAATAAAGGTCATTGTTCATGACTCCACTATCAGAAAGACACTGGGCAAAAATGGCACCCATGGAAGCATGGCAAGGTGAAAACGACTGCTAACCCAGAAGAACATTAATACTCCTCTGAATTTTGCCAAAACACACCTTGATGATCCTCAAACCTTTTGAGAGAATGTTCTGTGGATCAATGAGTCAAAAGTGGAAATGTTTGGAAGACAGGAGTCCCTTTACATCGGGCATAAACTAAACACAGAATTCCACAAAAAGAACATCGTATCTACAGTCAAGCATGGTGGTGGAAGTGTGATAGTGTGGGGCTGCTTTGCTGCTTCAGGGCCTAGGCAACTTGCAGTAATTGAGGGAAACATGAATTCTGCTCTCTACCTGAAAATCCTAAAGGAGAATGTCCAGTCTTCAGTCCATAAGTTAAAACTCGGCCAAGTAAATGGATTATGCAGCAAGACATACTTTGATCCAAAAGTATAGGAGTAAGTCCACCTCTGAATGGTGTAAGAAAAGCAAAATTAAAGTTTTGGAGAGGCCTAGTCAAAGTCTTGACTTGAACCCAATTGAGATGCTGTGGCAGGACCTCAAACAGGCAGCTCATGCTCAACCCCCCCCCCCCCCCCCATGTGGCTGAACTAAAGCATTTCTGCAATGAAGACTGGGCTAAAATTCCACCACAGTGCTGTGAAAGACTGATCGGAAGATATGGCACAACCAGAGTTTACATTTAAGATAGCAATTACTTTTCCACATGGGTAATAGGTGTTGGATAACTTTTTTTTTTTTGCTTACATAAAGTTTCTAAAATAAATAATAAAAACTGTATTTAGCAACTCAGGTTGCTAAAACTATTTGGCATGCAATATACACAAAAACAGAAGAAATCCCCTTTTCACAGCACTGTCGATGGATACCATTTTGCCAACATTTTTGGAAAAAATATAGCAGAAGTTGACACGGGGTGATGAGGATGTTCACAAAGTGTCACTATAACAATTTGAACGTCAGTATTTTGCCAGCTTGAGCAAAACTCAATTATGTGCCATATTCAGTCATTTAGTTCAATAACGTTATGTTCGTCTACAATTATGATAGTAAAATATATAATGATTTTAATAATAATTTCTTCATCCGAGAATGTGAGGATTAAAACACTTTTTAATATTTAACACAATAAACTGAGGGGACCCTAGGAGGCCGCCTAATGGATGGGCCAGTCTGGCACTAAGGACAGCATTCCGGACAGCATTCCACCCACTTAGGATGCATATCCCTTGGACTCCCCTAGCTGCTTCAAATTCCTTGGAGTCACCCTCACAACAACTTCAAGTGGTCACAACACACACTTACCACTGTAAAGTAGGCCAGCATATACTTCTATTACCTCAGACATCTGAGCAAGCCTGCATGTCAACCTTAGTCCTGAAGAGCTTTTATAGGTGTTCCATAGAACCAACAATCACGGCGTATATGGCATTCTAGTACTGCCACTTCACAAAACACAGGAGCATAAAGCACAGGAGGATGTGAAACACAAAGCACCTGTGAGGATCATAGGCTCTCGGCTCCCAGCTGGGCAGGACATTTACACCACACGCTGCCTTACAAAGGCCTGCATCATGCAGGACCTCAGTCAACCCCACACACACACACACTTTGCTCCCTCTTCCCTTTTCGTAAGCGGCTTAGGTCCATCAGCACACACACACATCCAGTTTCAGGGACAGCTTCTGTCACTAAGACTCTTAAGCAACTGCTCACTGCACTGTGACTGTCACACCCTGGCAATGCTGCAGACACTGTCACTTAATGACTTAAACTTCTTAATTTGCACACTGCTACTGTACATACTGCATAAAATATAATTTGCATATTGATATCAAATATAATATACAGAAAAATATTTACTATTTCACTTCTATTTGTAGCATTGTTGGCACTGAGCACATTGTAGCTTTACACGTTGCTGCTATTCTGTACAGACTCTACACTTTAAACCACTCAAACGTATGATACCTTCCAACACCTAAATATAACCTATAACTGTGCAATTTGTCTCACTAATGTGGCACTCAGCTCTCATGTGTACGACTTATCTTAAAACTGTGCAGTTTTTCTAATACTGTGACATTTACCACTAATGCAGGTAATGGAAATGATGATGTATGTCGTGTCTATTGTTAAGTAAGAATTTCACTGCATGTTGTACATGGCATATGTTTTGGAAACCTGTACTTGGTCGCAAAATCACCTATTTGACCAAAAATCTGATTTTCTGGCAAAAATATTTTGTCTTCTCCATTTCAGCCATATTTCAGATTTCTTTCTGGTAGGCAGTGAGTGAGTATAAACCCTTGCATCGCTGTCTCTTAGTGTCAGAATGACCCCTAAAACAATTTCTCTTTGTGATTCCAGCTGTCTACTTTCAGTGTAATTGCAGCATTGTTCTATGTGGTTAATCAACATGCTATGACACATCTCATTATCTAGTTGAATAGTAGAAACGTTGATAATGTTGATAAGGTTGCTTCACCTCCTATCAATGGTTGTGTGCCAAATAATATGGAAAAATTGTACATTACACCAGTGGTTTCTTTCTTCTTTTTTTTTAAGACATTCCAAATTGTTGTACTGGTTATGCCCAATGTTTGAGCAAAGAATCTGATTGAATCTGATTTTAACAGCAAATGCAGTCTTCAAAGGTGAAACTGAAGGCTAAAACCAAGAGTAGATGTTCAGAGCAATTATTGTTTAAACAATCAATCTAACAGAATACACCTGTTTACAGGTACTATTTAGGGAAACTGGAAAAATAGACAAGAAACAACACAAATGCACGATATGATTAGCAATATTTCACATAGAGGAAGAGAAGCAACAAGGCATAACTAACCAAATTAATTCAAGTGAAACACAAAAGGTGAACACACAAAGGTACTGAACAAATGTCCAAAACAAACATATACTACATGGCAAAACATAAACAAAAGCACATGGATAATGTTGATGCTTGCCTACAAAGCCAAAAGGACACCCACCTACAGTACCTGAAGGGACGGCTCGACTGGACCCACCATCCTTCAGGGTACAAGGAAGGAATGCCTCAAGATTCTGGTGTAATGAACTTCCCCTGGTTGTCCAAACAGATAAGTCATTGGTTGCCTTCAAAGAATGATTGAAGACCCACTGCTTTACCAAGTACTTGAATTAGCGCTTATGAAATGAATTCTTAAAAATCCACTGACTTGTGTGGGGTTTATTATTTTTTTTTTTATATATATATATATATATATATATATATGTATATATATATGTATATATATATGTGTGTGTATATATATATATATATGTGTATATATATATATATATATATATGTATATATATGTATGTATGTGTGTGTGTGTGTGTGTGTGTGTGTGTGAGAGAGAGAGAGAGAGAGAGAGAGACTATAAAGTACCTTTGTATATTGCTCTTGATTAATGCTAAATTCTGTAAATGTAAATGAGTCTTGAAGTGTCAATGTACTGGCCGAAGCATTGAATGGTACCTGAAATTTAAAAAAAAAACAAAAAAAAAAACAGTCAACCATAAAACAGAGGGTAATGAATATGGTGAGCCTGCCAGCCACAAGTCTCCAGGGTTGCATGAGTGTATAATGCAGTTATTAACCTGCCAACGTTGATGAATATTAACAATACCAATGCTGGAAATTAGTAAAACGCTTTCCACAAGTAAGCCTGATTTTTCCCGCTAAAAGAGTGGCACTCTGATGTGTCTCTCTCAGGGAGGACAACAAAACACGTGTTAGCCGCCAGAGAAGGGACAGTCATCGTCCCAAGAAATCGGAGCTCGAGCCGACAGTGGCGTTCCGTGTCAGAATCATCTGCCTGAAACTCAGTACTGCAAAACCATGCGCTCCAGAGGTTAATGCAGTTTCTAAGCTGGTGTTGTTTTTGTTTTAACCTCCCTGTCATAATACAACCGGGACATATCAATGAAGAGGAAGATAATGATGTTTAGTCACAGCACAACAGAAATTACAGTGCAGACATCGCACTCTCACACGGCATGTTTCACTGATCTAAAACATTGGAAGTGTTTGCTCCCTTGTTGTTCTCAATTAAATACAGACTATCTGCCATGCTTGGAATATATCATAATAATGAGGACATGTTTTACGGGGAGCAGCGGATGTCTTTAAGAAAGTATTTAGAAGTCAACAATTGTCAACAGTTATTTTCACCTTGGCTGCAAACGTGCATGTGGCTAAATTAAAAAAGCAGATTGTGTCCTCCGTGTCATGCATTCTTGTCTTTGAAGCATTGCGAAAAGTTTGGCATCAGAATACAAATGACAGGAAAGGCTTGTCAGGAAAAGTTTTTGTTTGTGTCTGTTTATGTGCATAATTTGCACAAAAAAACTGCTATCTTAGGTCAACATGCACGTCTCTCACTCATACATATACTATATTTGAGGGAAAATTGTGATTTTTGAACTGATGACGTACTTCCTTGAATGGACTAAACTTTACATGATTAGCGCCATTTTTGTTCATTATTTTGTCCACGAGTGTTGTTCAGTGTTGCCAGGTGTATGGTTTTCCCTATATACTGGGCTACATTTGATCTGCCAATGCAGGGTTTATTTATTTATTTATTTATTTATACATATAGATATTTTTATTTATTACTATATATTAGTACATTAGTGCTACTATAAAATGCAATATTGTTTCATTGCACATTGTTATATGAAGTAGCCAGCTTTATGTTGTACCCAGCTTTTACTTAAAGCCAATATGTAATCAAATGGCTTCATATATATATATATATATAGTGTGAGGGAAAGAAGTATTTGATCCCCTGCTGATTCTGTACGTTTGCCCACTGACAAAGAAATGATCAGTCTATAATTTTAATGGTAGGTTTATTTGAACAGTGAGAGACAGAATAACAACAAAATAATCCAGAAAAACGCAGGTCAAAAATGTTATAAATTGATTTGCATTTTAATGAGGGAAATAAGTATTTGACCCCCTCTCAATCAGAAAGATTTCTGGTTCCCAGGTGTCTGGGTGGCACACTTTTAAAGGGAGAGCTCCTAATCTCAGCTTGTTACCTGTATAAAAGACACCTGTCTCATATATATATATATATATATATATATATATATATATATATATATATATATATATATATATATATATATATATATATATATATTATATATATATATTTATATAACCACATTATTTATTACTGAACTTGCATTTCCTCTTTAGTCCTGAGTAGTTTTTAGCAATGTGGTTGACCAGTTGCATTATTTCACAGCAGTTTGTGCTTCACACAGAGAGCATTTTGTAAGCTGGCCCAGAGTTGTTGGTGATTATAATCCATTTCTCCAAATAAACCTGATAAACTTTTAGAAGTGACACTTATTTCTGTCATTTAGATGCTTGTGCTTTTACAAACTAATTTCTCACCAGAAATTAAGTATGTCAGGTAATCATATCCAATTTTATTCATAAACAAACAAACACACACACACAAATACTTTGAGAAAATAAATGTGGAACATGTTTAAACGGGTTACTCGTTGTAACACAATGTGCAGGAAATGAGACAGACAAATATGAAAATTGGAAGTCACATGCTGCTGCTGAGGATGGCCCCACATGGTGCAGCCTAAAGATCATTGAGATTACTGAGGATGGTACCACTTAAAATCCATAAAGATGGATTTGGACCTGAATTGATGTGAACAGTTATGCTATGATGGCCGGGACTACAATTGCTATGATTGGTTTTAGGACTGCAATTACCACAAACAGTTCTGCACTCAAGCCTCCATCAGTGAACAGTGGTGAAGTTCAACAACACAGACGTCATGCAAAAACTGTAATGTATTTTCCCCGTTACACAACTGCACTATTTCACCATGTAGTATTAGCACATTTATAAATGGATTTATTTATAACTGTACCATCCGGCGTCACCCAGATGAGGATGGGTTCCCTTTCGAGTCGGGTTCCTCTCAAGGTTTCTTCCTCATATCGTCTCAGGGAGTTATTCCTCACCACCATCGCCTCTGGCTTGCTCATTAGGGAAAAATTCATACATTTAAAATTTATATTCCGAATTGATATATTTCTGTAAAGCTGCTTTGGGACAATGTCCATTGTAAAAAGCGCTATACAATTAAAACTGAATTGAATTTGTGCACAAATCTGTTAGTACATTCATAAATAGAAACATTAAATCAAGTGCAAACCTCCTCAACCACTTAAAGCATCATAATTACAGGTCAATGTTTTCTGGAAACATTGTTCAGTTCATAAGAATGAATTCAATAATATGCGGTATCATTAATCTGATTCTGAATGAGTCGAGTGATAATTGGTTCCAGTAACGATGGCTTGTTTTCATACTATTCAGGATGAATTGCATATCCAACTTTAAATAGAACAAAGATAATAGTACTCTCTTTGTCATCATACAGCTTTGATTCATAACGATATTGTGTATGTCGGTTTTCTTAATGTTCTTCTTTGGCAGTGCTCTGAAGTGGGTGGATTAGATACTGGCTGATGAATTACTAACAGACTTGTATGTAACTGAAGAGGGCTTTTTTAGCCTTTGAATTCTGTGCCTTGATCATACTTACATCCACTTTCCGCATTCACAAGGGAGAAGAACATTTGGTTTTTTTTTTTGCTTTTTACGCAACTTGCTTGCACAAGTCATGAAAGCGGCTGCTCATGATCCTCAGAGCAAATCAATAACTTTCACTGCTGTCTTCCAATAATGTGCTTTCAAGGAAACTATTTAACCTCTGCTTACTCCTGGGACACCAGCTGTAGGACAAACATTGAGTTCTAATCTTTGTCTCTGTCAATATGTAAGAGGTGGAGAAGCGAAATTCCCATAAGAAATTAAGCATATAGAATTAGCCTAAACATACCTACATAAAATGACATTGTTCAACCTACTAATCGCAGGGTCTACTAGGGTCTACCAGGGTATTTATTTTAAAGTTAATTATGTACTTTTAGATAGTAGATGTAATAAAAAGAAAGTCAGAGAAAGAGTGTTTTTTTTTTTTTATCCCCAGCACTAAAGTAAGAACTATTACTGTATTCCTAGGTTACTACGAATAAACAAAATGACAACATTCACTCTACTTAAATCTGCATGATGTTTTGAGGTCCTAATAACATTTGCTTCAAAGCAATTCATAGAATTATTCGTAAGAGGGAGTGGCCTAACCCAGAAAGGTTGTTTGTTTGATTTAAAAATAATAATAATAATAATAATATGAACCATACTGGGCGCACAGTGGCTTAGTGGTTAGCACGTTCGCCTCATACCTCCAGGTCTGGGGTTTCGATTCCTGCCACGGTCCTGTGTGTGCGGAGTTTGCATGTTCTCCACGTGCTGTGGGGATTTCCTACGGGTACTCCAGTTTCCTCCTCCAGTCCAAAGACATGCATGGTAGGCTGAATGAGGTGTGTGAATGTGTGTGTGTGATTGTGCCCTGCGATGGATTGGCACCCTGTCCAGGGTGTACCCCGGCTTGTGCCCCATACTCCCTGGGATAGGCTCCAGGTTCCTTGTGACCCATTAGGATAAGCGGTATAGACAGTGGATGGATGGATGGATGAATGGATGAACAATACCACTGAGTTCCCAGAAACACTTTTGCAATTATTATTTTTGTTTGTACCTGCTCAAGATATTTTCTAACTCTCTCACCAACGACAGAATCCACCGAGAACATCACGTAACAGATTGGCCTTCAAGCCCCAACACCTCTCCCCACCTGCACATTCACACTCACCCGAATATTGATGAGGGTTACCTGTTCCCAATCACATAGACCCTATAGAAAAACAGAAGCTTACAAAGGAACTTTGCAAAATACTGCTCAGTGTATGTAACCTGAGTTGACCAAGTCTCTGTTTACGAGTTTAGATATTCTGGTTTTTGCATTTTGGATTTTTCCTGTGTTTGCTGATGACCAGGCCTTCTGCCTGTCTCTGTTCACAATATTTCACTCTTTTGGATTTGTCTGCCTGCTTTTTTTTTTTTTTTCTTTATGATCATTGCCCAGTATCTTTCTTATAGTGGAGTCAAGAACCTTTATTGATGCAAGAGAGGCCCGTAGGTCCTTTGATGTTGTCCTTGGCTCTTTTATGACTTCCTGGATGAGTAGTTGTGGTCTTGGACAGTAGATGTGGTCGGCCACTTCTCAGAAGGGTCACTTCTGTACCGAGTTTTTCAATTTGGAGATAATGGCTCTCACTGTGGTCCTTTGGAGTCCCAGAGCCTTTGAAATAGCTTTGCAACCCTTCCCCGACTGATGTATTTCACTCACCTTCTTCCTCATCATATCTGGAATTTCTTTCAGTTTTTGGCATAGTGTGTTACTAGGTAAGACCTTTTAACCAACTTCATGCTCTTGAAAAAGTTTTATTTAAGTCTTGATTTGATTGAACAGAAGAAATCAGCACTGTATATGACCACTAGCTCACTTCCAAACTTGTGACTTTTTTGTTGCATCCTATGAGATCCCAGCCCTGATGTCTCAACAAGATATCGTGTGAACCTTTATTGGCAAGTTTTCTTTACAAAAAACAAAAACCATAGAAGAAGAATAGTGTTTCTCCTATTCTTATGTGTTTGAACCTGTTCATTCATGATTTGTTCGTTCTGAATAATGCATTTGCATTTTGTTGCATCCCATAATTCATACAAATGTGCTTTAAGCATAATAAACACGCTGACTATCACTACAGATTATCCATACATATTCCTCCATGTTTGTCAGTCATCTGATTTCTGTAGCTGGGATTCAGCTTTCCAAGCAGACCGCATAGACTGCATCGCAAACAGTTCAACACCATAGTGACACAATGACACAGTTTGTCTGCTAGACTAGATTTAACTCTTGTTTCGCCACGAATCCTGTGAGCAGCTGTTCCTGAATTAGGCGCCCCGTCAGCTGGAGGCATGTCAGTCAATTTGACAGGCAAAAATCAATGATCGACTTCAGAAAAAATGCTTTTTCTCAGCAGCAGCTTGGTCTGATGCCAGGCTAAACATTCAGATTCACATGAAGCTCAGAGAAATGCTTTGACGCGGATCAAACGGCGTGTATTGCCGCAGTCTGACTGACACTGCAAAAACAAACGTGTCGAGACCGTTAGCTGCACTATTTCAACACAGTTTTTGAAGCGTAGTCAAAATGCACAAGTGGTAGATTTTAGCTTCCAAGGACAATAAGACAGACTGTCCATTAGCTGTACCACAAAGCTGGAGGTGGCTGTTTTGAGTTGAAAGTTGAGTCAGAGTATCACGTTATTTTACCTCCAGAAGTCGAGAGCACAATAGTTTACTCCATCAATAGGATCCCTTCTATCCACCTGCAAACTTCCTTTGCCCTTGTACGTACAAAAACATAAACTCAAATCTGTTATGCTTGTACATACAGATTTGAATATCGTGGAAAAGTTTGTTTTTTCTGTAATTATTTCAAAAAGTTTAACTTTCATATATTCTTACACATAAAGTGATATATTTCAATCGTTTTTCTTTTTGAATCTTGATGATTACAGCTTACAGCTTATGGAAATCAAAAATCCAGTATCTCCAAAAATTTGAATCATTTATTCCACAGCTATCACATAGGATGAAAGTTGCACTTGCAGCTTTACTACCATTATGTTCTTCTGGGTATTTTAATTTAGTTGCACTGAAATACAGCAAAGCAGCACAGCGCAGCTGGTGACATTGCCACCTCGAGTAGTTCATTTAGTAAAAAAATGTAGTCGTGCAACCCCTACTCTGGACCAGGATTAAACGGTTAAAGGTTATTCAGTACGTTGGAATTTCAAATGTGTGCATGCAGGGTGTTTTAAAAAGGCAAATCCTTTGTTGCACAAATAGAATGGATATAAGTGCGCACATGCATTTTTTTTGTTTGAGAGCAAAATAAATCTATGTTCGAGCAGAAGGAATCCTGCTCATGGATTAAACCGCATCCTCGACTTTTGGCAGTAAAATAAGAACAGATTACAGTGCCAGAAAAGACTGAAGCTCCCCTAAAGGCATTGCTGATTTGTTTGTTCCTAGTTGTGGACAATTCTATTTACCCCTGCACCCAGAAGCCAAAGCAACAGAGGCACAGTGATAAACATGGATTAAATCCTGCTGCAATCAAGTGTGGTTCTGCAGACTTTTCATTGTTGCAGGCAAGGAACAATGGTGGTTCCATGCCACTTCCTCTGGTAGGTCTATTGAAGGAGTAAAAAAGCTTATCCATAGTTTTAGACATGGCTATTTCCCCCAGTATGCACGCAGTACATTAATGCTGTTTAAAACAATTTACAATTCCCTCGTCAACTTGGAGTAGTCTTCTCAAGTACCAGTTCCTTCCCTTGGTATGCCATGACGTCAAATGAACATGGATGCCCACACTGTAAACAGTGTAAAGTCCCCTTTCTCTACGTTTGAATAAGTCTATCACTGTTTTAGCTTTAGACCAGCTAATATACAGACACAGTACATGGCGAAACCTATCAAATTGGCGATACAAATCGCTGTTTTGAGAAGGGAATCATCTACAATCGAGTTATCACTTGTATAGCTAATGTTAGCTAGCTAGCTTGTTGCTACACTACTTGCTGTTCTCCACTGTTGTTGCTGTGCTAAAATTTCAGTCGAAAATGTTGCATGAATGTTTGAAGTTCACTATCGTAGAACAATACCCATAACCACAAAGGCCTGTAATGGTAAGAGTAGTTAAAGTAGCTTTTTAATTAGCTTTAAGTACTAGGATAGAGCGAAGAAAAGACATTAAAAAAAAGTGCCTTAAAAGTGGTTAAGAGTTTCCACTTACAAGGCACCCTGAATGCAGCATTAGCCAGAACACACTGTTGGTACAGTACTTGGCTGACTATGGCTACTCTACCTGGCAGACGTTATTACTTACACAAATAATGGCATCATTTGCTGAAGCTTGAAATCATGAAATGATACGACATGGTACATCTAGAACATATTGGATACAGATGTTGAAATATATATATATATATATATATATATATATATATATATATATATATATATATATATTATTTTATTACAAAATGTGCTTACTAGGACAGAATTATGTTCACATTATACACGGAAAGCATATGGCCAATTAACTACAAATGCAATTCTGTTTTACAATCTGAATCCAGCTTTCATTTACAAGCCTTATGATTGTCCAGAAGAACAATACTGCTTGATTTATACAGGTCTCTAGATATAGGCATAAAGTATATTACGGTCTCAGTGTGCCCTCTCTGGAGAATAAACAGATTATAATATGTGTTGTAGATTTGAAAGGATAGGTCCACTATATTACCTCAAATGCATGTGTAGTTCTAAGTAAAGACCTACCATCATCCAAGTGAGTGAAGAAATTTGGAGTTATCCACAACCACCATTATTTAACCATGGGCATGAGGCTACCTCTGTGTGCGCCTAAACCACCTCTGGTGTTTATTGCCAAAAAGCTTTATTTTAGTTTCATCTGAAGATACACCCCGATCCCATTTGAAGCTCCAGTAGTGTCTGGCGAATTGAATACACTTGAGTTTGTTTTTGGATGAAAGTTGAAGCTTTTATCTTGAAAATCTTCCAAACAACTTGTGGTGATGGAGGGGACTTCGGATTGTAGTTTTGGAGACTTTCTGACTCCAAGACACAACTAACTTCTACAATTATCCAGCTATGATCCTTGGAGGTTTTTTGGCCACTCGAACCATCCTCTTCACAGTGCATTGAGACGATATAGACACGCGTCCACTTCCAGGTTGATTCATAACATTTCCAGTTGGCTGGATCTTCTTAAATATTGGTGGAAATGTACATTTTTAATGCTTGTGATATTTTCTTATAGCCACGCCCCATTTTGTGAAGCTCAACAACCTTTTGCCGCACACCTCAAATATACGCCCTGGTCTTACCCATTGTTATGAACGACTAAGGGAATTTGGCCTATGTGTCACCTCATATTTATACCCCTGTGAAACAGGAAGTCATGCTTGAACAATTTCCTGTTCAACCAAATTTTAAATACCAATGGGAATATACTTGAAATACATATTTTCCCATATGAATTCGTAGGGGAGCCAATATTGCACACCTATATTTAACAAAGATTTTTTTTTAAACAAACCTGCGTTATGTTTGGAATTGTTTGATATCCATGAGAGCAGAGTATTTTTGTGAATTCTTTGAACAAAAGATCAAAAGGTTAAACAATAAAGACAATTTTTTCACAGCCTTCTTTGCTCATGTTTACCAACCAAGGGTGCCAGTATTCGTGGAGGGCACTGTATGCGTTAGATGTTGTAATGCAGCCAAGATGAAACCACATGTAGTGCATGCAGTATAATACAGCAGGGAAAAAATAGTGCACACAATGCAATAATGTTTAACGCTGCATCGGAGACACTGTGTGCAGCTGCAGGGGTGTGAAATATTCCCAAGCTTAATTGCTCATAATATGACCAGTATGTCGCCGTTAAGCCAGAATAAGTAAACCCATCACTCGTTATGAAGAGATACAAAATGTGCACGTCGGTGTTTTATGTATGAACCTGGAGGTTACGGCTTCATTTAAACTGTAACGTGTTTTACTCTAAGTGCATCACAAATCCAAGGAGTAACAACTTTGCAACATAAAGCATCGAGTGTCTGTGTTTTATTTATTTATTTGTTTTTTATTCATAGCAGCACCATATTATGTATATATACATCATTATAAATGTAATAATTGAATCCTTATTAGAGTTCACATTTATCCAAAACAAAACAATATTAATTGCACCCTCATAAAAAATACATTTGCACCTGAGATATTAAAGCACATTTTCAGACATTTCTGCTTTTCTTTACTTATTTAAACCCTCTATGTTGGCATTTAGCTACAGAAAACACTTTCTATTTGTGTACTGATTGTTTAATTTTTGCTGTTGTTGTTGTTTTTATTTCAAGCAAATTGCCACTTACCAAAGACAAAATGAAATAAATGGTAAAAAAAAAAAAATGTGAAAAAAAAAAAAAAAAAAAACAAAAAAGTAAAAAAAAAAACGAGTTTGAGCATTTAGTTTATTAAACAGCATGGTTTCTGTTTTTAATCAGGTTATTTTAATCAGAAAAAAAAAAAATTTTTTTTATTTTTTTTTTAAGCTCAAGCATTGCGTGTTTCGTCTTCAGTAAAAAATAACTTCTGAATCCGGTTTGTTCTACAGTTTTTGTTTTCTTATGAAAGTGCTGCCCTACTTGAATTTGCACATAGTGCAATTTTTTTTTTTTTTTTTTTTTTTTTTGAAGTTCCCATCTTGTCTGGATGATTGTGTAAACTTTCAGTCTGTAGTGCAGCACGGTGAGAGATTCAAGTCGGTGTAGAAGGTAATATCGGACAAACTGCAGTCAAATAAAATAAAATGGCAGAATATGGAAAAAGCTTGACTGGTGTGGCGTGTACCACGGTGTCTACCCATTGTTATTCCAGCTGAAACCATTCTCTGAAACAGCAATTCAATTTGCGCCATAGCTTTCAAGACAGTCAGAACCGTGCTACTGGCACTTGATTTCTGGCATATTTTCAGTTCCATTCAGGGATGAAATCAGCTGGAATCCATCAGGAGTGTGTGTGTGTGTGTGTGTGTGTGTGTGTGTGTGTGTGTGTGTGCACGCTCGCCAATGGGCCAATGTTGATTCATTTAAATTGGTTCAAAATTCATTTCAATTGGCTTGAAAGCTGCTTGTGCTGCAACCCAAAATAAAATCATAGACAGAACTTAAACTGTGCACGAAGAATGTGTTTAAATGTAAGAAACTCTAACACGGCCCTTGGTGAGTTTATTGCACAAGATGTGTGATGGCATATCAGTACGAGTGTGTTACGGAAATCTGAAAAAGCACGGCGGTGGAAAGAGCACAAACATACTGACTTGAGTGAAATTTCTGCAATTGTAGTAATAATGAGTAAAAGTGATCGAGAAAATTGCCCGTGCAGTATTTACTTTACAAATGTCTTTTTCATCCGGGTTTGGGGGGAAATGCAGTTTCTTGGAATGGAAGGTAAATGGAAGGTACCTTATAAATTGGGCCAGGGATGCTCATCAGTCTTCAGATAATACTGCTAAGTATTTGACACCTAAAATGTAGTCGTTGTTTTTTAGAGGGGGGTTTTGGGAGGTTTATTTTGAATGATTTAAAATCCACACATGCTGTCTTTTAATTAGCTTATCATATTTGTCTTGAGGTAAATGCATTATTATTTTTTACACTGTAAATTTGATAAAAATAAATGTTGCAAAGTTTTGTTTATTACAGTTTAAATGGACTCATAACAGTATTACAGTTAAATATACTCTAATGAGAATACATGTAGTATTCGATTTCCTGCTGAAATCGTTCCACGGTTTAAATAGTGAGGTCACTCAAAAAAGCCTCACTCTAGGTGCAGATGTTTTAACACAGGTTAAATTTCTTTTTAAAGAACCAACCTATTAGAGGCGAATGAAAAATGAAATGGTACTTCTGCATTGTTTTGATAATGTAAAGCATTATTTTTCTTTTAATGTCGTCGTCTTGGGTCGTAAGATTTCTCATTATGTTCCACCCCTAATTTGTGCCAAGTTAGTGTCTTTGCATCAGTACAAGTTTGCCAGTCTCTTTACTATAATTGTCTATGAAGTGTGTAGATGAGCTTAACATACCCATGGGGCTAGCGTACTTTAGTCTGCCACATCATATTGATG
Organism: Ameiurus melas; assembly: GCA_012411365.1. Lineage (NCBI taxonomy): Eukaryota > Metazoa > Chordata > Actinopteri > Siluriformes > Ictaluridae > Ameiurus > Ameiurus melas. The sequence continues at coordinate 6,347,650 of CM022755.1, read as the reverse complement.
AAAATATTTCTACATTATCCACGCTTCCATATTCTAATCAGGTTCTCCTCATTTCCTAATTTTCTTCAATGGCAGAAATAGCTCGGAGCAAGGTTGGCTTTTGAAAGTGCTCCGCTTTATGCAGTTCAGAAGAAAATGTCTATAATTCGGGGACTCGAGACAAAGTTCACAGTAATAAGCCTAGTGTGAGAGTCAAATTAATGATGTGACTGTAATATGTCCCAGTAATATCCTGGATGATACATGAAGGTTTAGTGTTTGATCTTTATTATGTATTATGTTGAATTCTGGATTTTGATTGGTGCATAACAGTAGTGCCGGCGTAGGTATATATTATATGGTTCTGTAATACAGCTAATTCATGTGGAATTTAAGGATCACACCATGCTGTCATTGATTAGTTTTCTGTAACAGCATGCCCTATTGTACTTTGTTTGTTTTTTGTTTTTTTGGGATAATTTAATGTGCCAAGTCAGACTCAGCTTAAGCATATTGATATGGCCTACACCACTCTATAAAAAGACTGTGAGTGTTTTGGAAGAGCCTCACTATGGTCAAAGATTTCCGCCTTGATCTGTGATGGGTTTTCATCTCACAGCTTCTCTGACTTTCATGATGGCTGTATTGCAGCTCTCTGTCCAGTACTGCCAAGAAATTTCTTGATGCACTTTCAAAGTTCTCCAGCTTTTTGTAGATTTGGGGAAGTAAACCGGCAGTGCGAGGATAATTTTGGGTTTTAGTGCAATTAGATCATTTTGCCCAATATTAGGTGTAGTGAAAATAGTAGCATTGAATATTATGGGGTGGCACGGGTGATGCTGTAAGAGGAGCACAGTGACTTAGTGGTGAGCATGTTTGCCTCGCACTTCCAAGGTTGAGGTTTCGATTCCTGCCTCCGCTCTGTGTGTGTGTGTGGAGTTTACCCTGATGTTCTCCTAGTACACTGGTTTCCTCCCCCAGTCTAAAGCCATGATGCTATAGGCTGGGTGGTGTTTCAAATTGTCCGTACTGTGTGAATGTGTGCGCCATTGTACCCTATGATGGGCTGGATCCTCGTCCAGGGTGTCCCCTGCCTCATGTCCCACCCGAGTTCCCTGGGATAGCCTCCAGGATCCCTGTGACCCTGTGTAGGATAAGCAGTATGGAAAATAGATGGATGGTGGTGTAGACGTAGTGGTGCCACTTCAAAGCTCCAGGATCCTTGGTTTCCTCTCACCTCCCAAAAACATGCTGGTAGGTGGATTGGCTACTGGCTATTTTAGCGAATGATTGTGTGCATGGTGCCCTGTGATGAACTGTCCATTCTCCCAAGTGTCCCCCCACTCCTGCCCCACAGACTCCAGATCCACCACAACCCTGACCAAGATAAAGCACTTTCTAAGGATTAAACAATGAATGGATAGTCTTTTTGGTGTAACTCAGACAAGTTTAATTGAACAGTTGAACATGATTCTTTTTAGCATCTGCATACCAGAAGGCAGTCCCTGCTGATGGAGTGATTTAATAAAGTTTTCCATTTGAAACTTCTTGAACTTGACACACTGCTGAAGCGTCAGCGGAAGAAATGGATCACTGGTCAGCGATCTGTAAATGTATATGCTTATTAAAGTCTATACAGAATTTATACATGACGACCAAAAATGTTTTTTAATCTACATGCATATAAAATGTCTAGATTATACAGGAAATATGTTCAAATAAACATTAAATAACCGTTATATTTAACGTATTATGTAAGGAATAACAAACAGTGGGGTGACATGAAATGGCCCGATGTGAAGCACATCCCAACGTGTGTTAATCCTCTTATACCACAGCGATTAGATTTGATGCCAGTGATTATTAACGAATGACACATTGTGCTTTTTAAATGTTTGCATTTACATTTAATGTTTTAAAAAAAAAGGTTAGTTCCTGAAACCATAAACTCCTCTATCTTAAAGGAAAATTTACTGACTGCTACAAAGCGCAGACGCTGGAGACTCCTTCCATAAATTGTAAAAAAAAAAAAAAAAAAATTTAAAATAATAATAATAAAACATCTAACAGGAAGCGTCAACATATCACTGATGATACATCATGATGATACTATGTTGTTACTATGGAAAAAATAACGTATTAGAATGAGCATATTAATATAAACATAATTTCTGTTACAGTTGGAAACATTGTGTGCTGTTGTAGAAAATTAATCCACACTTTCTGATTGGAGAATTCAAAACTGCTGTAGTCTCACACTAAGATTGTCATGATGGTTTTTTTGTGTTTTTTTTTGGGGGGGGGGGGGTTGTTGTTTTTTTTGTTTTTTTTTACATATTTCATATTCCTGATTGATAGGAATATCTTTTTAATGAAAATAATATGGTAGAAAGTATATAATTATAAATGTATATTCTAACTGAGGAACTCTCATGAAAAAATTTGTAGCTCAGAGATAATATACTGAATCATAGCCCTGATTAAGTTTAAGGAAAGACAGCAGGCAATACAGCGGCATAAGCTGGCTCTGCATGGTTCATTCAAAACCAACACGGCTTCAGATGCTCAAATTGCAGAGGCTGTCTGAACAAGCAGATGGGACAAGGAATGGTTGTTAAACTGCTCTTGACTATACACAAGTACTGTAATTCATTTTGTGCTTCTGGATGTTTCTGTTCTGTTCTTTGTGGTGAAAACTGGCTGATCCTCAAAGCACTTACATCCATTGAAGGATTAGCTGTGAGTGTAAATGTCTGGTGCACTCAGCAGTGAGACTATTCGGGGACATTTTGGCCCACCCCATCAATAGCCAACCAATCACTCTGTTCTTCCTTTCAGGTTTGCTCTAATAAATGTCCCCCATTTTAACATGATTTTTGGTTACTGTCTTTGCAGAGTTTCTCCAGTTCTCGCCGTGTCTTCTTGGGTTTCCTCCAACCCACCCCTCAAAAACAAGCCAATCGGTGGAGATTGTATGTATGCCAAATCGGCGATAATTTGAATACGTGCGTGCATGGTGTCCTGTGATGGTCCGAAGTCACATCCTGGGTGAATTTCCGCCTCACACCCAGTTGTTCCTGGGATAAACTTCAGATCCACTGCTACCTTGACCAGGATAAAGCAGTTACTAAAGATGAATGAATGAATGAACCTTAGGAATTCCCCATATGGAATTATGCTGTGACCAAGACAAGTATTAAGCAACTTAACATTATTTTGTTTCTTAAATTCTCTACAGAATTCCTAATGAATCTTCAAGGGTGGCTTAGTGGTGAGCACTTCCAGGGTTGAAATCCCACCTCTGAGCTTGCATGTTCTCCCCGTCCTATGGGGGTTTCCTCTGGGTAATCCAGTTTCCTCCACCAGTCCAAAAACATATGTTGTAGGCTGATTGACATTTACAAATGTCACTAGTATGTGAATGTGTACGATTGTACCCTGTGATGTCCAGGGTGTCCCCAGCCTTGTGCCCCAAGTTCCTGGGATAGGCTCCAGACTCCCCCACGATGCTGTGTAGGATAAGCGGTACTGTGCAGATTTCTCACTGCTTCTACTATATTCTAAATGAAAATTGTTTTAAACTGTTGATTTATTTAGTCATCTTTAGCAACCGCTTTATCCTGGTTAAGGTCTCCATGGTTCTGGAGCCTATCCCAGGAACACAGGGATGAGGTGGGAATACATCCTGAATGTGACACCAGTCCACTGCAGCGAATTGAATTGATTTTCATGTTTTAAGTAAAAACTACTTATTAAAATGCATTTAAATTCAGAAATGTAAACTAAGTTACAAACAAATTTCATCCATGAGCCTTCATCAAAAGACATATATATACACACACACATACACACACACACATTCAATCTAGTGTGTCCAAAGTTTTGACTGGTGGTATAATTTCCTGAGAATACATTTTAAACTTTCAGAGACTGTGTGGGGAAAGGAAGCAAGTCATTAAACACCGAAACACCAAAAACCTCCCACTCTGTGGCCTAGCCCCCCAAATACACAATCTTGTAGCCCATTTTTAGAGCTGCAGCTTTGTAGGTTATATTTCTTGCTGTCACGCTTGCCGTAACACTTGGACAGAGCATGGTTTCGACAAGAGATTTCTGACTCATCCAGTGACTTAGTGTATTTGGTGTGGTATTTTGCCCGCATCTTCCAGTTCTGTGATTCACCTTCCCACAGCAAATCAATGTGTAAAAATTGAGCCCCATAATTTGGTGTCAGAGTGGTTTCTCCCATCGGTGAAGCATGTTTCGCATTGATGCACCAGTGCCACCATGTGGTTGTCTGTTTTGCAGGGCTATACACTCCACTTCACACTGTCCTACAAGCAACGATAGTTTTGAGTGCTGCAATCTGTTACAGACCATGGGATCTCGCCCAAGTAAGTGCGCAAACACAATCAATATTATTCCATAGGGTGAAAAGATATATCATGAGGTGACATCTTGTAAACATGCTTGGGTTGGGTGGGGGTGGGGGAGGGAGGAAGTGGGGGAGTGTAGGATTTATGGATTGCCTGAGTTTCCATAGAAACATGACTTCTAAGCAAATCATTTCCAGTGATTAAATATGCACAATTTAATTAAAAGTCAAATTCCAAATCTAAACAACCACAATTTTCACTATATTTTAATTATTTTAATAAAAATTCCCATTGAAGTGCAGTGACTGCTGGAGCAGTTTCATCATCAAAATGAGATGGTTAGAAAAGAAACTATTTTTACTTCGTATTACATCTGAAATGGTTGATCATCTTCTGAAGGCAGAGAAGAAGGATAATGAAAAGCAAAACGGGAGCAAGGTGAAAATGAATCTGCATCGTGCTAAAGAGATCTATGACAGTAAGAATCAACTAAACTCCATTCTACGTTCCTAAAAAAAAATATGGCATGCAAATCAACATCACAGACCGAACCTGGAACAAGGCTCCAGTCCGTGCAAGACTTTCGGTGTACATGAAGTGCGTGGAACATCTTGTCATGGGGTACGCAGGCGTGATTTAAAATGCTGATGCAATTCAAAAAGGCCTGACTGCTGTTTTTGCTTTTGTGCATTCATGGACTGAACGTAGTGTGTGTGTGTGTGTGTGTGTGTGTGTGTGTGTGTGTGTGTGTGTGTGTGTGTGTGTGTGTGTATGTATGTATGTATGTGTGTGCATGTCATATAAGCAACACAAGCACAACGCCGTGAAAATGATTACTACATCTGTTTTAATAACACAAATGTAGGCAGAAGGTCATGAAGGTGAGGAAAGGAGAGGACATAAAAGGAGAAGAGGTTTATCTGAAGTGCTGTAGCAGAAACCCAGCACTCTGTGGGCTATCCATCCAAATGCCTCAAGATTCCACCACCTGACTGAAAGTGCAGCTTTTATAAAATAGAGATAAAATAGAGTAAACATCAAAACACTGGCCATTTTTCACCAAAGGACCTCCAGGCAGAGGCAGCCAAATCCATTAGAAACCCACATCGCTTAAGCAAGCTAGATGCCAAACTGTTTAGCACTTCATTTTGTAGGTGGTGGAAAAGGAATCTAATATAATCTGACACCCTCTCTCCTAAGCTTTCACTCTTTATTTACTTTACTCAATTCATTAGATCCTATAAATCCATGCAGTGTCAATGATGAAAAATGGCATCTTTTTAATGTAACTTTCAATATACCATTATTCTGTTTACTGCTGCTTCATTTTGTCCAGAATAGGACGGCTTACTTCCTCCGTGAAGGAGCTGGGGACTTCATGCCAACGGATTTGACACCTGAGGATGGGGCTGTGGTCTTGGCGGGGGCAGGAGCAGGGGTGGGGCTAGACACCTTGGGGGTAGGGAGTACAATGGGCTGAGTTGCGGGCAATATTTTCTTGGGGGCAGGTGAGGGCTTGATTTCAGGCATCTTGTCGCCATGCTTGTAGACACTGACGATGACGTCCACTGACTCGCCACCGTATCTGTTCTGCACGCACATGGTAAACTTGCCTGAGTCATCTAGGCTCACGCCCTTGATGGTGAGGCTGGCGAACTTGCCTGAGTCCAGCGAGATCACATACTGGTCACCCGGCTCCACCTCCTGGTCATTCTTGAACCAAGTGATCTGTGGTTTTGGGTCACCACATACTGTGCAGGTCAGGCTCAGGGTCTACAGAGAACCAAGCATGAAGAGGATGTAATAAATGATTATTAAACAAATGGATTTTTAATTTTAATACATCTGGTGTGCATAGAAGAAGTAGAAGAAGAAGTGATCGAGAAGTTACGGATGTCTACAAAGAATGCTGAAAAACATCAGACCGAATGCACATAAAAATCTAACGGGAGTTTCACTCTGTTTAATCAACTGTGTGGCACCGAGAGGCGGCTTGATTCTACAGTCTGGGCTAGAAAGCAATCAGCCCCAGCATTCCTTCTTCATGACGTTTTTTGTATTTAACAGGAAATAATATGATGTAGATGCCAACAATGAAGGACGGTGTGTTTATTCCGTATACTGTAAACTGTATTAATAACAACAACTATCATCCAGTTTTCCCAAAGGCAAGGCAGTGTGTTTAGCCTATTTATGATAAATCGACTTTTCAGAATATTTTCCCTAAGAATTTTCGAGTAAACATTCTGCTAGAACATGTAACTGAGACTCAATAGGTACTCTCACTAACAGGTATAAACAAGGTTGCTCATTTGGACTCATAGTGCTCCTGTGGCTATAATAATGGACCTGTTCCAGCAAGACCTTGGGATCTCTTTAACAATGACCATCTTACCCACTCTCTGGCTTTTAGAGCACTGTCCATTGTAAGAGTCCTGCTAATGTCCGACGTGGTAGCTGCTTGCCTTTTAATAGGACCTAACATGGACTTACTGCATTCACTTGGTGTTAAAGAAATCGAGAGAAAGGGGGAGGGGGGTGCCAAGTGTTTGACATTTCCACTGTTGTCTATTCAGATGGATCCACCGAATAGACAACATTCCTTGCAGCTTCCTCAACAGTGGATTACAAGGCCAGAGACAGTGAAGGAGTATCATCCACCACCCCCCAAGCACACGCTATCCGTAATGAAGAGAGGAGATGATCCTCTGGCTTGTTCACACGCCACCAAACACCATTCGGGATCACTACAAAACTGCCCTGTGGTGTCTAGGATCACTAATGCAATCGCATCATTACCACAGGGGCCAAATTAATGGTCTGCAAAATGTAGAACAAAATTCACTACTACCCAGTAACAGCTGTGCTGATTCTTTCAGTGCTGTTTTCCTCCAAATCCAAACCCATGTCAATGCCCAAACAAACAGTGAAGTCTTGTCCATAGGGGCAGGAGGGGCACCATGTACTGTATAGCAGCCATTTATCAAACATTAATCTTCATAAACTTCACAACACAATGCATTTTAAATTATGTCAAACTATTAATAACCTCTTTTAAGTGACCAACAATGTAAAAAAAAAAGAAAAATGCTAATTGACAGATATAAACTAATGTTCTGTTGATTTCCTGGCCTTTCTATGTATCGTATAATGGTGGGGAACTGCTCGGACTGCCCCATTTAGAATTTTTTCAACAATGGTCAAAATAAAGATGGAAGAAAGTGCTAAAAGAGGTCCATTGGGGAAGGAATCCCGCTGCCTCATGCACGCTCTATGAACATTTTCAGTGTGGGAGGAACAGAGGACAGGAATGTTAATGACAGGAATTCCCGGGTTGTGAAATTTACAGTCGCAATCAAAATTATTCAACCCTGGCATGGAAACCTTTTGCGTTTAGTACGCACCATACTGTGCTTACTGAAACCTCAGTTCCTGTTGCCACCAAGTCTCGCTGCAGGTCTTTTGCAGTCACTCGAGGGATTTTCACAACCTGCCTTCTCAGAAATCTGGTTGCAGCTGTCAATAGCTTCCTTTTTCTACCCCGTCCAGGTATTTCATTCATTTTCTGTCCCTAGCCAGTTCAGGTATTTCATGTGTTCCAGCTCAAGCACACCTGGTGCAACTAATGAAGCCCTTGATTAGTTGCATCAGGTGTGTTTGAGACAACGTCTGTTTTGCATATTTGTGCTGTTGAGGGATTCTATTCAGGGGGTTGAATAATTTTGAAACTAGAGAAATCATTATAAGTTGAATTTTCAGTTGAATTTGGGAACCATTTAAATAGTTCTTGTTTGATTTGTTCATTGCAAACATCCTAAAGTTTGATATTTTCACAATAAACCTGATTTGTAATGGTGGTTGAATCATTTTGAATGCAACTGTATGTGAAATTGGCTAGTTTAAAAATATTCCACAGCCAACAGGATCTTGTTTTATAGTAAATAATCGTAATGTAATATATTTCTGCAAAGGAAGGCTGCTGATGTCTAGTGTTTGTTATGGTACACCAATGCTGAGATGATGCCAAACCTTTTTTTCCATGATGGTTGCAACATCAGGCAGACCGCCAATGACTTTGCCACGATCTGAAAATACAAACGTTGCACTTCAGTCAGACTGAAGGATGTAATTATATCAATAAAAAGAAGCTGTGACAAGCGCCGAGGACTTGAATGAGCGTACTCACTCTTTTCAGCATATGCTTCCGCTCTGAAAAGCAACAGAAGAATGGCGTTGTTAGCAGGCTCATTAGCGCACATGCTAATATTTTATCCACACACTGACATGTACCACACATGCTCTGCATTTCTAAACACTGAAGGGAAGGCAAGCGGAGCAAGCAGCATCCCAGGCAATGATTATCTTACTTGAGTCTCTGGAACTCTGCATAGGCATTATCATAGACTAGAGGGGTGGATAAAAGGCAGAAAGAAGATAAATGTTAAGCACAGACCAAATGAGACATGAGAAAGAGAAAAATGACTTAACATTAGAACCCTCTAAGGGACAGCATAGAATTTATTTTTTTTTTAGATCTCATTATTGTAATAGCTATGTTTTGCTGCATTGCAAGGTATCACAGTTTTTTTTTTTTTTTACTAATTAATTACTGTCTTTGCTCTACTGATTGCGAGTGCTCTCGGGCAGCACACACGACAGTCTGCGGACTAACTTCTGCCAAAGCCAGGATCTGCACCTTTGATACATTGTTACCAATACCTCACGACTGGAATTACCCAAGGAATGTAGGACTTTTTAAAAATGGTTCCGAGATTAGATGACATGCCAGATCCTTGGGCAATGCCACTCTCGAATACCATTCCACATGGAGCTTGGAGTTGGCAGCTTTCAATTAATGTTGTTTGTTTGTTCCAGTGTCTGAAACCCCATGTGAGAGAGTGCTGTTCCGCAAATGCATTATGTGTATTCAGAGATCAAATACGGCATACAGTTAAAACCTTTCTCTCAAGTTTGTTTTTAATTAGACCTTTGCCTTTAAACTAGAGCTGCAACAACTAAGCGATAAAATGGATAATAATCAATTATGAAATTCGTCGTCAACGAATCTCATTACGGCACGGGGGAGATTTACTCACTACGTTACTTCTGTTCCGAAAACACGCTTCGGAGAGTAAAAACTAAAGTTGTGACCCAATTGATGTACTATACACTTACACTATGCATCATGTACTCTACCGTCTAGTGTATGGATTTTAGAAAGGTAATATCGTCTCAAATGGAACATGAGCGGTTTTTTACTAACCGGAAATATAAGCCGTTTCCCAGTCAGTAGCACATAACGTCATACGTATGTAATGTGATGCCACTATCTTTAGCCTAATACCCAGAGTAAACAAAATGACTTTCTTCAGTTTACTGTTTGTCAGTGTTACCTTTTATTCCCATCATGACCTCAGTCACCATCAGAAGGAGCCGAAATCGTCAAGTGACTGAGGAAGAAAGTGTGCGACCTCCAAGTCCTCTAAGTCAGGGGGCATTTTATATTAAATACCGTGGAAAAGATCAAGCTTTACATAGCGGAGCTTGTGTAGCACGGAAGCACGATATTGATGCACGAGCACAAATATGATTGTATCCAAAGTGCTCCACTGTGTGTAAGGGCTTAGAGAAACTGGTGCAAGTTGTTTAAAAGATTTATTTTAATTCCAGTTTATTGTCATTATAAACTCATTATTAGCACACTTGCAGTTGTAACTGCTGTCGTTTATTATAACGGAAGTGATCTATTAGTAACGAGGCCGCGTGGCTCCTCACTCACAATGTAGACGTGGCGAGTAAGATCTGCAATGTCTAAATAAAACACTACGATCAAAAGTAAACATAAGTAAAAAAAAAAAAATATGCCTAAAGGCAGTGAGTAACAGAAACAACAAGGTGCAGTGAAAGTGAGTTTTTATTATTAATTTAGGACTGTAGTTTAATTCAGTGCTTTTTGTGCATCCATAAAAAGTAATGCATAAATACTATCATATAATATAAACGTATATATAATTGTACAAACAGTTGTATAAAGTTTTAGTCTGAAGTTTATATTGGTAACACTCAGTTTGTGGATTTTTTTTTTTTAAAAACAGGGAGGTGTGAAAGTTTACCCCGCCCCATCCAATAAAGCAATTAATGGAAAAAATAATCAGCCAACTAATCAATTATTAAAATAATCATTAGTTGCAACCCTACTTTAAACCATATGAAGTCTTTCTTTTTAAGGATTAAGAAAAGCCATATCAGTTCGCAGCTTTTCTTACCTTGTCCAGACAGTTCAAGGGTGCGAGTGTAGGTCTTCTCAGCATCTGTCATCACAAAGGTATATACTCCTTTGTTCTTTTCACTGGGTTCGACTATCTCCAGACTGGCCATGGATGGGGTGCCACCAACACGCATGCTTTCAGATGCAGCAATTTTAGTATCCCTGTTGAATATCAATAAAAACAATGTATATAAATGTGATACATAGCTCCTATTACGTTTGCGAACAGTGATAATACAGTAAAGTATACACAGAGTAGTGTATTAGTGAGTAGTTTGCTTTTCCAATCATTTCCTTATAGAAATCAACTAGTATTCTAGATATTCAGGGGTCTATGGGAAGGACGATCATTATGTAAGGCCAAGAATCCAAGAGTATCCTCTCAGTGCACACTTCGGTGTGGAAATGATAAGGAACGTTCAAAGTTATTTCAGAACATTTACTCGAATTGTACAAGAAAAGTACAAGAATGCCCGTGTTTACAAGATGAGCTAAGGAAGAAGATTTACCTCATGTGTTAGTATTCGGCATGCCTTCAGTTTGCACCTCAAGGCAAAAGGATTAGGTAACTACAAATCTGATACATTTGATTTATATTGACAGTCATGCAGGTCTTTTGTCACTTGGCCCTGCTAATTTCCCGTTGTCCAATAATCGTTTTCTTGCACCGCACACTAAAGCAACACAATTATAGACAAAAATCTCCAAATCATGTTTACACGCAGGGACGCCGTCATGCTCGGAGGTGTGAGCAAGCATGCATATCTCATTTCCATGGCTATTTCCATCACTCTATTCAGGAACTTCCCTTCTCGGGAGTTAACAGAGGGAGAGAATAAGCATACTTTTGCAACCAGTGAATCTTCATTTCCTCTGTGTAATATTTCATATGGCACTGCAGCATGATGCCCTCAGCAGTGCATTGGATCACCATCTCGGAAGCGCTGGACCCTGTTCATGTCAAAAGAAAGGAGAGATACTTCCTTAAACTCAAGTCAGACTGTGGGTTTTTTCTATTACAGAACGAGTGAGCTCTGGGCTGAGGTGCTCCGTGGGGGCTTGGGGGACAGTAACTGGTGATTGGTTTGGGAAAAGGGGATTAGTGTTGGGATGTTGGAAGACATGAACTACTCTCACAAGGCAGAAATATGGCTAATGAGTGGCTCAAGGTGATTCGGCCAAAAAGCAAGCCTACTATTTCTGACTAGCTAGTTAAAACGCATAATAAACTATCATGTCTGGTTGCTTGTGATGTGTGCGTGTTTTTGTATTTCCTTTTTTTATTTACCATTTGTGTTTTCTGTATATTTTATTGTCTAATCTGTGTATTGTGTTCTCCAGCTTGTCAACAATGCTAGACGCACCTGATATAAACCGGAATGGAATACAAAAATACAGTGAGACACACCAACACCTTCCACTAGACACTATATGGCTGGCAATGGAGAATAAAATCGTCTGAATTTCTTACTTTAGCTTCTAACCAACACCAACAGACAAGAAAATGCATTATCTGTTCATCTTTCTGTCACGCTTTTTTCCCCCTCGCTTACAGTCTCTCATACGTTTTTTTACACCCTCCTATGCTTACTCTTTCTCTCCTTCCTTTATTGGTTTTCGCCTTTCGTCTTATAGTTACACTTCTTTTTTGTACCTGGCGTCGGGGTATGATTGCATTTGACACATCTGATCTGGCATATGATGTATTCATACTAATTTTCCTCTGATTCTGACCTGAGACCCCTGACAAATCACTGAGTGTCAATTATTATTACAGGACAATCAGCATGACTCACAGCAGCTCAGGAATATATTTTTTTCCCCCTCCAATGACTAAATAATCATGTTTTTCTTTTCATTTTCAATGAATAGAAAAATATTTGGTTGGGAACATAGAGACAATGACTACGTTTACATGGACAGCAGTAATCTAATTATTGACCTTATTCTGAATAAGACAATATTCTGATTAAGGTGTTTACATGAGTCACTTTTAGAATATTCCTTTCTTCGTCATGAGTCAGCAGCCATGTTATACATGTTATAGAACATAGATCGATTAACGGCACATGTCATTATGTCCCCACGTCACGCCGTCCGACGTTCCCTCCAGAATTTCACGTATCGACATACAGTTAGTCTTCGTTATGGTACCGTATACAGTTTTGGGTGTTTAATTTTTTATTTTTACGAAAGCATCAAGTGCAGTTAATTATTTGTCATGCTATATGTGCTTATAGACGACTTGAAGCCGTGGGCAGTGTTTCAAACCGCGTGCTTTCCTACTATATAGTCGCCGAAATACAGTGGTGTGAAAAAGTGTTTGCCCCCTTCCTCATTTCCTGTTCCTTTGCATGTTTGTCACACTTAAGTGTTTCGGAACATCAAACCAATTTAAACAATAGTCAAGGACAACACAAGTAAACACAAAATGCAATTTGTAAATGAAGGTGTTTATTATTAAAGGTGAAAAAATCCAAACCATCATGGCCCTGTGAAAAAGTGATTGCCCCCTAAAACTAATAACTGGTTGGGCCACACTTAGCAGCAACAACTGCAACCAAGCGTTTGCGATAACGTGCAATGAGGCTTTACAGCGTCCTGGAGGAATTTTGGCCCACTCATCTTTGCAGAATTGTCCTAATTCAGTTACATTAGGGTTTTCAAGCATGAACGGCCTTTTTAAGGTCATACCACAACATCTCAATAGGATTCAGGTCAGGACTTTGGCTAGGCCCTCCAAAGTCTTCATTTTGTTTTCTTCAGCTTGGTGGTGGACTTGCTGGTGTGTTTAGGATCATTGTCCTGCTGCAGAACCCAAGTTCGTTTCAGCTTGAGTACACGAACAGATGGTCGGACATTCTCCTTCAGGATCTCTTGGTAGACAGCAGAATTCATATTTCCTTTTATCACGGCAAGTCTTCCAGGTCCTGAAGCAGCAAAACAGCCCCAGACCATCACACTACCACCCCCCATATTTTACTGTTGGTATATATTCTTTTTATGAAATGCAGTGTTCCTTCTACAGATATACTTGGACACACACCTTCCAAAGATTCCACTTTTGTCTCATCGGTCCACAGAATGTTGTCCCAAAAGTCTTGGGGATCATCAAGATGTGTTGTGGAGAAATTGACAGAGCTTTGATGTTCTTTTGCTCAGCAGTGGTTTTCTCCTTGGAACTCTGCCATGCAGGCCATTTTTGCCCAGTCTTTTCCTGATGGTGGAGGCATGAGCGGCAGACCTTAACTGAGGCAAGTGAGGCCTGCAGTTCTTTGGACGTTGTTGTGGGGTCTTTTGTGACCTCTTGGATGAGTCGTCGCTGCGCTCTTGGGGTAATTTTGGTGGCCCGGCCACTCCTGGGAAGGTTCACCACTGTTCCATGTCTTGCCATTTGTGGATAATGGCTCTCACTGTGGTTCGCTGGTTCCCAAAGCTTTGGAAATGGCTTTATAACCCTTTGCAGACTGATAGATCTCAATTACTTTCTTTCTCAATTGTTCCGAATTTCTTTGGGTCTCGGATGATGTGTAGCTTTTAAGGATTTCTGGTGGACCTTACTGTGTCAAGCAGCTCCTATTTAAGTGATGCCTTGATTGTGAACAGGTGTGGCAATAATCAGGCCTGGGTGTGGCTAGAAATTGAACTCAGGTGTGGACAACCACAGTTATAGTATGTTTTAACAAGGGGATCACTTTTTCACACAGGCCATGATGGTTTGGATTTTTTTCACCTTTAATAATAAACACCTTCTTTACATATTGCATTTTGTGTTTACTTGTGTTGTCCTTGACTATTGTTTAAATTGGTTTGATGTTCGAAACACTTAATGTGACAAAATGCAAAGGAAAGGAATGAGGAGGAAAACTTTTAACATTACGTGTATTTTGCGTACTATGTAGTAAGGATGTAGCGTTGGACGCAGTTTGCCGTCAAAATGGTCGAGCATTGCCGCGTGTGTACGTGTCTTGTCGCACAATCCGGTGAAAACTCCCACACGACGTTAACAGTGTGATTAAGGTGTGTACATGTCTATAACGCACTTCCATAATGCGACTAAAACAGGAATACTCCACATGTCTTAATTTAATTTATGTTTACATCGAGTATGACTTTATTCGGATTAAGGCCATCAATAATCGCTGTTTACATGCTAGTTTCTTAATCAGAGTATCATCTTAATCAGGTTAATATCGGATTATTGTTGTCCATGTAAACGTACTGATTGTCAACTAGGTATATTTACATTTCAGTCATTGTGTACAGTGTGTTGAACTGTCTGTCTGTTTCAGTACAGACTGAAAGAACCGTCTTCTTTCACAGATGTACTCTTGTTCAGAGGGTTGACATTTAGCTGGACTGTGTAAGCAGCAAAGGTTTCTATATAATCGGCTGCTCTTCGTCATGAGTCAGCAGCCAGCTGGAATCCATGCTAAAGATGATGTGTGGGAAGTCATAAAACAGCTTAATTGTGGTTCTGATTCTGTAAAAAGATAATGCCAATCTTTGTATCTGCTGAGTGAAATCTGGTCGATCTGACATTGATCTTTCGTTACGTACTGAATGCTGACTAGCTTCAGAGAAGTGAAATGAGCAGCACAGACCGCAGATATGCTGAAATGCTAATGTGATACATACCAGCAATTCGTGAGAGCTCGTTAATGATGTTGTCAAAGGCTGCAGAAGTAAGAGAAAAGGTCAATTAATGCTTTTTTTGGTGCACAAATATTTGCTAAAATCCGAGGTGTGCACTATTACCTTTCCCAGAAATATCAACCTGAGACTCGTCTTGTCCTCTGTCATCGCTGATCGTTGCTTTGTACACACCCACATCCTTCTTGGAGAACTGGGGGCGAAATTTCAGAACACAGTGTTTGCTGAAACAAGCTACTTGAGTGTGTTTTCTGTGGGCTGCTCGTTTAACACAGCTCGCTTATGTCGTTTTATACGTTCTTTTCCCATTACTCGGACTGCAAAATGAAGTGTTAGACACCCACTGCCGGAACTACCAAAGTGTTTTGATTATTGTTAAAACACAAACCTCCTTTTAGAGTCTGCTCTGAGTCCATGTTTTTTTTAAAAGAACGTGATCATAATTAGCTTTGGAACTGTATCATACTCCCTGGATGTCTAATTATGTAACTGACCACTATATCAACGATCTAGTCTACATTCCCATAAGGACATTTATGTTTGATTACTCGTTAACTCGCTCGCTTTAAAAGCCCGAATGAACATTTTGCTGTGTTTTACAATGTTATATACGTTAAGGAAAATCATGATGACTATGTCACCCTGTGCAAATTGTTGTATCTACTAGTTACTGGAGACAAGCAGGGAATTTTTTAAATGTCATATCAGAACAGCAGACCTTTACAGTGATGCCAGTGCCTAGATAAAAAATAATCTGTGTGTAGGAATAATCACCTTGGTGCATTGGTGCGCCTATGATGCAACTGTCCATGTTGTGACTGGATACAAAGATAATATGAACAACAAGGGACTAGGAACTCGAAGAAAAGTTACATGAGAGGGATATTTTTACTTTCATGTAGTTTAAAAAACAAGTCCTGTTCTCATCTCCAGTTAAACCAATTATGAACTATCCACTTTTTTCATGTGAGCTTTCACAGTGTTTACAGTTTAACAGGTTCATATTGTTTTTAAAAGTTCTTCAGATTTAGGCCACACCTACTTTAGGTTTAAATCTGAATACAGAGATCAATATATTCCGCACTAAACAGATATAGATTCATGTCTTAGCCAAACATTATTTCACCAGCATGATGTGCTTGGTTCAACCGTTTTCTTTTCATCATCAAGAATTCTTTCCAGTTCATCTTATTTTCTCCTGAGAGTAACAAATCCTTTCAATCATGCAGTCACACAGCGTGTCTACGTTATTACTATGAGCATCTGTAACATCATCATTCCCATTAACCGACATCAGAGCTTTGAATGCGATCTGCCATGAAACATAAATCGACATGTTCATTATTATAAAACCAAAAGACTGCAAAAAATTTGATTAACCTCTGCAAACAATGGGAACATAAAAATTAATAAAATCTAAAAGCCTTACCGACTCAGCAGGAACAAATGAATCATGCAATTATTCCATACAGATTACAATGTACACTATGTTTTGCACTTTAACGACATCTGTTGCTGCTCAAGTTGTACTGTTATTGCAGCAGTCCCTCAAATTTGTTCTGTTTTATTGACTCAGTAACTACACTGCTGTTTTTATTTTTATGTTTTCATGAATCCAAGATCTCACCAAAGGCAGGGTGAGTTTACAGACTCCGGAGTTCAGGTCAGCAGGCACGTCAGGTATCACCTCCACATCGTTCTTAAACCAGTGGAATACAGACTCTTTTTCTATTAATTAACACCAAGCCGCCACAATGATATCTTTATGCCTGAGCCAAATAAGGCCTGACACGTTAGTCATTCAAACTGGCACTGAAAATAAGCACAGGCCATTTGTTTGAGGTGTGTTCAGGCACAAATGTGGCTCCACTTGCCTTGCAGATGAGGCTGACACTGGCATCTTCCCCAACATGAACAGACAGGAACTGGCTAAAATGAGGTCCTAGCGAAAGGGAGATCATTGGCAGTTGATGAAGCAATCACAGCAGCAATGAGAAATGAGCAGATTTACATCTGAAGGATGATAAATGCATCCACCTGGCTTTTCAGAAATTAGCATTTTAGGTTGTATTATATCCTTATGAGTAGAATAACACCCTCTAACCGTGTCTATAAAAACGTCCTGTAATTGAGACCCAACAGCTATAATTCATTCTTAAATTTACTTAATATATTTTGCTCTGTTTTTAACCTTCACTGCTTTACTATTCTTGAGATTCTACTGTGACATATGGTAGGTCTACATTCATTGTAGACATGTAACAAATACAAATACATTATGGGAATACAAATGGGAGGCACACTGAGCGAGAGCATGAGTGACAGTAGATGTGGGCGTGTCAAGCGATGCAGTTGAGCTTTATGCAAATTTGGAGCGATTTGGTGCAGCGACTAGCAGTGGGAGTGAAGACAGTAGAGTACAGGTGATCCATGATCCGCCAAGCTGCCTGAGAGTCTGAACTGTTTTGTCAACCCAGACAGTCCGGCGATCGTGCTTTCACCGCAAACAAACAGAAAGCACACACTTCTTCTCCTTCATCTTGTAGGATATGATGCGTATATACCATGGTGAATTTTATATACAAAGGCTCTCCCACCAGAATGTTTCATTTTAGTGGCAAGAAAACTCGTTTGTTGTCAAAAATGGAATGCTAGCTGCGCCACCCACTGATCAATGTAGGAACGCCTACTGGCGTCTTCATAGTACAACGACTGGTGACTTGCAGTGATTAAATCGCTATGTGTGAGAACGTAAATTTAGGGTCCGCTTGGCCAGGGTCTTATATTTTGGGAAACCTACTAATTTAATTAGAAAATATCACAGGCGGGTCTGAATATTGATACGTATATCTATACAAATTCCTATAGTGTCCTTGCATTACACCCCTTGTGTATAGTTATAGGTTATAGATACATAAAAAACATAAAAAAATAAAGACTGTGTGTATTAATAAAACACAGATTGATTTTTCTCCTGCTTCTATTTGATTTATACCCTCTTTCACACGGATGTACTCCCTCCTCTGATATTCAGCCTCAGCCAGAGCTGCCTTGAAAGCTGGAGTAAAAAAAAAAGCTAGGGTTAAGGGTCTGCAAGCCAAATCATAATGGGAAAATCATATTTTTTGAATATATATATATGTGGGTGTGCGTGTGTGTGTGTGTGTGTGTGTGTGTGTGTGTATAGATGGCCTCACCATCTCCAATTAGCACCAGAGACGACTGAGCCTTTCCTGTTCCGTCCTGAATCTGAACGGTGAACGTCCCCTCGTTGTCCTCGGTGAAGTGATCCAGCACCATCTCAATAATGCCCGTGGCTACATCGTGTCTCATTTTAGTTTGCTGGGGCAAAAACAAGAAGAAAGCAAAACAAATAGCAAAGTAAATTGCCCTCATTGGTGCTTCTACTAGGTTTATATGGGAATTTCAATCGGATCGGATGTATTATTACGTTTTCTTGGAGGCGTTCGGGGTGAGACTGCGTAGGGTGCAGTGCATCCCAGGGTTAACTTAATCTAAAACCTAAAACAGTTCTCACCAAGCGCTCGAACATTTACACCGATGTCACAGGCTGTCTGTGTCGCTTTGCATGACACTCGTTGCTTACCTCGCAGTTGACAAGCTCCTTGTTATTGGCAAAGAATTTGTAGGTCACAGCAGAGGAGATGTTCTCAGCTTGCAGCCATAAGCGCACACGACCTCTTTCCAAAATTTTGTACGCAAGCTCGGTCTTCAGAGGGATAACTGAGGCAAAAACAGAAGTGGCAAAGGTGAATTTCATGTGCTCTCATGCTTCACACATATGCCCTTGAAAATGGCACAGACATACACAAATCCGCCTCGGCTCTGAGAATACTGGTAAAACATCGGTCGAGAAGACATTGGTCAAGGCGCGTGCGATAATTCCCGTTCTAAACTCTAAAGAGAGTCGTGGAATGAGGCGGCATAAAAATAGCAGGAGTAGTTACTTGGTTACTTACTTGGATGGCGGATGTCATGACTGAGTGCCAGCATTTTCTCAAGCTCTGAAATGAAGAGAAACGCATCAAATACCACCAAATATCTGTGAGCACAGTGCAAGAAAAAGCATCATATGCACATATGGTGCACATGGTGCATGGTTTTTGACAACCTGAAATTGCTTGCCAAATGGAAGTGATTTTAAGCCATGATTATGTTCCAGTGGCGAACGCTGTGAACATCTTTAACCCAAAATGATGCTTTTCATGTGACATCACGTCGTTTAATCGCTGCTATTTCAAGACCCGAATAAAACACTGGCTGAATCAATGTTATTGTCGGTGCTTCATCAAGAAGATTCATTTTCATTTATACTGAGAATCGACTGTCCTAATACACTCGACTACATGCAATATATCTTCAACAAAAAGCAATACAGCGGCTCCGCCCACAGACTCACTGAATCCGAGCGGTTAAAGATTGGAAAAAAGACATTTTTGCAATCTGCCTGTGTCCACTGTAGCCTTCGATTCCTGTTCTTGGCTGACAGCACTGGAACTCGATGTGATCTGCTGCTGTTGTAGTCCATCCGTCTCGATGTCTGGCATGTGTTCTGAGATGCTTTTCTGCTCACCACGTTTGTAACGAGTGGTTATTTGCGTCACCGTAGCCTTTCCTGTTCACTTGAACCTGTCTGGACATTCTCCTCTGACCTTTCTCATCAACAAGGCGTTTCTGTCTGCAAGACTACTGCTCACTTGATGTGTTTTTGTTTTTCTCGCCATTCTGTCTCAACTCTAAAGGCTGTTGTGTGTGAAAATTCAACAGTTCTCCTGCAATACACGAACCAACCTGTCCAGCATCAAGATCAAAGTCACTGAGATCACCTTTTTTTTTTTCCCCTCATTCAGATGTTTGATGTGGACATTAAAGCTCTGAAGCTCTTGACCTGTACATGCTTTTAATCATTGTCATACTGTCACATAGATAATTCCATGAATAAGCAGATGTCTACACATGTTCCTACTGAGGTTTTCTGCCAGTTTAAGTGGAATCTGCATTCAAGGGCGGTACATAGAGATCACTCAAAGCGCTTTACTTAGAATAGGGGGAGGGGCAGGGGGGGGTTCTCTTCAACCACCACTAGAGTGTAGCATCCACCTGGATGATGCTACGGCAGCCATAGTGCACCAGAACGCCCACCACACACCAGCTATTAGTGGAGACCTTACTTCACCTTGCTGAGTAAGGTGAGTCACGTTTTGCCTCTAGGTGCCTTTGTGTTGTGGGGCAAAGCCACAGATTTAGTCTCGAACAGAAAAATCACCCGACTGAAGCACTCCAATATGAAATGACTGTCGTTTGTCACATTTTTGGCCACTCAGATGATAATTTGTGGCTAAACACCTATGCGTGCGATGTGCTGAGAATATCAGTAAGCATATATTCATGTGTTTACTGATATTCTCAACACATCACATGAATAGAAGATAATAAAATATTAAGGGCATAATATACAGGACATCGGAATTTAAAAAAAAAAAAAAAAAACTTGATGCATAATGCATTATACTTGCTCCATAATTAGCATCGCCCACCTTCTGATGAGATTTTGTAACTGGCTGAAGCTCCATCAGTGTTGGTGACAGAAACAGAGTAAGTGCCCACATCCTCTTTGTCTGGGTTCTTGAACAACAGAGTCGAGCTTTGACAAGCACAGAGAGGCAAACGGCACACTGGGTCAGCATACAAATGAGGCTTAAATATGTACAAACTGTTTTAATACTCCATAACAGCTAGCCATATACGGTGTATGCTTACCAACTGCCTGATGTTTTATTTACAATTCCTTTGGAGAATTCCGTGATTTCTTCATAGGACTTCTTCCACACAAACTGGGATTTCTCCGTAATCTGACAGCTCTCGAAAGACAGATAAATATCTCCAGTCTCCTTGTCAACGCCACACTTGATTTCCTGAGCACCTTCGAAAGAACACATATGAAAACGAATGTATACACATAAATCATCCTAATTCAGAAGTGTGTAAGGGATATGGGGTAGACATGTTGGATTTATGGCATGGATACAGTGGGATTATGGGGCACACTTGCCTCCAACGCATCGTCCTTCATTGTCCTGTGGTGTCCTCTCTCTCTCTCTCTCTCTCTCTCTCTCTCACACACGCACACACTCTCATACACACACACACACACACACACACACACACTCACACATAATATATATATATATATATATATATATATATATATATATATATATATATATATATATATATATATATATATATATATATATATATATATATATTATATATAAATATACAAACACACACACACAAGTACACAGTGCACTCTGCTGGTGGAAGTGTGTGCCTTCCTTTTATAGAGTATGAATGTTTTAAGCCAATTCAAGATGAATCATCTCGTCTGCTGGGTTTTTTTTTTTTTTTTCTTATCTGCGGCCGGGCAGACATCTGCCTCCCTCAGCACTTCGGAGTGTAGTTTCCCTCTCTCTTTCTATTTCTCTCCCTTTCTTTAACATGACCTCTTACACTGCAAGCTGTTTACCTTGTTTCCGCTTCTTCAGCCTGATGCCTCCTGATATAGCCGAGATGGTTGGCAGTCCATGGTAGTAGTGGGTGTGTGAGTTGCTTATATCTGTGTGTGTGTGTGTGTGTTACCTGGAAGTGCCTTGGCACACACTGGGTCAGAGGATATTGAAGCATTTCCAATGCCCTGGGCGTTCTCAGCGCGCACACGGAACATGTAGGATGAGCCCATCTCCAAGTCCTTCACCTAAGCATTACACATTACTCACGTTATTTTTTTTTTTTTTGTATTATACAGTATGCATATTTTATATATGGTCGAATGTCAGACTGACAGCGCAATAAAATACATTTACATGTTTAGTTTCACGTAGATATGAGTTTCCAGAGACATTACCTTTAGGTAGCAGTGGTTCACAGCACTGGCATTAGATAGTGGTCCAGGTATCAGTACCTGTCTTGCATTTGTCCACATAGTACCCAGTGATGGCACTGGCACCGCTATAAACAGGAGCCTTCCACTCCACCACCAGAGAGTCATCTCTGATCTCAGTGATGCTCAGGTCATAAGCTGGACCTAGACAGAACGTGACCAAAGTCTTAATCCACTGTCAAGAATGTTATCAGTAATGCTAAGATAGACTCTGGATCCACCACAAACCCTGCTCATTATGAAGCTGTTACTGAACATGAATGAATGAACGCATGAATAAAATTTTCCAACAAATTTTTATGGAGTTAAATAATATAGAATTGGTCATTTTTGTGTGATCATAAGCCAAGCACAGTATACAAATCATGGCAGTGGCATGGGTGGGCGATATTTTCATACGTGAACATTGACTAAATGTGTGTTAGATGTGTGATGCAATATCCCGACAAATCAATATCACACCCCACTCCGCTCACATCAGTGAAGTTGCACTGTTTCTGGCCACGAACCCACCAAGAACATTACATCCACATTAGGGATACTATTAGAAATTTGTTTGTTTGTTTGTTAGAGAAAGATTGCTAGTAAGGTTCGCATGACATCTGGATGAGACTAGAGTTGTACATGGGGACTTTGGAACAAAAAAAAAGTAAGGCAAGTTGGTCAGATATGAAGCTCAAAGGACAAACAAATGCTTTTCTGGGCCTTGTCCATTGTCTTAGAGTGTTTCTTACTCCTTTTCAGGGTCACAGGGAACCTGGAGCCTATCCCAGAACGGACTAACTATCTAACTATCTAACTATCTCACTATCTAACTAACTATCTATCTATCTATCTATCTTTTTTTGTCTGTCTGACTGTCTGTCTGTCTGTTGTCTATGTATGTATGTATGTATGTATGTATGTATGTATGTATGTATGTATGTATGTGTATGTATATATATATATATATATATATATATATATATATATATATATATATATATATATAATTCCGTTTAGGCCACACTCACTTTGGGTTTAAATCCAAAGTCAGAAATGGACAATTTTAGCGCAGATACAGTAACAAATAGTGGTATTGTATTATACTGTTAGTCTACATTATAGCACTAAATAAAACTTAAATTTGTGTGGAAATGAAATTTGATGTAAAACTGATACCTTAATCATTTTTATTGGTGCCTGAGGTATTTTTTGAGTAAAAGTTCATGTAGCTATCCACGGACGGAAGTCTATGCTCCATAAATATATGCTCAGATAACACCGTAAAACTTTGAAATCTCATTTTGAATGTGTGATTGTGTCAAACAGAAGGCACAGTCCACAGGTTCAAAGTGAAAATATATACTGTATTATCATGAGCCTCACTTCAAGCTTTCTGGTAGAGTTATGAAGACTTCCAAATACAGTATCACTTTAATCCAATGGAAAGATGAAGAAGCAAATACTGAACACCAGAAATGCATTGGTTGGCTTAGAACATTGTTCAGAATTGAAAATTGTTACTTTACTTCACTATTACTTTCATTTAATTGGAGGATGGTGGTGGGGCTGGGGTGTTAGGAATGCAAAAGCATTTTTACTTGCATTAAAGCTTTCATTAAGTACCATATTTCTTTAATGTACAGTATGTGTGTGGTGTTCGTTACCTGGCTCGGGCATGTTCCATGCTTCACATATGAATGGAGCACTAACGGGAGATGCATCACCCAAACCGATTACATTAGCACCATAAACCTTGAACTGATACACTGCACCAGGAGTCAGGTTTTGAACCTGGAGACATAAAAATAAAAATAAAAAACACCACAAATCACTCCAAACTCTTCTCATCTGGAACCGTAACATAAACCGTAGCAGAGTGTAGGAGGTAAATTTGTAGGAACCTTGTAAAGCCTCTCTTTAATGGGTGGGACGTTGACCTCTTGCCATATTTTCTTAGCCAGATTGCACTTGTCGATGTAATATTTGGTGACCTCAGCACCCCCACAGCGGAGAGGACGCTTCCAGCTGAGCACCATGGATTGGCCATCGCAGTGGAGGAGAGCGATGTCATAGGGAGCCGAGGGGAGCTCTGCACACAAGATAGATGACTCGTGCTTTACGCGCCTATTACTCAATGTCCACGGCAGCACGCTGTACTCTGGCTATCTCTGGCTTTTAATAAAGTCAATTCGTGGCCATTTATTGTCTGCTGTGACTTATAATGCGGGAATGATTTATGGCGGATGCGATGCATTACGACTGGTGTTTGTTGCGAATTATGAATGCGAAAGTGGTCGTTTAAATCAACATTCGGAAAGTTTTCGATGCTAAGACACAAAGTAGTAGACACTGTCAGTAACTCCTGCAGTATTAAAGCCGCACACTGATTTATGGAGCAATTTTATTTGCATCAGCATTATGGTAGACGTAATATATATGATTGTGTGAGCAAAAATCCTGTGTTCAGTAGATTCGATCTGAAATTTTTATAAGGACATTTTATGTGCATAATGTATATTTACTCACTTGCTCACTTTGAGTAACCGTTTCGTCCTGGTTACTTTGTTCTTTCTAAGTTTCTATTTAAACGCTTCACGTTAGTTTAGGACTTGAAGAACACCGAATAGGCCACAGTGTTCAACGGTATTGATTATGTGTGAGACTTGATTAATAACAGCTTTTAATTTTTAAAGACTTTTGTTAAAACCGAAAGGATGTCTGTTGTCGGGTGATGTCTTTCACACCCAGTTGCTCTGGAAATCATGGAACATAGTTCACATTTCATGACTGCAATATACACGTTCTCTCACAAGATCCCAGTTGTTATTCAGGATAATGTTTTTTTTTTTAACAGTTTCAGTGTTTAAATGACTTAGCAAAAGAGAAAAAGTGCTCGAAACTGTCCTTGAAAACAAAGTTTTCAGAGATTGGTTACACATGGACTTAGGCTGGGGTTGTTGGGTTTTTTTGTGGGGTTTTTTGTACGCCAATCACATTATACACCTGCATTTACTTTAGGTTATGAAAATTTTCAAGATCAGGGTATTTCAATAGCATCGTGACAACCACCTTTAAGCACAAGTACTTTCCTGTAAGCCCAAAAGACATCAGGAGATCGAGAAATACGGACTTAAGGAGTGCGATACAATGTAAGACAATTTTATTTAAGAAAAATAGCAAAGACTAATATGATAACATGAATGAGAAGATGGCAAACGTTGCCAACTAAAAGGAGTCTAGTATGGTATATTACCAATATATTGCTGCACAAATAGTCCTAGTCGTAATGGTCGTATTAATCAGTGCAAATTCAGTTGAATTTTATAATATGGCTCCCACCATGATTGTTCTGAAGTTCATAAAATAGCACTTGATCCAGCATGTCCTATTTTGCTTAATGGCACACACAATGTGTATGCAAGATGTAGGATATTTCTCATGCTTTTAATTCTCTAATTTAGTTCGTCAAATGAATACAATAATGCCAATTCAATGTGCACTTCTGTAAAGAAAGTTTGCCCATAGTTTAAAGAATAAGCTGACCTAGCACTCAATTTATTGAGTTCTTTTACAAATTAAGCCTGTTGTTATATCTGGTCTAGATAACAATATATCCAATTTCAGTGTTAACTCTTCACTACACACACTTTATTCAGCCTTTTGGGTTGAGGTTTTTTTTTTTCCCCTTCCTGTCAGTGGAACAGCAAAGTGGGCACATTAATTCTATCCTTTTTTCATTAATTCTGCATGGACTCACGTCTGCTGCACATGCACTCTGTTATTAGTAGTTTGACATGCTGCTGTATACAAGTCAGAGTAGTATCCCCCCCACCCCCCAGTTTTTAGGTTAGTGAAACTTTGAACTGGCAAAGAAGAAGATTCTCATAAGAAACTCAAAGAGAAAATGTACTTTGTGTCCCAGCTTGACATACAGCACTGGGCTCGGTCATGCGGTTTGTATGAAAGCTGGCCATACGTACTGAGAGCAGCTTTGACAGACAGTGGCGCCGATTCCTGCGACTCCTCACTGAGACCCAGTTCATTGATGGCCTGCACACGGAACACATATGTCTCACCTGTTTTAAGGCCATGAACCACAAACCTGAAACACAAGCAGCACTGCTTAGGTTTAAATCCAAAACACCTTCCTAACAGAGATGGGAAGTACGTTTTTATGTATTTGTTCTTTAATTGGGTTTTTGTTTCACCTAACACTTTTCCAAACACTACATTTCTCTAGAATCATATATATGTAAAGTCATAAGGTGACCTTTTTTTTTTGCAGCAAACAGAGCTCAGAGTTGATTGAAATTCCTAACGAATCAAAATTTTAACAGCAAAAAAAAAAGACCTGATCCAGAATCACTGTAATCTATCTAGTGCTACTTACACTTTGCATATTTATCAAAGCAGTTTGTATTGTGCCAGCTAGCTATTAGCAAGTTATTGTCATGCTAGCTGACATTTGAGAGATTAGGATTAAAGCTGTTCTTAGTTACCTTAGCTAATGTTTGCTACATTCCGTGGTTCCTTGGTGAAAAGGGCACTAATTAAGTGTGTTAAAAGTGATTTCAAGCAGACATCTTTTACTTTTGTGAATATTTCTTCTAGTTTTAATCAGTTTAGGAGTGTGTACTTTTCTGCTTTAACTTGAGTGAAGAAGTTTGACTAGAGATACCGCTATCAGACCGAAACATGCTTCTGAAAGCTCCAAAAACCTCTCACATAAAGAAGTCTGCCAGCTTGGGATTATTTTTTTTTCTATACATTTCTATATGCTTTACATTTCTATAAGTACAACTGCATATATATACATACACACACATACACACACACACACATATATATATATATATATATATATATATATATATATATATATATATATATATATATGTGTGTGTGTGTGTGTGTGTGTGTGTGTGTGTGTGTGTGTGTGTGTGTGTGTGTGTGTGTATGTAAATACATGCACATTAGATTAGAGGACATACTCTGTCTTCTTGTGTGGCTTGTGGTTAGCAGAGGTCCAGTTCTTTGATCCTTTAACACACAAGTCAATATAATAGCCAATGAGGTTATTTGGCTCCTTTGGAGGGGCCCACTGGATCAGAACAGATGTATCGGTTTCTCTTGTGGCCACAACCTGACCAGGAGCTGAAGGAACACCTGGAGAAACAGATAACCTCATTACAATGATCATCCACTGCTGATTAAACTTCCAGATGACTTTCAGAGCATGCATTTGTTACGGCTTATAGCACCATTGGCAATTTAATTACTGTTCTCCTGATCTAGCCTTGAATCAACCTCCAGTTTTTTGCTCACACTTCAGGCAGTGGTGAAGGGGGTCGGGGGGACAGGGGGACGGGGGACGGTTACGGGGGCATGGGTGCTTATATGTGGGTGGTTGGTATACACTAATACCACATCTGACAATGTACACATTAAATAACATTAAAAACACCAATGGAATGTGTCCTTTAGTTTGTTTAATCACACTTATTTATATATTTATTTATTATTGGCTGCTATCATGTGAAACAGGATTAACCAATCAGAATCATACATACATTAGTGAAATTATGCCAACATTATGTTTCATGTTAAAAGAAAAAAAAAATTTTGACCAGTGCTTCATATTCAATGGAATAATAATAACAATATTAAAATGGTTAATAATAACAATAATAAAATGCCTTGAACCATTTTGTTCGAGTTCTTACCACGCAGTTCTTGAGTTTTGATGGGTACAGTAGGCTTGGAGGGCTCACTGGTGCCATACATGTTGGCTGAGAGTATGCGGAACAGGTACTCCTTCCCTTCAGCCAGGTTGAAGACGGCGTAGCGCGGTGAACGCACTGGCACTTGAGTGTTCACCCTCTGCCAGGAGTTACTGCCAACCAGAGTCTAAGCCGTTGAAAAGCACTCCATTACTTCACCCAGCCGTGTCAGCTGACAATCAAGGAACTCTTACAAAAATTCCAGTCTCTCAATTCACAAATTGAAATAGATGGTTAATTACAGCTGTCCTTTAAGCGTTAACATCAGCAGTGAAAGTGATTTGATAGGGGCCTGTAGTGAGCTTCGTAGAGTAGAGAGTAAGATTAAAATCCAGTCTGTGGTTTTTATCACTCTTTGCCAACAACGGCTTCCATCCAGAGATTAAACCAATCCATCAAAAAGCACTCCATTACTTCACACAGCAATGCCAGCTAACAATCGAGAAATGCTCACACTAAAGTGGGAGCTCTTCATTTATGTGCACAAACCGATGGCTCATTGTAAGTAAAAGTGTGAAAGTGATATGGACTCTGTGAGCGTCAAAAGGGTTAGCTTCCTGACCCTGAGGTGTACCAACCTTCTCAATGTAGTACCACATGGGGGCCCTGCCGTTGTACACCGGGGGGGTCCAGCTGAGCACAACATATGTTCGATCAGTCTCAGAGGCGTAGACATTGGATGGAGCTCCAGGAGCTGTTCCCTCAGCTACAGCCAAATCACATCAAACAGAATTACTGCCTGCACCAAACAGCGCGTTTCACTTTCAATCCTTTTCTCACCCATAAACACGCATGCATAAACACCTCTCGCAAACATCTCAATGTCATCCGTTCTGCTTTCAGAAGATAAGACAGCACCATTAAAATGAGTGCATCATGTGCAATATTGGTGTAAACACCCACGGACACACACACACGCACACATATACGCTCCTGACACCAGTTGATGTGTTCATTCCGGATTCAAAAAGCACCACAGATGGTCAGACATTC
This sequence comes from Ameiurus melas, assembly GCA_012411365.1. Taxonomy (NCBI): domain Eukaryota; kingdom Metazoa; phylum Chordata; class Actinopteri; order Siluriformes; family Ictaluridae; genus Ameiurus; species Ameiurus melas. The sequence goes on along the minus strand of CM022755.1, from coordinate 6,318,652 downwards.
CTTTCCTGATGGAATTCTCATCAAAAAGTAATCAGCACCTCTTGAATGTGAGACAATTATGGCCTGTATAATTACTTTTTTTTTTTTTGCAACAACAAAAAATAATAAGAGAAAACAATGAGAGTAATAGTGAAACTCAAATAAAAGGTGATAGACCAAGGTTTAATTGTACGTACAAGAAATAATACACATAGAGCTGATTAGAAGCAACTCAATCAAACGAAATAAAATAATGAGTTTCCTCATTTTTGGGTCTGAACATCTAGATTTAGGAATATTTTTTTAATTATTTTAGCAATCCTTGTCTAAAATATATTTGAATATTCTATTTGAACATGTTTTGTTTTTTTTAATCACTGTAAAACTACATATTACTATTAAATTAACTGCTATTGACTCCGCTAGTACAGCCCGCTATTCATTAGGTATTAAGTATTATTGCTACCTTTAACATATATTAGCGAACTGATTATTATGACAACAGTGTCAGAACTCAAATTGTGTCTACGTATAAACTGTCCAATCACTTTATTAGGAACGGCTGTACATCTGCTCAATCATGCAAAATGGGGGGGGGGGTCCTGTTCTTGGCTTACAGGAATGGAACATGATGTCATCGTCTGCTGTTGTAGCCTATCCGCTCCCAGGTTTGGCGTGTAGTGCATTCTGAGATGCTTTTCTGCTCACCACAGATGTAAACAGTGGTTATTTGAGTTACCATAGCCTACATATCAGCGCAAACTCGTCTGATCATTCTCTGTTGATCTGATCTCTCTCAACAACAAAGTGTTTGGGGAGGGTTCAGTGCCATTCTGTGTGTGACTATCCCAGGAGATCAACAGTTTCTGAAATGCTCAAACCAACTCATCAGGCATCAACAAGCAGTTTCTCGTCATTCTCTGAACATTAACCAAAGTTCTCAACCTGTATCTACGTGATTTCTCAGCATCGTGCTACTGCCACATGATTGGATAATTGCATAAGTGAGCAGGTGTACAGGTGTTCCTAATAAAGAGCTCGTGTGAATATACACTACCTTCAAGGTCATCGTGATAGGTAACAATGTCGAGTTTTCCGCCGAATCTTGCAGCTGTTAAAACAAAAAAAACAAGAGAAATCCAAAAATCTGACACACAAAGGTGAATGATGTTATTTATAATGAAGGATTTGGCTGATTTTTACCATGAAGTCTCTCAAACTCAGTAGGATCCACTGCAGCAATGGGTTCGGACATTCTGGAAGGTCTGCTGATGCCACGCGCGTTAACGGCACGCACGCGAAAGTAATAGGCGTGACCCTCAAACAGGCCTGACACTGGGTACTTACAGATCTTAATGGGTGAGTCATTACACTGTACCCAGTCCTCTGTTCCGACCTCACATCTGTCATGGATTCCAAGCAAAGGCCATAAAATGGACAAGGACAAGAAATTATTTCCAAGCATTCATTATCTCACCATACAATTAAAAAGTCAGTGAAAATTACAGCCTATTATTAAGACAAATAGTGCTTACTCAAAATGGACCAAAGCTCTTTTCTTTTTTTTTTCTTTCCTTTTTTTTTTACTCGTTTAAGAAAAAAAAATCTCATAGGATGTTACATTTCCAATGATATGTTCACTACCATTGTGTAAATACACTGATGATCACTATCATTATGTAAAAACACTTCTGACAATGATGTTTGGAGTCCTCAGTGGTCTATGCCTGATATTTAGGTTTAATAAAAAATTGCCCCATTTCCAAAATACGTGGCGGTTTTCTATCATATAGGTTGTTGACGCAAACAAAGCTGTTCCTGAATGACGTATGATTGCTGCAGGGACTGATTACACAAAACATATGATTGCTCAGAAGGTCTTATTTGAAGATCTGGCTTGCTGTTTATAGCTTAACCAACTTGAAAGTCGGAAAATAATATAGAATAAATAAAAATCCCAAAACCTCATTGGTCTGTGTTTGTTTATAAACCAAACAAAATAACGGGAATAAATTCTTCTACTTCTGTTATACTATGTACACGATAGTATAGTATAGTATAGTATAGTATAGTATAGTATAGTATAGTATAGTTATACTATAGTACCTCTGTGACAAGGTTTAAGGAATTCAAGAACATTTATATGCCAAATTATTTGAAAGCAAAACATTGGCACTGGCACCATCTCAGAATTTTAAGGGTTCAAGTTGTGTTAAAAACAAATTCTCCATCCAATTTTGGAAATGAATAATTAAAATGGCTAAACATTAGGAATCTCCAAACCACTAATATCATTTTATAAGTGTGAATGATGAGATCCCCTCAGTGCCTCCCCACACACTGGCAATCAGCAGCAATTAGTGTAGTTAAGTTAGTTAGTCATGAGAGCAATCAGACATGTCAGCCCGCTCAGTCACCTATCAACGAAATATCCAATGATGGGGCCCTCAGTGGTGGTGTTGGGCGGCTTCCAGGACAAAATGACATAATCCCTGTTCGCGTCATGGATTTTAATGTCCATGGGGGCTCCAGGGGCCAAAGGAACTGGAGGGGGACCATCTGTAAAAGAATCACGACTCTGTGAAATGCTCAAGAAGACCTGCTCTCGTTACCTTCTTAACATTAATATAGCAAGCAAAATGATGGCATGATTTAATGTAATTAAGTAATTCCAGTGTACTTCGGTAAAAAAAAAATATATATATATATATATATATATATATATATATATATATATATATATATATATATATATATATATATATATATATATATATATATATATATATATATATAAAATGTTCAGCATAGTATACATTAACGTTTGCAAAGGAACATGACTTTTTTATTTATTTATTTATTTTTAAATTTTTTTTACAAAAGTCCTTTAGATGTCCTAGACATCAACATAATAAAAGTCATATAAAGCAAACAACAACCACACTTGTTGTGGATTCTTGTTTGTTTGGAATGCAGATAAGAGATAAGATTGAAAACCCCTGACTGTGTAAAAATGTAGACACCCTACATGTATTACATACATTTGGTATTACTGTATAATCCCTATTTCAATATTTCACACCTACTGCATTAGTGTGTCAGAAAAGGGGGGGGTAGATTTACTATATTTTTTAAGCAGTTTTAAATAATAAACCAAGGTTCTGATAAAACATCATCAAGGTTGTCTGCGATTTTACCTGACAAAAAAAAAATCTTAGCAAGTGACAATATGGGCAAATTCATCTAATATTTCTTATTATGAGTTTATTATCATCAAATCTAAGATTATTAGGCTTAAAGATTATTATTTACTCATTGCAAGATTGAAATGTCTTTTTCTAATGGCAATTTTATTTTCATCTTTCTAAAAATATTTTTTTTAAATTCTTTACTGATCTGCCAATAGAAAAGGGCTATTTCAACCATGTAAAAATAGGTAGAAATGGGATTAATTATCTCAGTTTGGTTTCTTGTAAGCTTATATAAGGGAATACAAGATGAATGTGACTATGTGTAAGATATTTACACTTGCTAAGATTTTATTTATTTTTTTGTAGTGCGGAAGAACTGTGGAATGTTTTTCATGAACTTTCTACACTGTTCAACATAGTGATTTCTCTGATTCAAAAGGCATCTTCACTTCATGGAATTTCTTGCCCTTGACCATTCACAATACTTTATATAAAACCTATAGTAAGAACTTTATGTCAGCTTTAAGGTTAAATTTGTTTGCTTTCTCATAATGCATGTGAGAAGGAAATCATTATCCACTTCATTGAGCTCAGAGATTTTTACCTTCCACATAGATGTAAGCCTTGTGCACTGCATCTCCTCCTTTGGTCACCATGCGAAGGGTATAAAGACCCTCATCGTCCTTGGCGAGGTGAGTCAGTGTGAGCTTAGCGACACCTCCCCCAGACTCCATTTTCACCCACTTTGACTCCTTCAAAAGGTGCTCTATAGGTTTAAAAGACGCAGCTCAGCATGGTATATCTTTTTTCCCCTCGGTCTAAATGAAAAACAAGCCTTCCTTTCGACTATGCCAGTGATGTGCACCAAAAGTGTAATTGAATTATGTTTTTAAGAACAGCAGGTGAGGAGCTGATACTGTGAGTTACTGTACAAAATGGAGAAATATTTCAAGGTCTGTGTCACAGATGTGTCATGACTTATCAAGAAAGTAACAAATTATTAAAGTATATGTAAAAGCTCACAGGTTGTAAGAGTATGAATGTACTGTATCTTAGGGACTGTAGGAAGAACAGTTATATCTTTAACCCCTTAAATTTACATCACATTATTCACTTATTCATCTTAAAGCACATTACTAAATAAATACAGTTAGACTAACTGCAAGAAGTATGTATTTAACCCTTTACCGCATGATATTTCCATATCCAACAGTAAATTTATCTCCAATATTTCGATAAGTAATGATACAAAACTACTATTTTCCTATGTAGCTGGAAACAAACTTTGACATAACATAATTTGACATAACCAGGAAGTGCTGTTTACACTTCCTTTTCTGCAATAACATGGCATGGCGAAGGTCATCATCGGAGGGCTCTCGACATTGTATTACCTTTTCAATATTTCGGCAAAACTACATAAAGGAGAAAACTGAAACACTATCTGACATATGTTAATATATTTTTTTTGGCATTAAACAAGTTTATTTAATAATTCTAAAACAATTCACTTTATTTCTAAGTGTCTGTGGACAGTGTTTTGTAGGCAGCATGTTGTAGGTTTTATGTATCGTACCATCTCTGTACCACTGGGCTTCGGGCTGAAGATTGGCCAGATTGGGGCTTATAGTCATCTTACAGGACAGAGTCACACAGTCGCCCTCTTTACCAAACTTCACATCGAACGTCTCCAGAAAGGTGATGTTGATCTTTGTATATTTAATCTCGGGTAAAATTCCATCTAAAATAACACAATACATAGCCATTTTTAAATTTCATATATATATATATATATATATATATATATATATATATATATATATATATATATATATATATATATATATATATATATATATATATATATATATATATATATATATATATATATAATGATAGAATAAAGATACTGATAATATAAATGTAACAACATTTGGGCGCAAAAGAAACATGTAAAGGATAAAACACAATAGAGCATGATTTTATACCAAATTAATCCATGCCGGGGTGGTTTGATGTCTTTACCAACCTAAAGTGGGTTATTTTCCTATAACAGCATATCCTAAAGGGTTTCATTCCTCTTATACTACAGCAATTTGTCAACAATTACATCAATCCATCCATTTTTTGTACCATTTATCCTACACATCGTCCCAGCGGAGCCTGGAGCCTGTCCCAGGGACCCCATAGCACAAGGTGTGGGACAGCTTATTGTGGATTAAGAAAAACATACAGTGTTACCAAAATAGCTTTAGACTTACATTGATAAGGAATCCAAGAAAAGGGGCATACTTTCTCTTCATCTTTGACCCCTATACAATGTGCACAATAAAGGGTTCCCAATTACTGAAATAGTATAAAACACCATTAATACATTAATAATAATTAATAATTGTTATAATAAGTCCAGGAACAATTTTTATTTTACCATTTATTAAACTCATATACAGTTTATGCATCATCTAGCCCATAGTTCCCCTCTCCAGACCACCAGAGGGCGCCCTCCGCTGAGTAATAAACCCACTTCCCCGTGTCATTTCCCATGTCCTGTGGTACTGCCATATAAAGCATATAAACCTGAACTCATAGTCTTGAGGAATGATTCTTTGTGTCTTGTCTTGTCCTGATTTTGTCATTTGCACTCGTCCCAATAAACCTTGTGCATATGGATCCTTACTGTCCTTAATCCCTGAGTACCACGTTACAGTGTATTATATCTTTTTAAACTCATTTTCTCCAAATGCTTGTCATTTAGAATTATCCTTTTTTTTGTCACAAGGCAGATACGAAAGTGCTTATTGTCCACTTCTGCATACATGAGCTCACAAACACCCAAGGATTGTTTGGAAGACCTGGTTACTGCACATTCATTAATGAGTCATTAATGAGCATTTTAAACGTCTATAAAAATAAACAAAAAACCCAGAAACAGCTTTAGATGTAGCACACCACTGAGCCATTACACCTCCAGGTCAACAGAGGTCCTCCTCCCCTGAATACCAAGGACTGTTCTTCTTCACTACTCACAACTTCCTGGTTTGTGAGCATGGTTCACAAACACTCTTTTTGTGAAGTCTTGCCAACTACCTATAAGTTCCGAGCTCTTATTTCTCTGACTGCTTTGATTTTTGTTGTGGATTATTCTACAGATTACTGTGTTGGATGAAGATTATGAAGTTTGGATTGAGTTGTGCAATTGCACATCGATCCTCAACACTTTTCCGCAAAGTCCTTTTACGACAGAATTGTAGTCGTTGTACATATCCGATGGAGTAAAAACAGCTGTAGGAGTTAAACTGCTGTATGGCTGTGTGTTATTCTGATAGCTTGTTTGTTTAAGGCGGTACTCACTCTTGACGATCACTGAAGCCAGAGAAGAGGCCTGGCCGTGAGTGTTAGCGGCAACAGCCGTGTACTGAGCAGTGTCATCAATCCCACACCTGCACAAGGAACACACACACACTCACTCACTGTTGAAGACTGTCCATTTTCTCCCAGGAATCACCCCAAACTTGGATCAATATACAGAATCAATAACAACTTCAATCTCATTCGACTTGTTAATCAAATGATAAACCTGCCAGCGCTGCACAATGTCTGCTTTGATTGGATATACAGCATGGTAATCTCCTAATTGACAATTGGACAGAGCGCAAAAATTCTCCCTAGTGTGTAATACATAAGCTGTCTTTGATCCAGTGCTGTGGGGGAAGTAAGCGTTTTAAGCTGCGTGCAGTAGAGTGCTGCTTACACACAAGATTAAGAACAGATAATTTTTTACACGCTGCATGAGTACTTGAGGCTCTCTAGATACAATCAGCTGGGACGGAGAAGCAAAAAAACAGAATGATCTGAATGGCAAGGACGTGGTCAGCGGCGAGGTGTAAATGGTAAATGGCAAATATACTGAGCTGCCAGGAGAGGAAGAGTCATGGTAATGTGACCTTCACCTCAATGCTGCTATTTTTAAAGCACTCTCATCTCCCTTGCTGCAGCAGTACGCTCACTTCTCTGACTGGAAAGCAAAAAAATGTTGTTGTTTATTTTTGTTAAGAAATTGTGTTAAGAAATGGTTCTCCAATGTGTAGTATCTATGTAAGAGCGGAGCTTTGAGAAAGCATTAACCTTGTGCTGAATCTTATTGTGATTTCACAGAGTGTTTCAAAGCATCCCAGTTTTCAGAAATAAAAGGGGGGAAAAAATTCAAAGCTGAGACGCAGAAAGTGATTTTGAAGTGATGGCCCATGTGGACATTATAGTGATATCGATGTAGGGACAGAGAACGTGATCCTGAACTCTTTAAGGCGCTGGTAGGTCGCATGACGCTGAGCTCAGCACTTGGGTATGAACAGCTGAGAGGAGCTCAAGACATGTTAGGGCTTGGACTAAATTGGGATAAAAGCTCACTCACACACACACACACACACACACACACCAGCTTCCTTTTGCGGATGACTGGAGAGCAGTGTGCAAACAAAAATGGCTCATATTCACTCAAATTTGTCCAAAATATATTTTACAGCTTTTACATGCTAAAGAATTCAATAAGGATCTGATCCTTAACCTGTAATCTTAATCTGAGGCTCTGGTAGGATCATAATTTTCATACATTTCTTTACAGGATTATGATCAACTATAGAAGGAAATGGGTGACGTGTGCACTGTTATGTGAGTGAATCTAAAGATGAACAAAAATTCAACAATCATCCCTGTGCTTTCTAAGCTTGCAAAGAGATACAAGGAATAAGTAGTGTCCCGCAATCAGTAAGTCTATAATTAAAAAATTATAGTGAATACTATTCAATTCATTGGATATTATTCAAACAATAGATACAACAGCATTTCAACTGGTGACGAAATCCACACTAATGCCTTAATTACTTGATGATGTTCAGGCAGTGGATTCCAGCACTGCTTTCCACAAAGTATTTTCCGGAAGAAATGTCGATCAGGACATCATCCTTGAACCTGATAAAATCAGAACAAAAAGTAAAATCAGGTGATTAATGGCTTTGATGAGCTCGTTCTAGACACCTTCATACAAATTTCAGCCCACACTGCTTCATGAGCTTATATCTCCACTTTTTTTAGCTTTATGTTAAATGTTCTCTGGCACACTCTAGCCAAGTATTTTGACTGCTTTGCAGTTGAATTTGGTCATGTGGGGTCTTTATATGCACTGCTTTGAGTCCTCTGGAATAAATGGCACACTGACAGGGCCTAGACAGGTGACTGATTTGCGGCATCTTGCCGTAATCCTTATATCCAGTCTTAAGGCTTATTTTAAATTTAGTAATCGATATTAAAACGAAGAAATCTTTTTGAATGACGGGAATTTTTTTTCTATAATTATTATGTATTAGAAAGGTGATATTTTTGGTCATTTGAACTCAAAACAGGTAACAGGTACAAGTGCGGAAGTCTAGTGACTAGTCTTTGTAAATATAACGTGAAAAGGTTATCTCACTCACGTTTGACAAGCATGTGAAAGGATTCTGCGTGCTCATTTAAAGAAATATTTTTTCTATTGCTAATAACCGAGTTGGATTATATAAAAAGAGATGGTGTGGGACATTGAGACTTGGTCGAACAGCACATCATTTGCTAAGGATTGAGCAGAAAAGAATGAATTGCATTTTCCTTTGTATCTTTGCCACGGACTAACCATTTGACTTGCGGTCTGGGGTAGCCTTCCACGGTGCAGAACAGCTTCACAGGAGTGTTTTCAAACACAGTGTGGGACCTGAGCCTCACCAGGAACTTGGGGCCTCTGATCATGGATGATTCACGGATGTACTTTTCTGGAATCTTCCTGTGCACCTGCCAGAATGAGAAAGGACTGTTTCATGACCTTGTTATGAGCGTGATCCGGGAATATATATATATATATATATATATATATATATATATATATATATATATATATATATATATATATATATATATATATTGTATGTATATAGCTATAAGTGTGTGGGATTGGGAGTATATGTACATAATTTCAAAATATTATTATGGAACATATTGTATAAACCCACATAAGACCTGTGTTTACATCCAAGCCAGTGTTATAACACGTTAAACTCTCCGCTTAAAGCAAATTTTGTGTTAACGATTTTTCAGTTACTAACAGTGAAACGAGACAGACCATATGTAGTTATGTGAATGAGGTATATAAGGCGACCTGTGAGTTTACGGGGTTAAAATACATTTATTAATCATTTCAAGATGTCATCTGTACAGCCAGATTGTAAGTGAACCTTACCACATTCTGGACATTCTTCTGTGATTTGTATTCATATCTCACTTCTTCGACTTCAGAGCTAAAAACAGAGTCATTCACATCCTTTACAAATGACGCAGTTGACTGTACACCAACACATTTACACATCGACAGGCAAACATTTGCATCCATCATCGAATGGATACACAAAGAGAAATCTATTGTACGGCCAACAATTGTCAGATTAATGCACACTTGTTTGACATTGATTAAAATCATTCACTCCTCATTGCTGTATTCATTCTTTGGTTCAACACCAATTATGAAATAGTACGTCACGAAAAACAGGCCATGACTTTAAGCCCAAAAGTGAACTTAATTATCAATCAATCAATGCCCAGGTTGTTTTTATATGAACTGGTCATTCACTAGATAAAATCATCTGAAAATGAAAACCAGAATGCTAAATATTACTTCCAGGATGAAAAACCTGTGCAACATGTGCATGCAGTAAAGTCACTCCATCAACACCAATTAAATCCCATTTTTATTATTTTTTTGCCAGCATTTTTCCTGCTGACAGAAATGATGAGGGTAGAGATCATTTCTCAAAACCTTCATACAAAATCCAGCGTGCTCAGCATCGTACCTGGAGTATTCCTTGACCACGTATCTCGACTGCTTACTGTGATAGTCGTGAGTGAAGTGCTTGCATCTGGCGACGGCGGCAGCCATGTTCAACTACCAGAAAAGGGCCTATGAAGTGAAACCAGTAATGAAGCCATACACTTTGCACCCACAACAGATTGAGTAATTTAGTCATCTACTAAATGCAATCTAAAACTAATTTGAAGCTAATTGGAAGCTATTTTCTGTGATTTAGGTGCTACATCATTGTGGGATATTACAGCATAAAGTCCTGCTCCAAAGAAAAGAGCTTGTGAGTTGGAAGATCAGAGAGGACTAAAATTATGGGATGTAGTAGATAAGCTAATAATAATAACAACAGATAATCTGTCCAAAAAACTAAATCCCTTTAGTTAAATGACTAGTTTATGTTCATTAAAGTTTTTATTACAGCCACTGTTATTAGTACATCAGGCCACAGCCACAGATGCTGTGTGTATAAAATGGAGGAATACACATACTTAATTTTGATTTGTTTAACAAATTCAGTGATCCATTTAAAATCTTTTCCTAATCCATTAAAGTTATTTTATTGCTGATGATATTATTAACGCTGAAGTTCAGTATCGCATATTTGGTAAACAGTTTCCCTGTTCAGTTGGAAATCATGCACACACAATAGATGCCATTTTGTATGTATGATATTATAATAATCCAAATCAGAGCTCTGGATGCCTGTCAGCAGAAAACATTAAGCAATTTTGCGCTTATTGCGACAAGGACGAAATCAGTAAGATTCGATTTAGATGTGTACAGACATAACGTGTATTTATTTCCACTATATTCATAAGACAAGCTGTATGGACATTTGCTCAAATGTGCAATATACACCCAACCTTGCCAAGAATTTTATGGCAGCTGTATTAATTATGGGTAATTCCAAGCCGAAAAAAAGTGTCAAAACTATAAACATGCCTCTGAGCCTGAAATATTAAACATTGCCTTTTAATTTTTTTTTTTACATATATAACAGCAAAGCACTCCTTGCCTTGACACACCCAAAATGTCAAATCCTTCACAGCTGAGCTGCTAACATACTTGACGAACTGAATCGTGAACAGAGACATTAAAACTGCACGTAACACAAGACGAGACATATACAGAACGATACGGAATTGTAACAATTCTGCAATTTCCAATTAATTCTATCCTTCCTAGGCTCATGCACTAATTCCCTTTTTGCATGACGTGTATAAATTATAACAGTCATGATCCGTCAGCAGCAAAGCTAAAAATATCATAATAGCTTAATAGGTCCAATCAGGCTATCATATTCCATCACCATCATCATTATAATAATGATCATCATCATTATAATAATGATCATCACCGTCATTAGCGTTCATTTAGGCACCCAAGCAGAGAAATCATTTCCAAGATGCAGTTTCAGAACACGGCTTCGTGCAGTAATCGGTTTTTTGTTCTGGTGTAAATAAAGGCCATGTTAAAGGCTTTAAAGTATAGAAACATTAAATGAAGGGCACACTTTACACACTTACCCAGGCAGAGTAGAGAGCAGCGCTTAACACACACACATCAGACTCAACTCGCCTGGGAGTCAGTGGCTGATGAAAACAAAACTCTTCATGCCACCACACAGAGCTCGCCACCTCCCTGTACACCATTTATGGACACGCAACAAGATTATATATAGCATTTAAACTCCTGTCCCACCATCATTTCTTACAGAGAGAGGCTTATGTCTTAAAGGACAGTGTATTGTAATGGCTCATAGTGTGTAACTATGGATGTGCAAACAGTTGCTTATTGATCAGTACCGGTCGCTTTGATAGATTGGACTGAGCATTAAGGAACCTGACTAGATATACAAGAATTCAATTATAATGAAATGACTCAAGTTGTTTAATATTTCTTAGGTTTTTATTATCTTATTTTCACATCCAGTTTGTTTTTTGTATGTTTTGTTTTTTCAAACCAATTCCTTCAACACAAGTGTGCTGGTCCAGTCCTACACTGGTTTCTGAGACGTTTGAGCAGGCCTTGTAAAGACTGTAATACTGTAATGCCGGCCTCTATTTTTAACAGCAGATTAAGTTTACATTCGGAACGACACAGTTTACAGTCAGGACGGTAGCCCTGATGGGAAACATTCCAAGAAACACCCACGTAGAAACTGTAGTATATCTGCTGGTGCAGGATCTTAAGACCTGTAGAGACTTATAGTCAGCTCCAGAATTATGGGCATCCCTGGTAAATATGGAGCAGCGGTAGCTTAATGGTTAAGGGGTTGGACTACTGATCGGAAAGCACCACTAAGCTGTCACTACTGGGCCCTTGAGCAAGGCCCTTAACCCTCAACTGCTCAGATGTATAAATGAGATAAATATAAGTCGCTCTGGATATGGGCGTCAAAAGCTTGAATCAGTGATGCATTTTGTGTGGATTTGGATGTATGTTTTGGATCATTGTCCTGCTGGACGATCCAAACATTACACATTTGCAACTTCTTGCCAGAGGTAGACAGATTTTTTGTTAAAATGTCCTGTTACTTCATAGAGTCCATGACGCCATGTATCCTAAAACCTCCACAACATCACAGATCCTCCCTAATTAACAGTGGGGATTAGTTTCTTTTCTGTATTAACGTCCTTCTTTCTATGCCAAACCCATCTTGAGCAGTTGTGTACCATCTGAGCTTAGAACCTGGTTCCAGTCAAAGTTCCAGTGGCGTCTGGAGAATTCTAGGTGCTTATGTTTGTGGTTAGATGAAAGAAAAGTCTTTACAGCAAAAGTCTCAGGGCCGACGTATAAGCAAAAGCGTCTGCAAAAACTCACTTCACGTGAGTGTCTGGTATATCACGTGCTCGGAAGTAGACTACAATGTTGCCAGATTGGGAGGGAACCTCTCAATTAGGAATTATGATTCTTTTTTATTTTTTAATTCAGTAATCCATCCATCCATCCATTTTCAATAGAGTTTATCCTACAGGATTGTGGGGAACCTGGAGCCTATCCTAGGGAACATCAGGCACAAGGTGGGGCACACCCTGGACAGGGTTCCAATCTATCGCAAGTCCCAATCACGTACACACTTACACAATACGTACACTTTGGATAAGCCAATCAGCCTGCCATGCATGTCTTTGGCCTGGTGGAGGAAACCAGAGTACCCGGAGGAAACCAGAGTACCCTGAGGAAACCCCTGCAGCACGGGGAGATTATACGACACGGACTCGAACCCCCAAGTCTGGCGGTGTGAGGCGACCGTCCTAACCCCTAATCCACTGTGTGCCCCTGATTTGGTCATATTTGATATAAATCCATATTCATGTATATTACCAGTCCTACTGAATAACATCTCTCTTTATGTAATGAATATATATTAGAGAATATTAAAAGAAGGAACGGTTACTATAACGTGTTTGAGCAAACTAGTTGCTCATACGCGTATATTTCACATGCTTTTTGAACAAAATCTTATAGTCTAAACGTAAACAACGTGTCCACATAATAGTTGTTTAATAAGTTGGCATACAGTATAATTTTACACGTTCGTCTAACACCTCCAGGGTCCGGGGTTCGAGTCCCGCCGGGGCCGTGTGTGTGCGGAGTTTGCCTGTTCTCCCCGTGCTGCGGGGGTTTCCTCCGGGTGCTCCGGTTTCCTCCCCCAGTCCAAAGACATGCATGATAGGCTGATTGGCATGTCCAAAGTGTCCATAGTGTATGAATGGGTGTGTGTGTGTGTGTGTATGTGTGTGTGTATGTGCCCTGCGATGGACTGGCACCCTGTCCAGGGTGTAAACCGCCTTGTGCCCGATGCTCCCTGAGCTTCATTTTTCCCCGCGACCCTGAAAAGTAGTAAACGGTAGAAGATGGATGGATGAATGGATGGATGACACGGTTTTAGTCAAAGCAGCTTGCTAGAAGTGGATAACTGTTAAATCTGGCAACCCTGTAGACATATTCAGTACTCAGTGCTCGGTGTAAACATGTTCAGAATCGGACATTACCCACGTAGGTGATATTACTCGTTTGGAGAAGTTAAGTAGTGCTGATTCGGTGGGTTCTTTTTTTTTATTCGCTGCTGTTTTATGCTTTGCTCTGTTTTGAGGAAGCTCATTTCTAGGTAAAGTCACATCAGTTAGATAAGCGCTCGCAGAGAAAAACGGGTAAGTCTTGTCTTTGCTCTGAATTCTTTCAGACGTCCATTTTACATTCAGCTTTTATTCCTTTTACGCTGTTTTCCACTTTCAGTTAGCTCTACATGCTCATTTACATTGTATCAACAGCCAGGCTTCATCCGGCAACAACCGATTCGCGGAAGACTCTTTGTCTTTTTGAACGATTCTTTTTATTTGATTCAAAAGAGTCGATTCTTGATCAATAACAGGGTGGTGTTAAAGTGACCTCCCCGAGGTTTTATTATTCTCCTGTACCAGTACATCAAGAAGTACTCCAAGAAGCTTAAGACTTTCTGACCAATCAGATTTGAGAATTCAACAACACTGGGGTTTAAGTTATCCATCCGGCTGAACCTGGAGCCTATCCCAGGGAGCACCGGGCACAAGTGGACGGGGTGCCAATCCTTCACAGGGTGCAATCACATACACACTCACACACTCATTCATACACTACGGACACTTTAGACATGACACTTTAGACATGCCAGTCAGACTACCGTGCATGTCTTTGGACTGGGGGAGGAAACCAGAGTTCCCCCGAACACGGGGAGAACATGCAAACTCCACACATACAGGGCAGCAGCATGAATCGGACCGCCAACCCTGGAGAATGTTTTTACACCATACCCTGATTATTCGCAGTTAACCCTCATCATGAGTTGTTAATGTGATTGTTTTATAATTTGGGGGGGGGACAATTGTTGTTCTTTTCATGTGTGCACTGTGGGGTTTTTAATTTTTTGGTAGGGGGTTCCCTTGACCCGAAGCCGGTCATGTAAAAGCTGTATTTGGACCCAGATCTGCTCCTTGTAACCAGTCTGTAAACTGTGGCCTGGGATTTGCTTCAAGTAGATTTAGGTGCAGCCCACACCACATGTACAGTAAATGGCATCTACTCCTGAATAATGGAGGATAAATTCCCACAAACAAAACCAGAATTCATCCTGGGTGTAGACCCAAGCTGTGCCCAGTTTGAAAAATACACCCAATTATACCTAACGTATACCCAAAGCCTAAAATGTTGTGAATATATATTACAACACTGTACGTCTGGTTGATCGTGCAGTCTGATTGAGGTTAAAGGAACTCCCAGAAAGTTGTGAAATCAACTGATTCATAATGCTTTTGTGTATGTTGTCATTATTTAATGTTCATGTTTCGGGTGAAACTAGTGATATAGTTTAAAATAGCATATTAGTAATAATTGTAGGGCATTACTACATCCCCAGCCTGTTTGCTCGCTCATTACAAAGTAAAGGATTGTGAAGCATTGAAAAGTCAGAAAAGCACTTTGAAGAGAGGTGATTACTTATTGTTTATTGCTTCGTGTTTATCTTCCTACTCTTTAAAAAAAAAAAAAAACAAGAATGTTCCAGACTTTCAAACGCTTGCCTCAGGTTGTTTGATGAACCAGCTTTACCTACACATTTATGGCCTTGTACTTTCAACCGAAACTGTAGCTCATTGAGGAAGCTCCATAATTGCATTAACTCCTCATTAGTTAAGGATTTTTTTCGAAAGTTTCAACATTAACCACGGGGTCCCTGCTATTATATTTCAGACCGACCTGGGCTAATCATTGAACAAGGATGAAGTTACGTGTCATCTTCCTGTGTCTTGGATATGTCTTCCTGACAGTCGCCCATAGCGCTCATAAGTAAGCTTGTATTTTAGAACCAAGCGTACGTCTTTATTTTTGTTTGTTTGTTCATCTGAAATGATTTCAAAGACTGCATTATTAAAGTTGTGAATGTGAAACAGTACTCATTGGTGTTTTGGCTTGGCTGTGCTTATTTTAGGAAAGAATGGACCAAACTCATCGTGACTCACCACTGGCCACAAACGTTTTGCAGTGTAAGAAACCAAATGATTTCTTCACGTATCTGTATACTTATTTATCGTTCTAGATTTTTTACGCGCCGAGACCCTCTCTTATACTGCCACTCATAATAATTTAATATCGCAGTAAGTCTGCTAGGTGTTCCCAAATTGTGTCATTGATTTGATCCTGTTCTGGTGTGTCCTGTCATGACATGTCATGTGCCATGTGTATTTCTTCTATTGTGTAGAAGGTCTGCAAGACAAGTTAGTTCCTGTTGTTGCTGGTGTTGTAGCTGCTATAAAGAGTTTGTTTTGTTCTGCTGTTATAGAAACTTATCAACACCTTCATGATTTGAGAATTCAACAGTGCTGGGGTGTAAACTTCTCTCATCTGCTTCTGTGTTCATAGATGGAAAAATGCACTGCAAACTTTAGTTACTGGACCCTGCATGGATTATGGTATGATGGAGTGCTTCCATTTTTTTGGCTGGTTTCATACCCAGACTAATTTTCCAAACTGTTCAGTGTGGAATAATGAAATGTCTTTGTGTACAGGCCTGACACCGGTTCTGAATGTAACGTATCTTGGCATTTCAATGCAAGTTTGATTGCGGTAAGTATGGGGTGTGTGTGTGTGTGTGTGTGTGTGTGTGTGTGTGGTGAATCACAGAATTTGCATACCTTCCTCTAACTTTGGGCACCGTAGCCAAAATTATATAGATATCAGGATCTCAAAAGAACCACTAAAGATGTTGTTTACACACGGATCTAAAATACTCACTAGAGGTCGACCGATTTTGCCACACCAAGTTTTTCCCGGTTGCGGGAGCGGCTGAGGAGGGTCTGCCGTCATTGTGCGGTACAAGAGAGGCGAAAATAAAAGCTATAACTGACAAATATTGTCGTGTTGTTTAAAGTGTTTTTGATTTGATTTTTTATTAGTTTTATTTATTTATTTATTTATTTGTTGTAAAAACAAAAAAGTGTTATGTTTTGGTTCAGTTTGGATTTTTTATTTACGTTAATATCCTCAGCAAAAAAAAGAAACCTCTCACATTCAACTGCTTTTATTTCCAGTAAATTTCTTAATATGATTCAACAACTGAGACCTAAGGTGAACAAGTTTCACAGACATTTGACGAACAGAAATGGGATAACGAGTCCCTGAACAAAAGGGGGTGTCGATATCAAAAGGAACAGTCAGTATCTGGTGTCTCCACCAGCTGCTTTAAGTACTAAAAGTAGATTTATCGGTTCTTGCTGTGAGATATTGCCCCACTCTTCCACCAAGGCATTTGCAGGTTCTCCATCACGTCACATGGTTACACGTAATTTTCCACTGCAAGGACGATCAGCTGTCCTTCCTGTCTCCCTGTAGCACCATCTTGGGCGTCATACATTGCAGTTTATTGCTCAGTCCTCATGCCTCCCCGCAGCAGGCCTATGGCATGTTCTGGTGTTTTTCAGAGTCAGTACAAAGGTCTCTTTAGTGTCCTAAGTTATAGTAACTATGACCTTAATTGGGCTGTTCCACAGGTTCGTGTGCAATAATTATTTATGGTTCATTGAACAAGCATGAAAAACATTATTTAAACCCTTTCCAATAAAGATCTGTAAAGCTTATTTAGATTTGACAAAATCTTCTTTAAAATACGTCTTTTATAGTGCAGTACAATTTCATGGTACAGGCAGTATTGTTTATTTTGTAATGAAGTTCAGTAATATTTTACTTTGAGTGTTTTTCATTCAGTATCGGTTATCAGCAAATACTGCTTAACTTACTTATCAGTATGGTTAAAATCCACTATTTGTCGATCTCTAATACTCATAGCCACCGTATTACTATTTGATGGTCATAATCATGTAATCTGTATTATTGCTGTCAGGATCCTTATAACTAGTTTCCATTGCACATCCATTCCATTGGTATTTGTGCCCAATCAGTAGGATTATTAGTGAGTTTTGCCTCACCACCATCGCCACCGGCTCGCTCAATAGGGATAAATTCATTCACTTGAAATCTGTTTCCTGTTTTTACATGTTTCTGTAAAAGCTGCTTTGAGACAATGTACATTGTAAACAGTGCTGTATGAATCAATCGAACTGGGGGAGGAAAAAAATACAGAAAGAAACTAGCCTTAAGTCTTTAGAACAACCGCTCACTGTGGAGCCGTACGCGCAGAATCTTTGCAGGTCACTTCGACCATTTGTCTGCTTTTTGCTTTACAGGACCTGCTGCCAGAAATGAAGACATTTTGGCCAGATCTTCTTAAACCAAACTCCACAGCGTTCTGGTATGACCCGTGCCCTTTTATATTTAAATGTTCGTTATTTGCCGTTACGATGACTCCTACGACTTTACAATTATGCTGTAATGGATTTTCTCTCTGGTTATTTAGGAAGCATGAATGGACCAAGCATGGGACATGTGCTGCTCACGCAGAGGCCATGAACACTCAGCACAAATACTTCAGCAAAGCCCTGGAACTTTACCACAAACTGGACCTCGATAGGTGAGTGAAGGTTTACTGTATTAAAATACAGGGATTTACTATTAAATTGTTACTGCAAGCAGACCTGTATTACATTTATGCATTTATGAGTCTTCAGTATCAGCCCTCTATGGTTCCTGTTCGTACAACATGATTTCAAATAACCGGCTATGAAACATTGACCTCAACCAAGTTAGAAGTTATCCTGTGCATGCATGGTTTCTTAATTCATCTTTATTTATTTATGTATTTATTTGCTTTAGCGTTTTAAAGAAGAGCAATATTGTTCCCTCTGAAAACTACTACAAGGTAAGTCACAATGTGAAGGGAACTATTTTACCATATAGAAGAGCAGTGAAGAGGAGTATGTAAATCATTTATTTAGAACTTTGACCATAAAAACTCAGTAAGTTTTATTAATTATTTAACTGTTATTAATGATTTAAATAACGTCGAATGTAGCTGTTGACTCCCTTCATAGCTCAGTGGTTTAGTTACATAAATGATTTGGGTGCATTTTAATTAAACGCTAGCAGCCCGGTGATAAACGTGCGTCTCAGGCGCTTTATTGTTTAATGGTTAGGGGGATTTCAAAGTGATTGTCTATTTGAAAAATGTGATGAGTCTAGCATGTGAGGAAGCTGCTATACATTGTTCTTGTTAGTCACATGACCACATTGTGCCTTTATGGTTTTTCAACTTCTGTAATTATCAGCTTTAATACCCTCGTGTCATGGGATTTCACTGCTGATCTTTTCCTTAGCTAACAGATGTGGAAGAATGCATCAGCAATTCGTATGGTGTAACTCCAAAAATTCAGTGTGTTTCTCACGGAAAGGTAGGACTCCAAATGAATTTCGTCCCAAACACTTGTATGTAAATCAACTTGCTCTGTATTCTATACTGATCATTGTTGGGTTTTTTTTTTGTTTTGTTTTGTTTTTAGGAGAGCGAGTTCCAGACCTTGGGCCAGATAGAGATCTGTTTCGACAAGCAGTTTCAGCTTCTCGACTGTGAAAAGATCCCTGAGGAGCTTCAGAGTCGAGACAACCACCCAGGATTCAGCGTGTGTGATGTGTCTGTGCCAGTCTACTATCCTCCGCTGCGAAGCTCGCGACAGACGCCACGCTTTCTTTAAGCTGTTGACGTTTGCATAAACTTGATGTGGTATAATCAGATATGATGCAACAGTATTTCCCACTTCTCCTGTTCGTGCCTGTTGAATATGAAACTCTTGAGGGAACTGGGTTTTCTTGACGTCCCGTTTAAAGTGCTAGTTTGGACAAGCCACTGACCGCACACCATATGTGTGATCAGTAGACCTCCATGTATAGGCTATGGGCTAGTAATTCACATTTAGACCACTGGAGGTCACCACTTGCTCTTTTAATAACTCAAGCCAGCTGGAAAGTGATTATGATGTTATGTAATCCTTATGTAAAAATACTCTGGGGAGTTAATGAATTATTTATTTGTTTTTTAATTTTTTTTTTTTTTAACAAATTAAGGACTGAATATGTAACCACTAGGAATGAATTTAGATGCATCATAATTACCAATATCACCAAAATCAAACCCTTTAAAAACCAGTTAATTAAATGCTTATGGTGATGTTCATTTTGTACACAGGACATTAACATATCAGCAATGGTCAATTCATTCGTCGGCCATTTAAGAGGATGCCAAGCATTTGAGCCTCACAGACCAACATTAAGCTTAGAACGTTAACGTTAAACCTTTAACCCACTGTACTGTAATACAGTCTGGCTTATTATACAAAATAAGCATCATTGCTGGTTATGATTATGATGTTACCTCTTGTTCCAGAGTTGTTTCTTGTGTTTTCTCCCTACTGAAAATAACTGATTGAAATTGGAGATTTTTTATTTTGTTTTGTTTTTTAAATCTGTGTATGTATGTGCATTTCAATACAATTTAATGGATCGAGTTCAAATCAAAAGAGGAACTTGTTCATAATATGTCATATCTGATCTTTTTCCTCAATAAATTAGTGATCGAGTATAATATTTTTGTCTCATTCGTTTAATCGGGTTCTCTGTATCTAGTTTTTCGGCCTCGTGTGAAAACCTGATGATTTCTGCAGAGATTCTAAAGTGTTCACAAACTTTCAAGCACCTCTGTAATTGTTCGTGAGGGATGAAGGAAATGAGTACGTGCTACAAAAGGGCCTCCAAAAATACGTGTGCGAAAGCAGTTTTAGAATTGCAGTTCATTCAGTTACAGCTTGCGCGAACAACTCTGCTCTCTCGGGTTGATTTGCAATCATAGAACTGTTTCCGTTCAGTGTTAATCACAGGCAGTGATTCATCCTGCTCACACAATACCAATTTTAGCGCCCGTTCGTTTCTTTTATCCCAATTTACACCTTAAAGTTCTTATGCCTGACGTGTGATCCATAACTGAAGTGGGTCATCCTGGGCTGTTTTTCTTCCTAGAGGTTCCTAAATACCACCTACAGACTGCGAAATTATACCAATGAGGGAGATAATAGCCATCACTTTTACACATTTTTCTTCTTCGCTGTCATTCATAGCGCAGGAGAACATGAAGATCTCAATTTATGTGGGCGAGGATGAAGAGACCCTGGAAGATGGTCAGGAGCTCCTTAGTTTAACACCTCTTTGATCTAGGTTTAGGTGTTGGAAGGGTAAGTCTTTCTAATGTATGTTATGTTTAAGTATTGAACTAGGTAAAGACCTGTTACAATATTCAGTTTTTTGGGCATTCTCTGGCATATACTCAAAATCTGGATGCAGTATTCTGAAATCTATTTAACCTCGACTAATCCCTTGTCATTAAGCCAGTGACAATAAGAAAAGCCTTTGCAGATTTTCTGACTAATCTTTTACTGGACTAGAAAATGATATAAAAGCATCCAAACATCTCTGCAAATAAAGAAACGGACTGCCAAGTCATGCCCAATTGCGCCCTGCTTTCTTCACGGAATAACTATTATGTGGTAATCGCTTGGCCAAAAAAAGTATGACCGTGTCATTAGATGTAATCTGCCCTTGATTATACCCGTCTTTCTATATGCGGTCAGAGCTGTATTTCTGTGTCTGTTGTCCTGAGTGACAGAAAGTCCAAGCGACAGAGAGAGAGGAAAAAAGATTCAGACTCTGCAGCGGACAGCCTGAATTAAGGAGCAGGATTCCTGACACTTTCTCGTCTGATGGATTACTGTCAGTATGGTCAGAAGCACAGGTGCAACTACGTGACAGAATTGCTCATATATTCTAGTGACTGGCACAGAACCCTGAGAAAACTGTGTTGTCCCGATCACCTCTTCCAGCACTGTTTATTCTGCCACTCGCTTGTCATTTACATACATAAAAGCGAAAATCTGATCATGATTAAGCAAGAGTGCAGTATACTGAATTGGCTACCGGCTGCTTTGGGTTCACAGACATGGACCTGCAACTATGGATTTGCTATACATTGCTCAAATGATTAATAAGAGCGGCCTTTGAATGATGACACTTAAGCTTCCCACCTTATTAGAGTAATTATTACTTATGATTTTGTATATAGAGTGGCTTAGTGGTTAACAATACTGTTTGACACGTACCTGCATGGTTGGGGCCTCACCCTGTGCGTGCGGAGTTTGCATGTTCTCCCCATACCTTATGGGTTTCCTCCGGATATGCTGGTTTTCTCCCGCAGTCCAAAGACATGCGTTGTAGGCTGATGGGCATCTCTAAATTGTCCATAGTGTGCGTGTGTGTGATTGTGCCATCCAGGGTGTCCCCCACAATGGCTCCAGGCTCCACTGTGACTGTGTAGGATAAGCAGTACACAAGATGGATCTATGGGGGGATTTTGTATATTCACCATTTTTTCTAAGTGAAGATCCAAGATGCCTTGCATTCAATAGGGAGATTTTTGAATGTTTGATTCCTCTAGCCTTTTTTTTTTTTTTTTTAAAGCTATATTGCACTGATTTCACATTTTCCATACATAAAGAAAGTGGAAAGTCATGGTTCCCTTTAATGTTAATTGAGTATAATTAAATCATAGTACATTTACTTGAGTTTATTGTTTTTTATTATTCAACTTTGCTACAATTAATTTTATCACTATTATAGAGTACAAAAAAAGTGTTTAACCCTGGAAGAGTGTAAACCAATTAAAAGATAATGTATGCACATTTTAAATAATTCAGTTGTGAGACTCAATCAGAATAAAGCAGTTTTCTGCCAATGATCTACACTGCAGGTATCCCTGTCTGAGTATCCCTACCCCAATTTATCAGTTATCCTCAGTTTTGAAAACTTCAAAGAAAACAGCATGATAATGATCTGCAAATGAACTATGAGCCAAGACCTGTGGAGATATCTGCACTTCACAGCTCATCGTCCAAGCTGCAGAAACGTGTACAGGTAAACCATTAGCTAACTGAGTGAGCTAGACTTGCCAGCTAGATCATTTGATGCTTTGCAGTGAGATGCCAAGTCAATGCCCAGTAGCGATTGCCTGCAGTGTATGTGTATGTATATGTAATATATCTCTTCAAGCGCTGGTGCAGCCTATACAGTACCCTCAACCTTTTGATATTTTGTTCAAAATTTCATAAAAATACTCTGCTCTCATGGATATCAATCAATTGCAAACACAATACAGGTTAAATATATGTGTGCCACGACCATTGTCATGGGGGGGGGGGGTATATATTTGAAGTATATTCCCATTGATATTTTAATTTTTTTTAGTACACCTGGGTGACTAGGAACAGGAAATTGTTCAGTCACGACTTCCTGTACAGGGGTGTAAATATGAGGTAACATATAGGTCAAATTCCCTTAGTCATTCATAACAATGGGTAAG
The DNA here is from genome assembly GCA_012411365.1 of Ameiurus melas. Lineage (NCBI taxonomy): Eukaryota > Metazoa > Chordata > Actinopteri > Siluriformes > Ictaluridae > Ameiurus > Ameiurus melas. Next base: position 6,295,272 of record CM022755.1, on the reverse strand, counting down.
ATCAAGGAATATAGCTGTGATGTGCGGCAAAAGGTTGTTGAGCTTCACAAAATGGGAAGTGGCTTTAAGAAAATAGCACAAGCATTAAAAATGCACATTTCCACCATCAGGGCAATAATTAAGAAGTTCCAGTCAACTGGAAGTGTTATGAATCAAACTATGTAACCAGAAACCTCTATGTGTTAGCAAACAAATCTAGCATGCTACTGAAATCGCAACAGCATATGCCTAGCTAAAGTTAACTTTACACATACTTAAGGTGCTGTTCACTTCAGTGTAACTCACTTGGTTAGTTAACATGAGTGTTGAAAAACATTTATTTTTATCAGATGTGTCAATTGAAGGCGTGAAAAAAAGTAGTTGTAAAGTATTTACTCAGTTGAGTCAGTGATTTTACAAAATAGGCACACCAGAATAAACTATTAGAGGGCAGTGATATGTTAAAAAAAAATATATATATATATATATATATATATATATATATATATATATATATATATATATATATATATATATATATATATATATATATATTATACAAATCAAGCCTCAGTTAGAACTTAGCTAGCTGCCTAACTGTTTGATAATCTTACCATGCAGTACTGTAGCAAGTAGTGGCAGTAAACACAAGTCAATCAACAAGCATTCTCTTCAATTCTCTGATTTTTATGATAAAATGTCTCCACTTCAGATTAACGAATCAGTCTGAAGTTCCAGCATACAAGTTTGTATTTCCTCAGTGCTTCCGCTTGTCATTTAGAACAGCATTTCCATACAGTAGATATTACCATAGAATACCCAGGCTAGTCAGAGGAAAGGATCAGAAAGTTAGGCTCGCATGGGGCTGTTTCTTTGCATTCTTTATGGGGGGAAATTTGCAAAGATATTCCTATTGCAGATTTAGTTTCTTGGGCACTACAGATATACAGTCTAAAAATGCTGGGTTATTTTTACAACTCGGTTGCTGGGTTTAGCTTGTTGGGTCAGGGAGGTAGATAAATGTGACCTAAATTGGGTTGATAATGGGCAACTCAGCATGCTAGGAATAGGCACGTTGTGTCTAGATTCATTTTCTGTATTTTTTCCACTGTGCTTGTTGAGACAGTCGCAAACAGGAAACGTCTGAGGTCAAAGAAATCAGCTACAGCTTTCGGTATTGTATTACAATACATTGTATATACATATTATGTAGGCTGTCGCTTCTTTAAAGTGTTAGTCTGCTGACAAGATGTACGCTAGGTTACATTATTTGAGGGGAAAGTATGGCTAAAACTGGCTTCTTGTAATAAATACAACAAAATAGTAATTGTTGGGGTTTTTTTTCAAGTGAGGACTAGATTAAATTGTACATAATTATATTTTATAAACATTAAGTTACCTCATTAGCATGTTCGCCTCACACCGCCAGAGTTGGCGGTTTGATTCCCACAGCTGCCGTGTGTGTGCGGAGTTTGCATGTTCTCCCTGTGCTGTGGGGGTTTCCTCCGGCTGCTCCAGTTTCCTCCCCCCGGTCCAAAGACATGCATGGTAGGCTGATTGGCATGTCCAAAATGTCCGTAGTATATGAATGGGTGTGTGAGTGTATATGTGATTGTGCTCTGTGATGGATTGGCACCCTGTCCATGGTGTACCTCGCCTTGTGCCCAATGCTCCCTGGGATAGACTCCAGGTTCCTCACAACTCTGAAGGCTAAGCAGTGTAGAAGATGGATGGATGGAAGTTACCTCATTTTGAGCAGCGACATAACTATTAATATTACTTCTAGTTAGTTGCTAAAATGTATTGTGCAGCTATTTCGATCCCTGATTCTTTTCTATAACTGATGACCACATTACAGACACATAAAATGTTCATCCATGTCCTACATGTTTAATATATCTATGATCATAGCTCACCTTGACATAACACAATACAGAGGTTGACACGGCACTTCATCATCATCGGTTTTCTTAAAACCAGAGAGTGTGTGAAATGAAGTTATGACCTAGCACCTGCTGGTAGCACTTTGTCATCAGCGGTATTCCTATAACACACTTCTTATCAGTCACACTTTGTATGGTGTCAGATGGCTGAGTGGTGCATTTAATACCTCCAAAGCTCTTTTTACAAATGTCACACTTCGTTCACAGCAAGATGTTCTATGACACAGTTTAAGAGATCTTCAGTTATATTTAAAAGTAAGGAAGCTTCCTCTGTGTTCTATCATTTACTTGATGAGATAATAACACTCTTAAGACTTTTTTTTGTGTGTGTTTCTGTTACACAAGTTGTTCATCCATCCATCCATCCATCCATCCATCTTCTAACGCTTACTCCTTTTCAAGGTCACGGAGAACCTGGGCCGTATCCCAGGGAGCATTGCGCACAAAGCGGGGTACACCCTGGACAGGATGCCAGTACAAGTTGTTCAGTATTGTCCAAAATATTTGTTCTACTAATAATATAATCATGTCAAAATATCGTTTTTATTTTTTAACTAAAATGACATGATTCCTTAATAATACAAGTTTCTACAGTAGGACATTAATGATAACACATTAAAGATGCCTGATACTGAGTCTGTGTCAAGTGTTAAGTTATTAGGTGGTAAACTTTAATTTATTACATGCCTATTTATTCATGGTTTTTCGAGTAAGAGAACACATGTAGACCCGGCTAACAGTGGTACCTCCATACGCAAGTTCAACTCGCCGACAATCAAGGTCAAGCCGTGCAAATTATCGGAGAGTATACAAAACCTTTCCATGGCAGTTAATGAGAAAACTGAGCTCACTCAAATGACGGATTGCATGTGTCAGCAAGGTAGTCCAGCACCAGGGACCTCATTAAATGATCTGTCCAAGAATCTAGTGGTATTGTGTACAGTCCCCACCAGCACTATTAAAACTGCAAGGCCAATTCATTTGTTTGTGCTATACACCAATGACATTTGTGTTCGAGAGCAAGCGCTGAATATGACACAAAAGTTTCGGATTTCAGCGTTGATTTCCTGGTATTTACATCTAGATGTGTTAAACAAAACATAGAAACATTTGTATCAGCCCACTCGATGTTTAGGTGAGCAAAAGTATAGGAACAGATAAGCCTTGAAGTAAATTCAAATAAATAACGCTTAATATTTGGTTGCATATCATTTGCTTGTAATAACTTGGCACTGACATCACCAAATTGTTTGTTTCTTCTTTTGTGATGATTTTCCAGGCTTTTATTTCTTTGCATATTCCAAATTCTTCTTCAAACAGTGGGTTGTGATACTGTCACCCCTGCCCTGTGGAGGTTGTCCTGGTGGGGGGGGGTGTCTCATAGTGTTTCTGTCATCAGCTGTTGTTGTTTTCTTTTTCTTTGGCCGACCCTTTCAGTGGCTTCTTTCTTTTTCATGACATCCAGATTGTTGTATTGGCTATGCCCAATGATTGTGCAGTGCCTCTGACTAACTGCTTCTGCTACTGTATATGTAGATAGATAGATAATTTTTTTTTCACATGTACTTGATTCGGCCAAATGAAATATTTTATTGTACCTTCATCTGATCTAGATTATTTCTTATTACTCAACTTTTACTGTTATGAATAACAATATGTGTCGACATGCTACAACATTAGATAGCTATTTCATTTCCTTACACTGTTTAGTTACTTTCAGTTTGTCAGATTATTATAATATTTGTCAAAATGTTCTAATGTTACACAATAATCATGCATCGTTTCAGGTATATATGTTATGCTATGGCTTTTTGTTTTAAAATTAACTCTTAAATTGATCTGACTGCAATATTTTGGATCAAGGTCTCAACGGGGTCTCATGGGGTAACATGAGAAAACATGCATCCCTAAGTCATCCCTAAATCCGACTGAAGTTGTCTTGGTAATTAGCCATGAAGCTGATGTTAGTTCTCACACATCTGTCAGTAGCTGTCGTTAGACCACCGGCACCCCATACGATTCCTCATTAGTATGAGGCGCAACCAAACAGTCCGACTCATTAAATTTTCAGCGCATGTAGTGTTGGGGATGTTTACAAATTGGATATTCATAGCATACACAGTATGTGTACTTATTGAACTTCCATAAGAAATTAGTCTATGTTACTGAATTTTAAAATTCTGTTTAAACAAAGTCATGATTTTAGACAATATCTAGGGTTCATTGTAAATATTTTATAAGGTTTTATACATTACTTAATAAGTGATATTACCATTTCTGTTGGAGTGATTTTGTCATAATTGCCATGACTGCTATTTGGCATTGGCACTGCAAACCAGAAATTATTTATTAGGGGGGGGGGGTCATATTTGTACCTGATTTTCATGATATCATTCATTACATTTCATCTATGATCTATAGAATGACATACAAACACAAAAGGGATATTCTGATGCAGGGTGCAGAACAAGACATACGGTTAAATATGCTCTGCAAGACTACCTCCTTTGTGCATCTGAATGCATTAAAACTAAAATTGTTTGATCAGGACATATTCAATAACTACAGAGAAACTAAAAGGAAAAATACTTCAGTCCTGGGAGGTTATTTGTCCCAAGTGTCCCAATGCTCCATTAGATTGGTGGCACTGTCACTAGATGTATGGTACAGATTATCACTAGATAATCCTAAAGATAACAAGATTATTTAAGGCCACTGCTGTGTTCTCGTTGTTATTTTTAGAAAGCTATATTTAGTCAGGCCTAAGTCCACATAAGATTGAAATTGATAGATCAGATCAATAGACAGATGTGTCTAGTTTCTCATGTCAGATGCGTCGGTCAGAGCAAAATTTTTTTCATTCTGTTAAGTAACTTATTCAACCTTTTTGAAGAATCAACACTAGACAAAAGTGTGTAGAAAAAAGATAAGTAATCCCTATACCACTTTTCAGCGATGGCTGGTGGTGATGTTAGATGGGAGCGAGAAAATCTAACATCTGTATATAGCAGGACACTGAAACCATTAGTGTTGAGCAATGCATTATACCACAAGGTTCACAGAGTTGTTACCACCTGAGAGTTTATTATTGTCTTGTAACTGTGCATTCTATCCTTTATTACACTTATACCATTACAAACGGCAAATGATTATCTACATCTCTTTATAAAAATATAACACATGCTCTTTTAATTGGCTTACAACTTGTGTAATGTCCGCGAAAGTCCCTGCTACCACTTATGTACTCCAGTAAAAAGCACAGTACACAAACAGATGCCTGTCATCTGTAATATCCTCCTCAACCCATCCCCACATCATTTCATTAGATACGATGTTGTCTCTTTTGTTCTATATACATATTTTTTCTCACACATTTGAAGACTTTTTCATTTGTCACTTTTTGTGATGAAAACACTCACAGCAGAATGCTCGATTAAAGTGACTTTCCAAACATTGCTCTTTTGCGCTGCTCTAGTCAAACCCTAAACCACAGGTTCCCACCACCCCCTTGACTTCTAGTTCACGTCCACCCAAGGTGGGAGGAGCTGGGTCAGGTCCGACTCCTCATCTGGATTTTTGGTTAGATTCTACTCTGGTAGAGGAGCTGGATCAGGTCTGACTCCAAATCTAGATTTTTGATTAGATTCTACCCAGATAGAGGAGCTGGTTCTGGTCCGACTCCACCTCTTGGATTTTTGGTACAAGTCCACCAAGATAGGAGGAGCTGGAATAGGTCTGACTCCACCCCTTGGAATTTGGGCTGGAGTTCGCACAGGTAGGAGGAGCTGGAATAGATCTGACTCTACCCACTCGACTTCAGTTTGGAGTCCGCACAGGTAGGAGGAGCTGGAATAGATCTAACTCCACCCCCTCGACTTCTGGATGGAGCCTGCAGAGATAGGAGGAGCTGGAATAGGTCTGACTCCACCCCTTCGAGTTCAGGATGGAGTCCACACAGGTAGGATGAGCTGGAATATATCTGACTCCATCCTTTCAACTTCTGTTTCAAGTCTGCACAGGTAGGAGGAGCTGGAATACATCTGACTCCACCCACTCGACTTCTGGATGGAGCCCTCAGAGATAGGAGGCGCTGGAATAGGTCTGACTCCACCCCCTCGACTTCAGGTTGGAGTCCACACGGGTATGATGAGCTGGAATAGACTTGACTCCATCCCCTCAACTTCTATTTCAAGTCTGCACAGGTAGGAGGAGCTGGAATAGATCTGACTCCACCCACTCGACTTCTGGATGGAGCCCGCAGAGATAGGAGGACCTGGAATAGGTCTGACTCCACCCCTTCGACTTCTGAGTGGAGTCTGCACAGGTAGGAGGAGCTGGATCAGATCTGACTCCACCCCCTGATCTTTCGGTTCTGCAGCTAGGGCTGGGTCTTTGTTGAACGAAAGTAATTCATGCTTTTTGAATGTATTCACAATACAGATATTAGGGCAGCATTCCTGTGAGAGTACCCTAAATCCTAAACATGAACGCATGTTGTGTGTTAGTTTGTTTTAGTCTCGCCATGTACTACCTGTCCCCATTAACTATAGCAGCTCTGTCTCTAACGCAAGGTGAGCTCCTCTATCGACGTTTCCATTCTACCCAGGTTTCCCACGCGTTTTCCGACAAACCCGGCGTCCTGCGCTATGATTGGTTAGCAGTTAATACAAACAAAGCAATCCGCCAATCATGTACCGGCGGCTGCGTGGTGAATCCGAAGCACGGAGGCGGGGTTTGGTCAGAAAACGGGTAGAGCCCATGCTGCGTTCCACAGTCGTTAAGCGCCCCGGGACCGGGAGGAGGCAGCGCGCAGGGATTGGCTGCAGAAAGGGAGTGGAGCTGAAGGTAGAGCTGAACAGGTCGCGCTGACGCCACACAGGACAGGAGGAAAAGGATGCTGAAAGACACGGAGCCGTGTCACATCGCCATGCAGCAGTAAACCGAACCCCAGAGTCCGACACGTCCAGCGTTTCTGAATCCGCCTCTCTCGCGTCCAGCTCATAACAAAGTCCGCGTTATGGATTAGAGAGAAAGCAGGTCGAGAAGCCGCGGTAAATCCCCGCGGTGTGTGATCCGGATTTACAGAGTTGGATAAAGGCTAAATTGCCCTCGGGAAGCCGACGCGGGACGATGGACGCGAACATGCGGAAATTCACAGTACGGAGGTGGTTCTCGGTTTACCTGCGCAGGAAGTCGCGCTCCAAAAGCTCCAGTCTGTGCAAACTCGAGGTGAGCGCCTCTTTTATCCTCCATCTGTTTTGTTTGAAGTTGCGAGATGTTCGCTGTGGAACTGCTCTGTTGCTATGTGAAACTTGTCCTGGTGCAGATCTGGGGCTGTGGACGCGCCTTGCCCAGGCGCAGATCTGGGACTGTGGACGCGCCTTGCCCAGGCGCATTGCGTGTGATGAAGTGCACCAGCTCCTAAAGTCTCACCACCTCCACACTGACACAGCAAACTCACCATCCGGAGCTATCATCTCATCTCAGTAGAACACAATAGGAAGTGACTAGTATTAAATGGCATAATAGGCTACAAAAACAAACAAACAAATGATGCATCCATCCACCTTCTATACCGCTTATCCTTCTTCAGGGTCGTGGGGAACCTGGAGCCTATGCCAGGGAGCATCGGGCACAAGGCGGGGTACATCCTGGACAGGGTGCCAATCCGTCACAGGGCACACATACACACTCACGCACGCACCCATTCATGCACTACGGACACTTTAGACATGCCATTCAGCCTACCGTGCATGTCTTTGGACTGGGGAGGAAACCGGAGTACCCGGAGGAAACCCCTGCAGCACGGGGAGAACATGCAAACTCCACACACACACGGCCCCGGTGGGAATCGAACCCCCGAATTGGGGAGGTATAGAGGTATGAGGCGAACGTGCGCCTCCTCAGAAGTGCCTCCACCAAAAACATATATTCTTCATGGTACTTCACTAGGTCTATAAACCTAAACCCCGGTTCGAGAAGGTTAGTACAGTGTGAAAACAAAGTGTAGAGAGTACCTCTGACTGACAGTACAGTAACAGGGTGAGAGAGAAGGATGAACCCTAAAAGTGTAGCCTCCACCCAGTTCTCTCACACTCTGTAACCAGGAACCCTGTTAGTGTGTGTGTGTGTATATATATATATTTAACTAACATGCAAATATTAGGATTTTAACGTGTACACTAATATTTGGGCTATTTGTTGACTCTGTAGAGGTTTTATTCTTGAAATTTCCACTCACTCAATGCATTAGGTCTCCCCATGCTGACGTTATCCATCGCCCTGACTTGTTTTTCAGCTGTTGGTGTGAATCGGTGATGTATTTTGAGTTATTTGTTTGAGTTATCGGTGTTAAACCCGATACTTAAACACTTAAAAAAAAAATGATACGAGCTCAATGATAATAACTGATAACTTTTCAGAAGGTTTATTAGTGTATTCGTATTGTTGCATTAAAACAACCTCGCATCTGGTTTGCTCATTAGGGATAAAGTTCTACATTTAAAACGTATATCCGGAATTGATATATTTCTGTACGCCGATCAAAAGCGCTATACAAATAAAATTTAATTGAATTGAAACACGTACTGTATTTTTTTGCCTTACCATAGACCTAAAACCTAAAGACTCAGACCTAAATGTCTCTTTGGAGTAGGGATGGGCGATATGGACTTCAAACTATATCACGATATTTTCTGGTATTTATTGCGATAACGATATCAGTGACGATATAAAATATAGTACCATTCACCACTGTTTTGGCTACAAGCGACAGCTGTGATCTTGAGAGCCTCAGACGGGTCACACGCCGTCTTACGCACAAATACGTCATCAACTAGGCTTTATTGTTATTATCACGCGGAGGCTAATTCTTATTATGGGGAGAATTTCTACCGGTATATCGAACACGATAAGATCTCGCCCATCCCTGCTGTGGAGTTCAGTTTTGATCTAGAAATAATGATCAAATTGATGTAACTGCGAATGTAAAGTAAAAAAAACCAAACAATTTTATTTATCTATTTATTTATTTGTGTATTCTTTATTTTATTTACGTATTAACTAACCGACTTGAATGACAATTTCTGCGCATGGCTTCAGTCTTGTCGTCTGAAATTCCTCTGAACTGCTTTCAGCTGCTTTTCTTCCTCGCAAACACAAGATAATCGGCTTTGACAAGGCTGCCTGACGGTATTAGAAGTTAAGTCGTCAAAGTGTCTGTGTACCTGTGATTAATATAGGTAGCTTATGAGACATTAAATGTGGCATTTATGTTACTCAGCAAAAATACTCAGAGTGGAGCGAAAATACCCAGAGAGGAATGAATTCTTGTGCGTTTGTGACTTAAATAAAACCTGCAGGTGTCAATTAACTCCGCTTTTAAACTTCATTTCCCTTTTCTCTTTTTTACTTTTGAGTCACATTTATAGAACCTCATAGTCTTTTTACATTTACTCATTTGCATGATGCTTTAATCTAAAGCGGCAGGATGCGTTTGAGCGGTTGCGGGTTAAGGACACGACAGTGATCGGGACAGTGGCAGGAGTGGTGCTAGCGCTGGGATTTGAACTCTCAACCTTCCGAAGAACAAACCAAACCGCTTAAACAGTAATTTCTATGCTATTCGGAATTGATTCCCTTTTTGCGTCCAAACAAATACGTGAACCACTTTCATACGGTTCATACAATTGTGCATTTTATTAGGCATTCCCAAATCCGAAGTTGAAAACGCCGATACGTAATATGACATTTATTGTCTGATTGGACCTGAAATGAAATGCGGAGGCCTGAATAATGTGTTTTGCTGCGAGGAAAATTGCATCAAGTCTGTCCTTTAGTTGCTGCATTGTCCCTCATCTGTATTCCTTTGCTCAATACAAAGAGAGAATGGATATAATGCAATCAGGTTAATATGTGAAGATCTAATATTATTCAGAGGGTAGAGAACAGTAATGGAATTGGGGGGATTGAGTATAATGAAATGTAAAGGAACATTTTGCTTATTATTAATCGTTGGGACAGAGGCATTAAAAGTGTGTTATTAACCACAGTTCTGTTCGCATGCATGCCAGCTTTCAAATATGTTTTGCATGCACATGCTTTTACTGAAAATATGCTAATTTTGTTATGGTTATTGGTTTAAGGCCAAACGTGACATCATTTTAAAAAGCTGAAGCATCAGATAACTTGGGTTTTTGTCCTTTGTCCTTTAGGAGTCTTCAAATCTGCAGTGAATAGACTACATGACAAATGTTTTAACTGTCACCTTAATGATTAAATGTCGGTACCTTAAATGGTATGGAACTTTCTTTGGTTAAAAATGAACAAAAATCAATTATTGTGCAAGTACACAAAAAAAAACAGTCAGTGTTCAAAACTCTCTCGTTTGGCAAAACGTCAGTTTGGCGTTATTCGCCTTCATGTAGATACGTCACGTCCGCAAACAGAAAGACGAAGAGCCGGCTAGTGTATCGTGTGTGTGGGGGCTGAGGATGGTGGAGTGTTTGTAGCTTGTTTTTGCAAGAGTTGCTTAGAATTTAAACTTGTCATCTAGATGGATGCTTTAATCTGGATCGTTCTAAACGCAATCGCTGCCAACATCTGGGGAATCAGCTGTTGTGAAAACCAAGAGACCTCGAACTGCGGAGAGCCTGCAGTCAAAAAGGGAAAGCGACAGAGCCGGTGGTAAACCGACAGTAAATATAGGCATGTCTTTTGAGAGATTGAAGACTGACGCAGAGATAGGTTTTTTCATTAGCGCACTTGTTCGCTTGATTCAGCTAGCTATCGAGTTTCCTGTGTTGGTTTTTTGTTTTGTTTTGCCATAGTCAGTGTGTTAAATGCACTAATTTTCTGCTAGGTACGGGAGAGAGCAGCTCGCCTCTACTCCAAGAAAACCCGTATCTGCCACCACCTCCGTTGTCAAATATTGGAGCTAAAATAAAATCTCAGTGTTGCCAAGTCTCGCGAAACAAAAAAGCATCTGCAGCTTCAAAAACAAACCCAAAACAAGCCCAAAATTATTATAGCCTGTTACGACCTTAGTGTAAACAGACTCAACAAATGAGCCTCTAACATATTAAATTGAAACCGCTCGCATTTTGAAAAGCAAAAATATGATTTTTTGAAAAATCATCGAAACGGCAACAAAGCTTATAGGGAGGACAGGCACTATCCACTCATCTCTGATCACCTGCGAGCAGAATACGATTGGAGAGATGGAAAAGGAGATTACATTACAATCATAACTGCTATTACTATATATGAGTATGTTGTGCTTGTTTTGTTTGTTGTAACCTGTAATAATTGTGGGAGGGCGAAATATGCTACAGCACAGATATCATTGTGAGGCTGTAAGAAAAAACTTACAATTTTATATTTCGAACAGAGATGGCGATAGAGAGGCACAAATTAAGTACTGCCGCCTTAATGTAAATTTCATCTACATGTTGGTTTTGATGTACATGGAGATTCGTTACCAGTGTGAGCGTTCATGATGGTTTCGGTGTCAAATGTGAAATACCATCATGCATGAGTTTGTTCAGAGGAAGCGTTGAAGCCTAAAGTCCAAAAACAACCACAAATTGAACACATTTGAATAATGTGAATAGTAGATGTGAATTGCATGCACATGCTGTGCTACAGCACCGACAATGGAACGTCTTGGATGGATGATTTTCTCAATTTTCCTGCTGCCTCCTGTTCATTTCTGTGCATATAGATGGTAAAGACTTTCCATTCCTTTCCATTCAGTGGGGTTCGGCATAATCGTCACAGCGGATCAAAAAAGGTGATAAAAAAACCATCTTCAAACAAGTGCGCCATCATCAAACCGATGAATCATATTTTCTGCACTGGAAAAACAGGTCTAAACATTTGAATAATAATAATTACTAAACTGAAAATTTTAGATTTTTGTCGTGGAAACAATCTTTCCAGCCTACGTTAAAAACACTTTGGGTTTGTACAGTATATGTCAAAAATAATCCAACTTTATTGAAACAATACAGTGAGAGTCTGCAGAGAGTCGGAATTATACACGCACAAATATGTCTTTATATACTTTTCCAATTCACCTCTTCTTTCTAAAAACAAACCAGTCTCCATTGCCTTAATTAATTATTCATATCTATATGATACCTTACATTGTAAGGTACCCCCCCCATAAACAGCGTAGGATTACACCTAATCCTAACTAACCTACCATAAATCATGGTACGAACTATGTAAATCTGAAATTGAAGGCTGACATACGTGGCTGAGTTGCATCTTATGTTGTATAGATTTATTTATTTTTACCGTTTAGATTTTATGAGCAAAATCAATGTTAAGTTAAAAGCAAGGTGTGCTTGTGTTGTACACATAATGAATGGTTGTGAGCACTTTAAAGCACTTTATCCAGGAAGCTATAGTGAAAAGGGGAGGAAATTGCTCATCATATTAATTCAAAACTATTCCGTTTTAATTGCGCCATAACTGGAATGAAAAGGGCTTAGTGGTCAATTCTGCTCATTAATTCTGCTGCACTCACATCTTATAGCGTGTGCTGCTGAAAGGTAGTACATCAAGTGTGGACAGCACACTACAGTATTAGAGCTCGGTGCCCTTGTTATGTTATCTTGGCACCAAGTATCAGGTCCTGGAACGAACAGAGCGGCTAGTGTTGTAGGTCTGTGCCAGTTAAAGAAAAATGCCTGAAACATATCTGAGAGGTGGGCGGATTTTGTATCCTACGCGGCAACAAAATACGAAGGAAATCGGAAAGGAGGTGGACTTGTGCGTTTGGAGAACAACAGATGGCGCAACCCGGGAGACAAGACCGTTCAAGATTTCAACCAGTGTGTAGAGTTTTCGGCTGTCAGACTGCATCCATATTACATGCTGCAGGAGTTTTACACCTAATTGTTTTGTGTAAGCTTGACAATCTGGCCGAGCCTCGGGGTAGAGTTGCAGCTCCTCCAAATTCCCTTATAAGGACATGCCCATGTTGGCTCAAGTACACGTCCTGCTGGATGGAGACCCCGGGGCAGACCCACTGGTAGCCCATGTCACACTTGCTGATCACCCTGTGAGTTTGTAATGCGGCAGCAGCTCTTCGAGCCCAGAAACGGTCCAGAGAACTGATCCCTGGTCATGTTGAAAACGGTGGTCTGGGGCTCGGTTCCACCAAACCATTGTGTCGTCAGGTGTGAAAGCTATCGACTGCACTCTGAGTAAGTGTCACGTTACTTCCTTTCCCAAGTTCTGTGATGTGAAAGGCAACAGCTCCTTGTTTGCAGGCATTCCTGCACGATAACATGCCATGCATACAAAAAGTGTTGTTCTTCACATCTTGAATGCTGGTACTAAAGGGGAAAAAACAAAACAATGAAAGGATGAACCTAGGATGCGTACCATTTTTGCAAACCCGCGATTAGGAGCCCCTCCCACATATGAGCCATGCAAGTATTCAGGCCAAGTGTGGGCTCGGGAACATCTGGAGAGCCCTCGGGAAGAACTGGAATCTCTGGCTGGGGTTAGAGATTTCTTGGCCTAATGCCACCATGACACCGACATGAATGAAGGCATGTATGTATGAATGAATGAATGAATGAACATTGTTTACCATGAAATGTCTTAAAATGACACCAAACATGATCGGAATATGTACTGATATGGCATACACTCTTAAAAATAAAGGTTCTTCAATGGTTCTCTACAGCAGCATAGGTTCTGCAAAGAACCTTCTTGTCACGGACCGTTTTTCATAGTTTAGCCTTCTCGAGTTGTGCTATATAGTTCTATTGATATTAAAGAAGTTCTTTATGTTTCATTATAGGTTCTTCAGAGCAGTGTTTTGGTTCTTCATGCCATCATCCCTTAACAGGTTACTTTGTGAGCCGGGATTTTTGAGAAGGTTCTCCTGGCATCACTCTTAAGAACCATACTTTGCTTGTATTTTTAAATTTTACTCGTATTTTTCTCATTTGTAAATCGCTTTGGATAAAAGTGTCTGCTAAATGAATAAATGTAAACGTACTTTGGTTCCTTAAAGTACTAACTGTGTTTTTGTTTTAGAGAACTTACGATGACATGGTTCCTTGTAGCACTGCTGTGAAGAACCAGTTTTGGGTTCTTTAAATCACCAGTAAGTAGATGGTTCTCTAAAGATTCTTTGTGTAACTTAAAAGGATTCTCCAATGGCATTAGGATGGAAAACCCCCTTTTGGTTCTAACTGGAACCTTTAGTTTTAAAGAGTGTAAATAAAAGTAGCAAAATTAGTTACTTGTAGGATGAAGGTTGTACATAATCTAAGGCTAATGAGACGTTTATTTAATGTTAATGAGTCTCGGGTGCACCGGTCTTTGTACATTTTCCCAACACGAAAGAGTCTTCAGGACAGATGAGTTTGTGCTTTCTCAGTCAAGCTGTATTGTTTTGTCTGATTTACCTCTAGAATGATAACACACGAGAGGCTGTTTATAGCTGCTATAACGTCGGTTATAACAGGAATTAACTTGTCTCACGGACGTTGCACAACGTTAAATTGCCACTATAAACTGTTAAATGCATCACACGCTGTTCGTTAGTAAATGGAAAAGTGCAACCATTGGCAAAAGCGGGATAACACTTTTGTCTTGGATTATTTTTTGTCCGTTTCGTGTGTTATTCCTTATTGTGTAGCAGATTACAGAACTAGGATTTTTTTTTTAATGTGATTCTGCAGCCGAGTCAGTTCCCATCATTCATCACTAAGCCTGAGTGTACATTAATGCAGTGTTTCCCAGCAGGGGTGCCGCGGCACCATGGTGAGCCATCTGATGAGAGCAGGGGTGCCGTGAAAAATCCTTCAAACATTTCCAAAATGCTCAAATGTGTATAAAACATTTAATATCTTTGATAAATGTCTGAAATATAATAACACAGACACACACACACGCATGACAATAATAGATTATATATCAGTATATAATCAGTGTGTTTTATCTTAATAATTAGCGCGTGATGATGCGTGTGTACTGCAAAAGAATATGGACAGATTTCTTAAAAGAAAAGCTCCAGATGCTTCTGGACCATCAACTTCATCCTCATGTAGCTAACGCTGTCTAGCATTATTGTTTGTGTAGAGTGACACAGTTTACTTATTTATTTTTCATTTTCAAAGTGTGCCGTGACTTAAGAATGGTTGGGAGACGCTGCATTGATGAATGTAGGATCTCTAGTATAAAGGAATTATCGAATCCACGACAAAAGTTGTTTCGTATTTATAAACTACTGTTTATTCTTTTTCTAGAGAAAAGAAGTCCGCTGTCGCAGATCGCACCTTTTCTTCACAGGGATAATATTTACCACGTTATATCAGGTGTATTTTTAAGCATGATGCAGCTGTGAGTCACACAAAGTCTGTTTGCAACAGCTCCATTAGTCACAATGAAAGCTGCTGAAACCTCTCACTTATACGTATGCAGGTTAATGGCAGGAGTTTTTGTTTCCCTCCAATCACATGGTCTCTCTCTGTGCCATCTGCTTGCTTTGCAGGATGACAGCATCCTGAAAGAGATCGATATAAGCAACCACGTGAAAGAAGGCTTTGAGAAAGCCGACCCATCACAGTTTGAGCTTCTTAAAGTGTTGGGACAGGGCTCCTACGGCAAGGTGAGCTGGAAAACACATCACATCCGTTAGTCAATGGCATGCAAATTCAGCTTTCCACGAACATCTGGTCCTGTAATGTTGCGCCATTTTCCTGGGGTTCATATCATTAGCCTTGTAGATGAACGTTGTGGAGGTTAGGGGTGAGTGATCTGATCGAATTCGAAGTTATCATCATTTCAGTTTCTGCAATACACTGTGTATCGAGATACATACATGTATAGATTTGCTCACAAACTGCCAGCCATACAGTAGCAAATTAATGATTATTTATGTCTCTAAAAAGGAAATCTGTAACACATTTATTGCGTTTTTATCATTTTAAAGAGTTTAAATTCACCAGCTGCATCCAGTCAGTTTGTAATTAAATGTATGGGTATTTTTTCTTATTACAACATGATATCACAAGATCTCAGAAAGGACATCGTTTATCATGATACTGATATTGTATTGTCATATCATACTGTGTATGATTTGTGAATTTAACTTGTTTTTAAAAAGTCTATGTGGTTTGTTGTTGTTTTTTTCCAGGTTTTTCTGGTTAGAAAAATTAAAGGCTCAGACACTGGGCAACTCTATGCCATGAAGGTGTTAAAAAAGGCCACCCTGAAAGGTAATGGCATTTGCTATGTATATCATTTGCAAATATTACAAATAAAACAAAAAATATTATGCTTCCAGAACATGTGTACATAGTATTTATCAATTTTCGATGCTATAAATCAGTTCTGATTAATTTTAGCGAAGTGTGCGTTCGTGTGTGACTCATAATTATATGAAAAGATGAAGGAGCTAAAAAAAAAAAAAACGGGCGTGGCTGCTCGAGTACCTACACAGATGAGCCAATGAGAAAGGAAAGTGATACAGTTTCACAGTGTAAATCATGTGGGTATAATGCCTTGAATGGATGCAAAGGAGCATTTGGTAATTTGCTTGTCGGATGTACACTCACCGACCCCTTTATTAGGAACACCTGTACATTACACATTCATATAACTATCCAATCGGTCAGTCACGTCACAGTAGCGCCATACTTAAAATCATGATGCAGGTGTCGCGCTTCGGGTCACATCGACCATCAGAATGGGGGAAAGTGTGATCTCGATCTCTGTGACTTTAACCGTGGCATGATTGTTTGTTTCAGATGGGTTGGTTTGAGTATTTCAGAAAGCTCCTGTGATTTTCAAATCATGAGCTGCAACAACTAATCCATAATAATCCATTACGAAAATCGTTGTCAACAAATCTCATTATCGATTAGTCGGTCTGCGCGGCACGGGGTATGTTTACTCACTGCATTACTTCTGTACCGAAAACACACTTCGGAGAGTAAATACTAAAGTTGTGTCCCAAAGGACGTACTATACACTTAACTATGCACTATGTACTCTACCATCTAGTGTGTGAATTTATGAAAGGTAATATCATCTCAAATGGAATACTAGCGGTTTTTTACTAACTGGAAGTATAAGCTTTTAACCCAGTCGACAGCACATGAGGTCAAAAAGCATGTAATGTGACACCGTTAGCTTTAGCAGAACACCCAGACTCAACAACAATGACTTTCTTCAGTTTACTGCTTATGTCAACGTTAACTTTTATTCCCAACATAACCTCAGTCACCATCAGACGAAGGCGAAATCGTCAAATGACGGTGGAATAAAGCGTGCAACCTCTTAAGGTCCTCTAAGGCAGGGAAGCATTTTATATTAAATATCACGAAGAAGACTAAAACCTTGTAAACTTTGCAAAGCGGAGCTTGTGTAGCACGGAAGCACGACAGTGATGCACGAGCACAAACTTATGTTTATATCCAAAATGGTCCACTGTTCAAAGGGTTGGGGAAACTTGTGCAAGTTGCTTAAAAGGTTTAGTTTAATTAGTTTATTGTCATTATATGCTGTATTTGTGCATTTGCAGACTTCTGTCATTCATAATGATAGGAGCAATCTGCACCTGATCTGATTAATCAGTTATGAAAATAACCCTTGGTTGCACAATATAGTTTACTTAGAATGGTGTGAAAAACAAAAGACATCTACTGAGCAGCAGTTCTGCATGTAGATGAGAGAGGTCAGACTGTTGGAAGGATACAGGAACTCAAATAGTGAGCAGAAAAGCATCTCAGTATGCACAACATGTCAAATACCACTTCAGGGTCCACTCCTGTCAGACAAGAACGTGAATCTGACGCTACGGTGGGTACTCGCTCACCGAAACAGGATAGGACAGCCTGATCTTTTTCCACTACATGACTATTACCCGAACAAAAAAAGAAGCGACGATTTGTCTTTTTACGTCAGTTTTCACGTAAATGTTTATCGCTCCATTAAGAAACAAAATTCGAATAAAATGAGATTTCTGCAAAATGCGTTTTTTTCCTTTCATCGTTTCACCTTTTATTGAGTCATACCATAATATCGCAATAATCAGTTTTTCATTATGGTAGGTCATGATGTCCGTTTCAGATGCATCCTTTTCCACACCCTGTGCACAACCCACGTAACTCACTTTGTGTAACCATGGTTACGTGCAAGACTTTTTTTAACACGGGAGTTTTTCCCTCAGCTTTTACGAAGTCATCTGGACCAGTTCCGTGTGTACTCATGAGTGAAAAATAACACCACCAGTGAGAGCGACACCTTAGCACGAACCAGCGCTTCTTCACTTACATAAACCAGAAATACTCAGCTGCGCAGCACACACTTCTCTTGTCTTGTTAGCAGTCTCGGAGATGTTAGACGTTTTGAAAGGGGGAAGGAACTCTATCATTTGGTTTGTATTGTAGATGTACAAGCTGGACTGAATTCGAGCTAGCATAATGGCATCATGCGAAATAGAATGTATTCAGCGTTCGCAGAATACATTAGAAGAGTGTTTGTAATTCCAATCCACTGTGCAAGAGGGATTTAAATCGTTCTCAGACAGAAATAGGATTAAAACATGGAACCCATCCTTTTCTGATTGACAACTCTATGCAATTATAAGCCATTACCCTTCCACGATTGTATATACGATAATGTTAAACAGTACTAAGCATTATACGCTGTATGATTACAGCGGCAGTTCTTATGCACAAGTCTACGGTATGCAGTACAATTATCCAATGAAAAACAGGTGAAATATAGGCATAAATGATTTTTTGGAGTTCCAAATCTTTAGTTTAGCGATACATGTTGGTCTCTTTGTGTATGACCCTTCTGTTCTCCTATTGTCTATCAAGTGCGTGACAGGGTGCGATCCAAAATGGAGAGGGACATTCTTGCTGAAGTGAATCATCCCTTCATAGTGAAACTTCACTATGGTGAGTAGCCATTGCTTTCCTCCTAAAAAAAACCCAGCAAGATATGAGTGTTGAATAGTTGTTGTTTTTTAAAAAGAGATAACTGCCTGGCAAGGAGGAGTGATGTGTTATCGTGATGTCGTGTTGTTTCTGCAGCCTTTCAGACTGAGGGAAAACTGTATCTCATCCTGGACTTCCTAAGAGGAGGTGATCTCTTCACCCGTCTCTCCAAAGAGGTTAGTTGCTTGTCTAAGTCAAATATATGAAAGCAGGAAAATCGTACTTTGTTTAAAGTCAAGGAGGTAGCACGATGCATTAAGAGTCAGGGGGGTGTAAACCTTTGAACAGGATGATCGGTGTAAATTGTTAGTATTTTTCTTATCTTTTTTAGTTTCTGAAGTGCGGTACTAAATGGGGAAAAAAAAGATCTTTAAACAAAATAATAACAATTTACACAGATTAACCTGTTCAAAAGTTTACATCCCCCTGGCTCTTAATGTATCGTGTTGCCTTCTTGAGCATCAGTGAATGTTTGCACCTTATGTAATAGTCGTGCACGAGTCCCTCAGTCGTCCTCAGTGTGAATAGATGGATCTGAAAATCATAGAGCCCGTGTTGGAAAGGGGTCAAATATGCAGAAGATGCTGGAAAAGCAAAGACTGTGCAGGACATGGAGGATTTTTCTGAAGAACAGCAGACAGTTTAACTGCTCAGGACAAACAAGGGACTCATAAACAACTCTGACAAAACATAAAAACTGTCATTTATCATCCAGGTTACGCCACACACAGTATTAAGAATATGTACTAAGGTATGTAAACTTTTGAACAGGATAGTATTCATAAATTCAACTATTATCGTGTCTTGTGGACTTTACATCTGTTATGTGAAATAGCTTCTTCAGGACAGTACTAAATAAAAAAACATGGGATTTTTATTATCCGTCTTATTTTGTTAGCAGATTTAAAATTTAGCAGATACTGCAAGGAGTGTGCAGACTTTTTGGCACAACTGTATCGTTTTGTTGTTTTTTTTGGTTGGTTTTTGGTCAAGCCATAACAGTTTTCACAACTAAATTCGTATGTAAAAAAAAAAAAATAGGAAGTTTATGATTTACATTTAGGGTTAGGGTTAGAAATGATCACGTATTAGAACAAGCGCACTACGATTTGTATTGAAAGTATCTAGAAAATGAACCACCGATCAGCTTTGAGAATCCAACAGTTTGTGCTATAGTGTAAACAATTTTTAAAATACAGCGAAATCTGGATTGCCAGGCCCAAAAAAAACCCCACAAATCTAGAAACTGGAAGGTGTCAATTAAAATGTAATAAACACATAGTATTGGCTTTATTTTCATGGGAATATAGTTGAATCAGTGTACAAATATAAATGTTAAATTATACTCCAGTTAAAGAGCAAATTTCCTAATAGTGATCGTGTTTGTTAGCGTCTCTGTGCTTTATATGTATTATGTTTATATGTATCATCTGTATGTACAGTACGCTCTAGTCATAACACATTTCGCTAGGATTTACTTGCATTTGAGGACTTTAAATGCAAAAAAAAAGGATAAGACAAATACATGAATAATTATTGCTGCATCAAGTCAAATATTTGGATGTTGGAAAGGATGTTTTCCTGGGAGCATGTCTGAGATACATCCATACGTTTGATTACATGTACATGCCTTGATTCCAATCATTTGACCAGAATATTTGAGTTTGCTATTCAGTAAGTAAGGAGTAAAACAAACGGTGTGTTGTTATAAGAGAATATCCACGCCATGGTCTGCGCCTTTAAATGCCAGTTTGATGTCAACATCTTTTAGTAGCCATATCAGAACCATAGCTGTGTGAAGATAGCGCCCTAATGGAGATTTATTCAGATGCTGCTGGGTAATTAAAGGCATGTCTGCCAGCTATTCTCCAATGAATTGTCCCACCATGGTGTAATCAGCATCACCAGTGCTTTGTTATAACTCTCCCTAATGGACTCTTTCATTCCTATGATTGCATCACTTATCTCTTTTATCTTCTCGGGGGGGGCCCATTCTGTGATTTTCTTCAAATCCCATTTTAAAATACAGCAGGAATAGATTATTGATTTTCCTGTGGTTGTTGCCAAGATTACTAAATGCTGACAGAAATACCATTTCTGATTTACGGCAATAGTACAGGCATGTTTATTATCATATTCCTTACATATCATATTCCTTTCTTAGTGTACACTGGTCAGGGGATTTAAACAACAATGGCGAAACGGTGAACACAGTGATACTTTATGATTACCAAGGACGCTTAATTCAGTCTATGTGCATTGATTGAGATTGCCGAGAATAACTTGTTGCCTTGGTGATACGATAGGGGATGCTACAAGTTATTTTTGAAAACCCTTATAACATTAGGAGCTTTAGAGCATAATAAGGATTGCACATTGCGGTAACCAGGAATCAACTACATTTATCCAGCAGTGGCGAGTTTATTGATTGACAGCACAGAACCAGTCCTTTTGTCTGTATAGGTACATTGTTATCAAGCGTTAATGTAAAATAGAGTTCTCTGATTAAGCCTCTAAAACAAGTCCTCTAATTACGAATTTGCTCGATTGTCACGTGACATGGTTGCTGACTGGGACCATGGGAATTTGCATTGCAAATGCTGACCTGACATGACGGGAAGAATAAAGCTACAGCTTATACAAATGCTTATCAAAGTGGGTCCCAGGTGACTAAAAAATACTAAATGTATTCTTAATTATTGCAAGGTAAATACATAAATATTATGCTCATGCTCACATAATGGAAATGCATTGAGCCTAATTTTTTAATGCTTCAAATGAACCAAGAAGGAAAAAAAAATCCAAATCAAATACCAAGTTGCATCAAGACACATAAAGAAGTCATATTTATTTATATATTGTTTTTTTTGTTTGTTTGTTTGTTTGTTTGTTTTTGCTTGTTTTTGCATTACACAGCCTTAACAGTGCTCTCAGACCAGACTGAGCATGTATAGTTTTTTTTTTTCAGTGCTTTTCTTCAGACAGTGATTAATGAGAGTCATTCCTTTGCTAAGCATCCAGTCCCACCTAGTCTCAGCATCATCACCTTCAGACAGGACAGCCTCTGTGCATAACACTCATTAACACCTGAACATATGGGTTTTGATGCCTCATAAACACAGCTCTTTATTAAAGACAATAAACCATATGCGACCATGCATGCATCCTTTTTGCCCTCTAGCCTCTATGATTTTGCACGTAGCGAGCCAAAACATCTTGAACAATCTTCTACAGGAAATCAGCAAGACATAATCCATTCTAAACTGCAGCTACTGCGTAAGAACTAGCACACTTCAGAAGTGCCAGCCTTACCTTTTTAGCGCTGCTTCTATTCCTTTTTAGAACAGCACCGGGCCAGACTCTTACCACACTCGGTGATGCCATGCGTGAAGCGTGATTTAATCATGATCCTCTGCGCAGAGGCTTGAGAAACGGGAGATGTGAATTAATTATCGCCGGTGCTGGAATCAGTCATCTGCCAGCAGCATCTGCCCGCACTCCTGCCTGGAACTTGTTACAATCTTTGCAAGCCAATTTTCTTTCCACGGAATGCTGGTGTCTGTCTCCCAGCACATCCTGTGCAAAAGCTAAATAAATTTCCCGGTAATTAAAATTGATCTGCGCAGCAAGGTGCGAGTAGCGTGTGCCATGGCGGTTACTTGGTAGGTTTCTCTCCTCTTTAAATGCTGCATGAAGCATTTTAAAGTTTGATCAGAATCTTCTCGGTTTGCCTGTGCTTTTCTCTACAGGTCATGTTTACTGAGGAGGATGTGAAGTTCTATCTGGCTGAGCTGGCTTTAGCTCTGGACCATCTTCACAGCCTGGGAATTATCTACCGTGACCTCAAGCCAGAAAAGTAAGTGTGATATAAAAAAAAATTATAAAAAAAAACATACTTTACTGTAAACCTCATATGTCCTACAGAAATAGCAGATTGTGATCCACCTACTACAACAAATTCTTCATCGCAGTCAGCTCTACGAGTATTTTTACCCTTGGTAATGTTGGGTAAAAAAGATTCTAAAAAAAAAAATCTTTGTGGTTAATTAGCTTAAACTCGTACTGAAAATATGAGCGAACCTTTTAATTTAAGTGAATTTACTCTAAGAAAATGCCCATATCCACTGTTTGGGCAATCATTAAGATGTTGAAATTAAGAAGAGCTGTAAAGCTGTACCTTGCCTGGAAGAGGGATACAAGTGTATTTTTTCCCATTTCTCCAACCATCACAGTTGGAGATTTGCAGACGATGGCATCATTTAGGGATCGCCAAGTTTCCAAATCTACAATTAGATTAGAACTACTTAGAAAGACACCTAACCACAAACATAAGTGCCTGGAGTTCACTAAACACTACTGGATCTTTGTCTGGAGCTGGGTTCTATGGTCAGATGAGACACAAATAGAGGCAGCAAACACTCAAGTTGGTTTGGTGTAAAAAATAAATAAATAAATAAAATAAAAAGAAGGATTGTTATACAGTGCTGTTATACTGGCAAATAGGGGTTGCACAGAGTAGTAAAATCATGGGTGCTTATAATTGATAAGGATGCCCCCCCACCTTACTTATCATAAGTACCTTACTATCTTTATCAGGGATGCCAATAATTCTGGAGCTGTATGATTCATAATAAGGTTTTTACCCCAGCCATTATGGGCTGCAGAAGCACCGCTCGGATTAAATGCTCTCGAATAAAAACCACAGCATAATTCCGCTGGCAATCCTGCAGTTCAGCTGAGGTGATATAACCACTTGCTTTGATCCAAAAAAAAATCCATCCAGGTGCCCAGGTGTGATTAACACAGCAGCTGCACTTGGGCCAGATTTAGAAGCACAGTTGAAGCTTTTCCCCCTCATAGACAGCTGAAATCTACACCAGTGTTCTGCTTGTTCAAACAGCAACACTTTTTTTTTTTTCACAGTTTGCTGAGCATTGAACACCACACCGACTTTTACTCTGAACTCCTCAAGTTCATTCTTCCTCAAGGGGACATGGGTATGAGGCGGTATAATCAACATAGGGTTTCTTGGAGAACTGCAAAGTAGACAGTGCAAATGATTAATGGCATGTAGCTAAAGACCAAGCGTAAGATAAGCGTGAGTCTTTATTGGTCACACCCCAGCATGCCAGGAAATTGGGGTCAGAGCGCAAGTTCAGCCAGGAAACGACGCCCCTGGAGCAGAGAAGGTTAAGGGCCTAACAGTGGCAGCTTGGCAGCACCGACCTTCTGATCAGTTGACTACCCTGACCTTCACGGTCCAGAGCCAGACAGTGCTGGGGCCTGAACCCCGACCTTCTGATCAGTAACCCGAAGCCTTAACCACCAAGCCACCACTCCCACAGGACGTTGAACTTCTGTTCATACGGACAAACGTGTCCTACTGAGCTCATTAGACATCTTAGCATTTTCATTTAATTTCTTCTTTAAAAGCATTAAGTAAATGTTTGTTAACCATTTATTTTACAGCATTCTTCTTGATGAGGATGGGCATATAAAGATCACTGGTAAGATATATTCTTTTAATTTTTTTCCACCCACCACTTAAAATCAGCACAGGGATTGTGGGTTATGTTAAGAGAAATGTCTTTCTCTTGCTGTTTCAGATTTTGGTCTGAGTAAAGAAGCGATAGATCACGACAAGAGAGCATACTCGTTCTGTGGGACCATCGAGTACATGGCCCCAGAGGTAGTCAATAGGAGAGGACACACGCAAAGTGCAGACTGGTGGTCTTTTGGCGTGCTGATGGTAAGTGTGTTTGACGCAGGAGGACGAGCCAGTTGGATACAAGACTATATAATTACAGAAGGCTTTATCACCAGTAAACAGAAGAAGAGCTATAGGCATATCAGATGTGTGTGTGTGTGTGCTCATTGTGATTCACTGAATGAAACTCTAACCTGAGACATGCATTTGAATATTTTACTACAGAGGCAGGGGGCACGGTGGTTTAGTGGTTAGCACGTTTGCCTCGTACCTTCGGTGTTGGGGGTTGGAATCCCACCTCTGCCCTGTGTGTATTGAGCTTGCCTGTTCTCACCATGCTTCAGGGCTTTCCTCCGGTTACTCTAGTTTCCTCCACCAGTCTAAAGACCTGAATTGCATGATCTCTAAATTATCCGTATTGTGCCATGCGATGGGTTGGCACACCCAGCAAAATGTGGGTTAATATTGTATGTGTTCAGCCAGGTTAATAATATTGCACTAGGCTTAAAGGAGAATGGATAATAATTATTCATACGTACATTAATAATACTATGATACCCAATCAGTGATTGCCCATTATTAAAATCTATAGTTTACTTAAACTTTCCTTTCTACCATTCACCAGTTTTTGTCTGTCCCTATAAAAAACATGCACTCTTTTACAACTCTCCTATTTGGTATTTTTTGACAGTTAATCATTAAGACGTTCAAATGATTCGAATAATATTCACTGAAAGCTAGCTCACCCTTCTGTCGTATAATTAATGACAGACTTTCAGCCGAGACGCTTCGTGACGCCTGGTAGCTGAAAACTATAAGCGTCACCCTTGCAGGCAGATTTAGACATAAACAAGTCAGCAAATTTATTTTTAAGCTAGCACATCATCAATAGTGGTTTTTTTGCAGCTCTACAAATGCAAGAAGAAGAAGAAGGGAAAAAAAAAGGCTAAGACAACAGTCCTTGCAGCCAGCGTGGCTCGGGTTGATTCTACGCCCTTCAAGAATTCTCAGTTTCCCAAGGTTAAACGACTTGATGACTCATTGTTGAGTTAAATGACATTTGGTTTAGTGCTCAGGACAGCCAAAAATAAATAAATCAGCTCTCAAATGCATTTTTAAAGAATGAAAATGAATTACGAAGTTAATAGATGGGTTAATTAAACACAAACACCCTTTTTACACTTTTCAGTTTCTCTAGAAATAAAATAATTATTCATTCTAATATGATCGAATAGACCATATTTGTATTAGAGAACACATCAGGCAGCATTTTTATAGCAAGTATTTCGCACATACAGGGTATACATATCACCTTCTGAAATGGCTTATGTTATTCCCTGGCCTCCTTTTTGAAGATTACATCGACTGTCAAACGTATAAATTTAGCAACAGCTCCAGCAGACTGAGCGCTGGCTTGTGTCCTAATATCTCAGGGAAACATTTGGTTGCACAATCAGAATGCAGGCAGAAGACACCACCTGTGAGTGGTGATGCTCTGAAAGTATATGTTGTTGTCATAACGTCTAGCTGACACCAAAGACTAACACTTTCATTGCTATCCTCCAGTTTGAAATGCTGACTGGATCTCTGCCATTTCAAGGAAAAGACCGCAAGGAGACCATGGCACTTATTCTCAAGTAAGATTGATTTATTATTACTGTTGAAAATGTCTAGTGGGTGAATTACTAGCGTCTGTGCTTGTACGATATATAGATTTTCACTTACTCATGAAAAAAATCTCAATCGATAAATGAGCATTTCCACCATTTTAGGTTTAAGTAGAACATGGTATGGTGTTATACATTTATCAGCTGATAGATTTTATTTCACATGAATTAGTCCAAATATTCTCCATTCACCGTGACAGACAGCGAGGTGTGACGCAAGTACGGTCAAGAGAACGGGAGATGGGGGAAGGGGGCAGGGCTTCTACACGCAAAAAGTCTGCTCTTTTGACATATTTTGGAGTGATAAGTTGTACTATAATACTCCTATCGCTCCACTGTGGAGCTCCAATGTTAAATGTGTAAAGGTTGGCAGACCTGATGACATAACATAAACAGAGTAAATATCACTGGACATCGTGGCAGTTTGATACTTTATCTGAAATTCTAACAGTCCCGCCAAGATTTCATGATTTTGCAGTCACAGAAATTAAAACAAAATCAAGTAAATGCCACAATATTCTGAGGAGCTTGCAATTTTCCATAATCGCTGCAGATTTTATGCAGATTTGGGCCAAGATGCGTCATGTGCCGTCATCACACGCGCATTCAGCGAAAGCCATGTTCGATTCATGTGCGTCGAACATGAATACAGCTGAAATGTCTCATTTACCAACAAACATCACTGCGAAAGGCCGTGCAAGACAATTTTATGCAATTGAGATTACACCAAATCGAGTAGCTTTCTGCAAAAAATCAAGCATTTTTGGCCGCAACAATCACAAATAAACTTCGTGAAATCCTGTACGGACTGCATTATATCCCACAAGCCTGCTAGTGTGTGTACTCATGTTGCTTTAGTTTTATTTTATCAAGATCACATGAAATGTAAATTTTTTTGTCATCTGGGGAGATGTGTGGTTAATATTTGAATCTAATTTTTAGGGCAAAGCTTGGCATGCCGCAATTCTTAAGCCCAGAGGTGCAGAGTTTACTGCGAGCACTTTTTAAAAGGAATCCAACCAACAGATTAGGTAATATATCCGAATTCTACACCATACATTTAGTCACATGGATGTACAGCATGATTGCACTTAAGATATAAAATGTTATAGTACTCAATACTACTCACAATGACATCCATTAGAGCTAAATTATGCTTTATTGTTTGTTCAGATTCCACAAGTATCCACATTTTTAGACTTAAAGGCCAGAGGTTGAAAACAATAGATAACTACCTCTAACTTATCTTGCAATTTAAACTTGCTAGCTGAAGTATATTGTAAAGAATAAAACCATTTCTTCACTTATGATGTGTGATTTATATTACTTGATCTGTGTTTTCTGTATATTTTATTGTCTAGACTGTGTTTATTATTATTATTAGGCAGTGGGTCAAGCAGACCCCCTGGATATCTCCCATTAGAAAATAGCTGGCTATTTCCAACTATAGTTAGAGTTCTCTAGACTCTAGAGTTCTCTGCCTAAACAACTTTAACAAAATTCCATAAGGAATTGAGGGGAGTAATTTGACTATCTTTCACTGGCTTCCCACCAAAATAGAGAACAAATACCTTACTTGTTCAGTATAAGATAAAAATCTCTATCACTCCTAAATCCATTTTCCTCCCATATTACCATACTGGCTCATTCACTTACTTTCTCCGTTCTTTCTTGATTATTTGTCTACTCTTGCCTGTTATAATGTATTTCATCTTTTTTCATGCTTAAAGTTGAAAAATCATGAAGAGGATTCCATACAACTGGTGTGTGTCATTCCATCTCAAATGGTCCAATGCAAGTTGCTTTGCTGTTTAAAATTTTCTTCTTCGTTTTATTATTATTATTATTATTATTATTATTATTATTATTACCTCAGTGTATTGCCATTGCAAAATTTACCAAGCTATTATGATGTTTCTCCTGTATTAAAAGCAGTAAATGATTAGTGACTTCTGAGCTGTAGTCGTTTCTTTTATCGGAGGAGAAACAACACCATAGTTCTGTTTATGACACTGTTCATTTGTAAAACACCCAACTGAATACTGTAATTCCATATTTGGATCAAATCTATTCACGGATACCAACTGTACACCTGTACCAACATGGTAGATCAGGCTGGATCTTCAAATCTGGCCCTCGAGGTCTACTCTCCTACAGAGTTTACTTCCGAACTCAAGCTCACAATTTTTTTCAGCAGAATGCTACTATAAAGGACTTATTTCTGTCAAAATTTCAAGTTTGTGTCTCGTCCTCCATCAGAGATGTTCAACCTGAAACTGAGGGGATTTTTTTTTTTCATGCACTTTCTCACCCCATATACAAGAGAGAATTCTCAAACCTGAAATGTTCTGCATGCACACTATACTTACCAAGGTACCTCCTAGGACTGAGATTCAAATCCTTCCTATTATAAATTGTGAGCAATCTTGTGCATTACATTTGATCTTAAGTTCTATGTCTAAGGAACATGAATGTGCAAAATATTTATATGTGCATGCATCTTGAAATATGCACTAGAGATCAGTTTTTGTTACAAGGATCTAGGACCATCCTGAGCCGAGATATTGAGGTTTCTGTAAACATAATCAAAATTTGTTGTGTGCCATAACACAAAGATGGCCGTTGTAGTTAAATCAAGTAAAAGAAAAAAATTATATATATTTTTTAAAATGGGTTGTTTTGCAATGCCAATACATAGAGGTAATCACTCCAAAAAAATGTTTTTAATTTAAAACAGTCAAGTAACCAACTTTCCAATTATTGCACCACTTGAGATGGAATGACCCGTGTATGACATATGTGTACAAATGTCCCACCAGTTCTGTCCTGACATAGCAGTTAACTATGAATTAATATCACCGGACTATCAGGCTGAATCACAGAGGCTAACAATTATTATTATTTTGGCGCCTCGACACATTATTATTATTATTATTATTACCTTTTTTTTAACAAAACATAATTAACTTTGTGTTAGATTATAGGCATTTAGGGTATTCTTAAAGGCCTCAGCATACCCGTCTATGAGGCACTCACAGATCACATAGAGCGTTCATGTGCAGAGTTGGCCCATGTGCATGACACAGTGAGCAAAGCCTCCACACGGTGTCCGTTTGCTCCGCAATTACATCATATTGTTTGTGGAAGGCAGCCGAACGCCGTCTCTGCATGACATATTCTGAGACCTTAAGCTAGTGCTGATTTTCCTCTTATGGCTTTGGACCAGTTTTCTAAATATTTGAGATCGCTTTGCACCAGACTTCCTCATATCTCTTATAACGGATAACGTTCAAGACGAGTAAATGATTCTTACTGGACACAAGTAGATGCTTCTGCTGTGTAATTAACAAGTTTCAGCTGAGATTCTCATGACAGCTGGTAGTCTGAAGCCAAAATGTCTGTCAGAGACTGGCACACCATTGTAGCAGATTTACAGCTTTGCAAAAGCAGAGAGATGACAATTGTTTGTACAGACAACATGGCTTGAGTTGATCCTGCTTAAGAGAGGATGCACACTGAATCTGTTTTGAGAAAGAAAGAAAAAACGAGTGTATCACAGATAATACAGAGGTGGCAGGGTTGTGTGTTAAACTATAGTTAATGATAGCTATGCTGAGCTACACTGAAATGAATTTTAATCTTGAATATGGGGAATTTCTATTTAACCAGAAGTGACCGGAGGACAGAAAACACCATTACTGGGTAAAAATTTGTGTCAAAAATGTTTAGCGTACATTACTATAGATTACATTTAACAATTGTAGTTAAAAGTCAGTCCAGTAGGACAGCCCGCTTCTTGTATCAAGGAGGTCCACTACAGATGTGGTAGAAGTGGATCTTTTTTAAGCCGAGTCAAGTCACGTTCGAGGCTCAGATGCAGGCCATTTGTGTGAGCTGTGATTGAACGTGACTCTGAGAATCACACTCTCCATAATTCATGAAGCAGAAAGAAAATGCAGCAGAGCTATCACGCTGAGCACAGCTAGACAGGCCTGAGCCTTGCATTTGCTATTTACACAGGCGACTTCTCAACTCCTACATGTAATAGATAACCCACCAGTAAAGTCATGGTGATGAAGTATAACTGGGCTTTCCAGGAAACCGACGCATCATTCGGAACGTTCTTGTAGGAAGGAACTGAGAAGAGTCAACAGGATAGAGATGTGCAAACATTACTGCTAATGTGGCCCGTTAATGAATTAATGTAATCAGTTAGCTGGATGTCTTTAAGCCAGAGTATTGAAAGATCAAGATATTTGCTTGTAATGTGAGATAGGACTACTAGACTTCTGAAGCAGTTAATTTTATAGACATTATGGGAAATTATGGTATGATTGCAATAGTTTGATCTTTGCCCCTCTGGCTCCTCCATAGGAGCGGGACCTGATGGAGTGGAAGAAATCAAAAGGCACCGTTTCTTCGCACCGATAGATTGGAATGTAAGTGGGCTCTCTTGACAACTTGCTGGGTTAAATTCCATGAATAAAACAGGGATACCGGGAACTCTCGATTTCCCACAGCCATCCAAGACCTGGAGCCAAGGAAGGCCAAAATAGGCCATGAGGTCTGGATGGGAGGGATGGCACACTCTCTCTCCTGTCACTCACAGCGTCATTGTCTAATCGTGGCCATCTGTGAGCACATGTCTGCAGAAGAGGGTAGATAGCACTTTCCTCAGAGGGTTTTTCACTGACCTGTGAGGCAGCATGAGCAGCAGTTAAGAAAGATGTGTTTGGCTGGCTTCACGTGTCTCGGAGGAAGCACGTGTTAGCGAGAGAGAAAAAACAAGGTAGAGATGTTACAAGAGATTTTTACAAGTATGGGTATTTGGGAACTGAAGATCTCTCTACAAATCTTTTTCACACACACTAAATGTGTAAGAAATGTGCAAGAGTGTGTGTCGTGTGGTGCATTTTTCTTTTTCTTGCTAGGGACCAAATGTTGCCCCAATGATAGGAATATCTTTGATATTTGTTATTGATGTTTGATGAGTACCTTTTAGCTGTGTTCGTGAATCAAAGAGGGTTTTGACCAAAATCTGAGGAAAATCTGCAGTAATTTTGAAAAATTCCGAGCTCCTCCGAATATTGTGGAGTTTGCTTGATTTCGCGTTCGTAAATAAAGCTAAATCCTTGATGGACTAAAATGTGTAGAAATTGTAGATCAACATGTTGGTACGATTATGATTTTAAAACAACTGATTGTTGTTTTTCTTTGATCGTGTCTTTTTAAACAACAGAAATTATACAGGAAGGAGATCAAACCTCCATTCAAACCAGCAGTTGGCAGACCAGAGGACACTTTCCATTTCGACCCTGAATTCACTTCCCGCACGCCAACAGGTGCAAATCATTTTTATTTCGCTTGAAACAGATATCCCAAACGATTAGGCAAATGTAAGTGAGAAAGTAGTAGAACATTTTTATCTGACCCACTATGACCATTTTGATGGATATGGTATAAAAGGTGAGAATTGCATGTAGTAGAGTGACCATTGCGCTCAGCTCAACATTTCAACACAGCTTTCAGCCAGACATTTGTTATCGTGTTGGGATTTAGTGTGATGTAACCGTCTGCACTCCACCAATGTGACACTGAGAACATCGAATGCAGATCTGTGCAGATTGTGATGACCTTGTGAAAAGTCACTTCATACCACACACATCTGATCAATCATCATTTTCCATCCATGCAGAATCCGTGTCCTAGTTTCTCTGCTAAGTGTGTGTGTGTGTGTGTGTGTGTGTGTGTGCTCAGACTCACCGGGTGTTCCTCCCAGTGCTAATGCCCATCAGCTTTTCCGTGGTTTCAGCTTTGTGGCCACCAATCTAGGACAGGAGCAGTGTATAACAGAGACCAGACCGAACTCCATTAATCCTATAGTTCAGGTAAGCAAAATTACATCAGTGTGAAGAGAACTACACTCATTTCCTTTCCATTCGTTGCTCCGTTTTACTTTCAAATTGATTGCATGGTGCATTCCAGAATTACTGGCACCATTCAGGAGAAAGGACCCAAAAAAAACCCTTCAATATTGCTTTTTTCCGAAAAAAACAATTAACACACATAACAAATATATGACAGTTTATGCTATTCATATTGTAGTATAATATATGAATATATAACATTTTTAGTCATTTTAATTTTAGATTTGGATTTATTTTTATTATAGCTTTACCGCCCTCCAGTCATGTCCAGTTTCGCCCAGTGTCTACACGTGACCTCTAAAATCATTGTGTCATGTAAAAACGAAACCGAAGAGTTTTCAATACAAAAAGATACAGATAGATGTTAGGTAATGTTTTTTTTAAACAGTTGCGGTGGTTCGAAATATCACAATGCACAATCATCAATGTAATAAAATAAAATAAAATAAAAAGATGTATATCCTAGGAATTGGCATACTGTGAGGAGAATAGCGAGGAAGGTAAAGAAGACGTCAGATATTAGTTTCAGAATTAGTACAGTTTATTTGATTATTGAGGGTGTCAGATTTGAAAAATTTATTATTACACATGCCTTCGCCATAATAAGACGTTGTTTGGAAAGGTTGCACGGGATAAACTTCACCAAGTGCCTTTAAATCTGCAGCTGGAAGTCTGTATCTTAGTCCGATAACACCAAACTCGAGCTTTTTATTGCTACATGCCAAGCAGGTTTGGTTTATTTTTTAAAAGGGCAAGGTGGTTACAAACAAAAAGAAGCACCTGATACACACTGTAAAATATGACGGTGGATCGTTTTGGAGCTGTTTTACAGTTAGTGGTAAAGAGGCTCTTTAAAGTAGAATGATTGTGTCATGAATATGTTTAATACCCAAGATATTTCACCCCGAAACTATTCAGTGCTACATCATATGCACTAGTGACACTAATTTTGGAGTTGAGTGTATCCCCTGGTCTGCAATTACAGACCAATAATGTTCGCCCTCGTTCCAGAGAGGCTGCTTATGCAGGTCTCGGCAAAAAGACCAGACAACGAAATTATACAGAACTGCGATTCCTATTGTGTAAGCTGATTTGTTTGTGTCACACGGAGCTCGACTGACTGAGTATATCGCTCTGAAGAATCAAGGTGGCGCGAACTTATTGACTTAAGAGAACACACAGATGTCAGGATGAGTGACAAGGCCAGTTGCTGGCACTGACATATTGTTCCCTGCGCTTCTTTCTGACGTCACAATAAGACCATCCCTTGCTTATATTGAACCTGCACAGCATGAGCATTTGTGCAAAACGCTGTCCCATTTTTCTGGGTTTGCTTACTGGGACTCACAATACGCAAAAGAAATATTTGAAGCTATTGAAACTTTGCAGTTTGATTTTCCAAAACATTGGGGTATATAGTGTATTTTTTTTTTAATTTTACACTTTTAAGTGTAATAATAATTTGTATTTCAATGTCTTACTGAGGACATTCGGGAATTAGGAGTATTTACTATGGTATAGCATAAATTCTTTTTAAAGGTAATCGTAAAATTGCCCAATTTCAGCCATTACATAAATGTTCACAATAGAAGAATCATTTTAAATGTTTAAACATGCTTCACTGATTTTGTTTATAAAGGGTTTTTTTTTTTTGGGGGACGGGTTGGACACACGTGTCTGTCTAATGCATATAATGTTTCTGTTTTCCATTTAAGCAACTTCATAGCAACAACATCCATTTCACTGACGGATATGAAATTAAAGAGGACATCGGCGTCGGCTCGTATTCAGTATGCAAACGCTGCGTCCACAGAATCACCAGTGTGGAATATGCTGTTAAAGTAAGGGAATTTATTTTAGATTTTTTTTTCCTTGATCTGGTTAATAATGATGATACCCACATTTGAGTCGCATTTTAATACAGAACTAGTAGGCTCTGTATATAAAATTTGTACCACGTCTTTTAGTGTTTTTATTTTGTACTTCACAAGTTCCTCTTTCCTGATGCGTTGCTTACGGCTGAAAAAGCCGCGTTCTCAGTCTGTAACGTCACACGCACGGTCGCCTTCATTTCAGATCATAGACAGAGCTAAGAAGGACCCGTCGGAGGAGATCGAGATCCTGTTGCGATATGGGCAACACCCCAATATCATCACTCTGAAAGATGTGAGTCGAATTTCTACATTAAAAAAAAAAGCCTATTTACACTAAGTTGTGCATTTCTATGACCGAATTAAATACATGTAACTTAACCAGAAAAGACCACAATTTCACTGAGCTAAAGACACAAAAAATTGTAGATGATGTAATGAAATACATGGTCCGTATGTGAATTGGGCAAATAATTGTATCTTGTGTATCATTGTAGTATTGTTTCCAGTATAGTAAAAAAAAAAAAAAAAAGGCTTGTTTTGACAGGAGCATAAAATAAGAGAGCTGTGTGTGTTGCCGCTTGAAGGTCTACGACGATGGGAAGTTTGTGTATCTGGTTATGGAACTGATGCGTGGAGGCGAGCTGCTCGACCGTATCCTGTACCACAAGGGCTTCTCGGAGAGAGAGGCCTCTGCTGTGCTCTGCACCATAACCAAGACTGTGGAGTATCTCCACTCCCAGGGGGTCCGTTCTCTGTTTGACTCACACGCATTCGCATACATTTGCATGCATACACTCGGGCACAGTGAGCTCAGCTCAGGGGGAGGGGAAGGGGGAGGCGGTCTCAAAACACCATGTTTTTGCGTAATTATTTGAAAACGATATTGTTATAATGAACTGCGTGTCCTGCATTTGTTTGTAATGAACGCATGTTATAAATCATAGCTGTTGTCCTGCATATCAGCTACATGAACTGTATGTTAATATGAGTACAATCTACTGCTCACACAGTGCTTCATATTTGCCAATCTCGGCTTTGTGTTCTTCTCAAGGTTGTACATCGAGACCTAAAGCCTAGCAATATCCTGTACATGGATGAGACGGGTGACCCGGAGTCGATAAGGATCTGCGACTTCGGCTTCGCAAAACAACTCCGGGCTGAAAACGGCCTCCTCATGACACCTTGCTACACTGCCAACTTTGTGGCTCCAGAGGTAGTGAAACATCCTCTCCCCTGATTACTGCTATCATAAATACATCTGTGTATTAAGTGTGTAACCAATGACTGTATATACGAGTGGAAACATGGCGCTATTCACTCCAAATGTGCAGTTTTGAGGCCTTTTTTTGAGTAGAAATGGGAGTCGCCATCTTGCGAAAACTGCAGGCCTTGGAATCAGAGCATATACAGTAGATAGGGCCAGACGGACAGTGGGTCCCGCCTCGCGCTCGCCCATTTTAGCGATGGACACGTACGTGAGCATGCACGCTAATATTATTTGAAGTAGAACTTAAACTGGCGTATCGGCTAACTCGAAGTGGCAAGTACAGCATATCATTTTCACAGGTATATTTCTTATACCGTTGTCAGGAAAATATTTTAGCGCATCGAGCATCATGACTAACCGATCTACCATTTGCAAGCTAGCTGACATTATCAATCATTTTAATCAAAGTAATGTAAGTATAAGTAGCTAATGTAATGTCCATACTGAAAATATAGTTGTAAACATTTACAGTCAAGGTTTACACGCAACACAACCTTTTGAACAGTTTACAGGAAAAAAAATCTCTGCTCTAAATGATTTTCATCCAGCTCTGACATTTAGTAAGTTAGTGTGCTCTTAACACACTTTGTTGCTAGTTATAATATCAGTACAACGAGCTAGCTTGGATATAAAAATGAGAGAAACTGCAAAGAACTCCGCACTGAGTGTCTGTTAGGATGGTTTACAGTAAAACAGGATAGGGTTTTGCTACAGAACTGTTAAGACCTTCGAGTCTGTGTTGAACTCCTATAACTGCTATAAAACACATTTTTCGTAAGAGATATCAGGGTCCACTTAACTTGTAAAGACGACAGAACGATCTTTTCGGAAATGATTTGCGTAGACGTCGCTTAAAATTCAAGATCGTGTTCTTGTCCCGTTCACTAACATGGGAATGGGCGGGGTTAAAATATTGTACTGCAGCCAGCCACTGGAGGGCCTTAGAGACATTTTGGCTTCACTATTGAATCCCTGTAACGTCGTCCTCCCACATACAGTGTACCATCATTGGGTGTTACACAATGGCAATATTGGATTTGAATCTGATGTGGATATGGTCTAAACAATGAGAGCCTTTTTTTTTCTTTCCTCCCTCCCTTCCTTCCAAGTCTGATGCACACCTCTAGTCTCAACCAGAGATGCCCTGTGATCCTTTCTGGCAAGCTCTCTTAAAAAATGAACAGTGTGCCTCCTACTTGTGTCTGTATTTGTATCTGCCTAGAATGCATATTTTTGGTCATTCTGAATAATATGTTATATAAAAAAAGAAAAGCTAAAAAAAAAAGAAGTACAAACCTAAACAGTCAGTCTGAATGCCACTGTAAAATATTTAATAATGTCTGTAGTCAAGATCTGCTTCCTGTTGCTTGGTTCAATCAAATGGATTGACTGCGGAAACGTTATGGTAATTAATGTAGTAAGTCCCGTTATGCCAACACCATGCTGTGAGATGACAGAGATAGTCGGTCTGTGTGGCAGGTTCTGAAGAAGCAGGGATACGATGCTGCTTGTGACATCTGGAGTCTGGGAATCTTACTGTACACCATGCTTGCAGGGTGGGTAACGGGTCTGCACGCACACACACACACACACCCTGTCTCAATCTAATTTCTCCCTGAATGTACTTATAAACGTGTAAATCGACACCATGATGTGCTAGTATACACAAATATGGAATTTCCATTTATTGAGACACTAAAGGTCCACACTGCATCCAGCAGAAAATCGTGGCACGTCCGTAACCTTTAGGTCTCCTGCTTTGTTTACTCATTCATTGTGTGTGCATATAAATTGAGCCACAGTTCTAAGTAGAAACACTAAAAGGCAAAAACAGAACCTTTTACACTACTACTACTTAAGTCACAAAGCAGGCCAAATGTGATTTATATATTTCTATAATCCAGTTGTTTTTAGTCTCTGTGCTGGACCTTAGAAGCGATCAAACCAGGTTCGTTTCTTCAGACTGTAGTTGCATGGGCTTGCATGTCCCATTTGTTGCTATAGTAACGACAGCTGCCGACACGGAATTTCCACCGTGGATTATGTTTTACATAAGGACTTTGACATGTCATGGTTTGGAATGACTTTAGCACAGACGGCAGCAATATGAGTGTTTATAGAAAGTACATGGGCTATCTAGATGTATGTCCTGTCCTTCATTCATGCTGTTATAGCAAATGTTAGATATCAAGATGTAGTCTTGTCATGTGGTACACATGGTCATGCACCAAATGAGAGAAAAAAAAAGAAAAGAAAACATTCTATTCAGATGTTTCTCCAGATAATCTAAACAATTAAAAACTCAAAATAGTTCTAGTTTCTAAGAGATGACTTTCAAATGTAGTTTTTTGTTTTTTTTAATAAAGAAACCTGTAACAACTACATAATTTCACTCTGTACTCCTTCCATGAGCATACCACAGCTAGTTTAAAATCTGTCCAGTGAAGCTGAGAGCTCGTTCAGTGCCGTCTGCCTGACACCTGTCAACAGTATATCTAAAGTTCCGCACTGACCCGTCTTCCTGCGGTACAAGCAAATAGAAATCACTGTTCGGATCACGCAGACGGACGCTGCTCGTGAAAGCGCTCACTTCTGGAGCAGGTTGAAAGGATTACTGCATAAACCCGGGTCAATTCAGCAACTGCTGTGGAGAATCAAGCCATGCTCGAACAATTTAATGTTCCTGTCTGTTTGTTGAGCTTTAAAGCTCCCTGTAAACAGGGCATCTGAAAAGGCGCATTTCAACACATTTAACCTGACCACCTAAAAATAGTGCTCAGAAAATGGACTTGTACAAAAAAGCAATTCCTCTCCCATTTGTCAGCCCAAAAGGCTCAAATGTGATTTTGTGTTCTCTTCCTTTCGCACACTCGCTTCGAATAGATTCACGCCCTTCGCCAGTGGACCTGATGATACCCCAGAGGAAATCTTGGCTCGAATCGGCAGTGGCAAATACACCCTCTCTGGGGGCAACTGGGACATGGTGTCTGACGCTGCTAAGGTTAGAACAACTGGTAACAGTTACTGTTTTTGGTAAATGCCATACATGTTCCGTTTACTACAACTATTATGAAGCATATTGTTATATATTGTGTATGTATAAATTATTAACTGAACAGAATTATTAATAACTTTGTGTATAATATAATTATGGAAGGGGACACATAAAAGCCGGTCACATGCTTCAGAATCCCCTCAGAGGTCATATGCAACAAACGTACTGTTTCACACCTTCCTAGTCATTTTTTTTGTTAATGCTTTTATTTCATCTATGTGCAAAAATGCTCAAAGATTTTCATATTTATTAGATCAATTGATTCACACATTTCCATAATAATGTGAACCAAATACACACATTTCCACCACAACAAAAAAGAATCATGTTTTTGCCATCTTTTTATATTTAACTGAACACAGTAGTCAACATTCTACTGATGTGATCTTATTCCTTTTTTTGCAAATTCTCTGTGTTTGTAGGACATCGTGACTAAAATGCTGCATGTGGACCCCCACCAGCGGCTTACCGCCCCTCTGGTCCTCCGTCACCCATGGATCGTAAACCAAGAGCAGTTATCTCTGAATCAGCTCACCCGCAATGACGTGCACCTGGTCAAGGTAAAAAATCCTGTTTTATGGCGTTCACATGGATATATATACATATATTTATCGGTGTGTCATTGGGAGCATGCACTGTATGTCCTTTGCAATGCAAGAAGGTGCAACATTGCCACCACCTGGTTCTCTGAAATACTGCGTAATACGTCAGTGGGTTTTTTTTTGTTTTTTTTAATCCACTGTAGTGTATTTCATCCATGTTGCAAACAGTCAAACTAACAAAATGAGTTCTGCACTTTTCTATTGTTTATTAAAGGGAGCAATGGCCGCTACGTATTCAGCTCTTAACCGAACGCCACAGGCTCCAAAGCTCGAGCCTGTCCTTGCCTCCTGTCTGGCTCAGAGAAGAGGAATGAAGAGAGTGACGTCCACTTGCTTGTAGCACACAATCAAACAGCACCACCTATAGGCCATGAAGATACTCGTGTCAAGCCTGGGAGAAGGATCCAGGGAAATCAGCAATGCACAAAGGGGCGCAGTCATGTGACCATTGAAGATGGTAGAATTTTACCCCACGTATACAGCTTTAGGAAAGCGAATGGCCGATAGCTGCTCGGATTAACGCAGAGGGCGTTGCGATTAGATCCCTGCTCTAATCCTGAAACGAGGCACAGCCAGGGAATTGTAGTGACGGGAGTTTAGATCAGCTCACCAACCACGAGTACAAATAACATAACCTGCAAGCTCAAACTGTGAAGGCTGTCATGTCCCACGAGCCGTCTCGAAATGTTTGGACCTGACTGCTGTGCAATTGCGCCAGATTACTGTCATTCCCCATCTGGATCTGGAAGTAATATATTTACAGTGAATGTGCCCACAAAATTGACATATTTCGTGAAAAGCTAGACTGTAGTGCATGTTGAAACACTTACACCGAAGTTCTAAGCAGGGAAAAATTGTACAAACACAGTTATCCCTTAGCCCAAACGTGATCGGTAAATCAAGGCGACTTTGGTGTCCTTTTAAAGTTTACTTCTTTAGATCCTACTAGCAAAGAAAGCGCATAGCCACCAGCTCGTCTCAAACCGCATCGAGTTCTCCAGTAATGTCAAACTGAAAATTTGTACATTTCTTCCAGAACTTCCGTTAAGCCTGTTTAACTTATCTATAAAGTCATTCGACATACACAGTGGCCTGTATGTAGGTCAGAGCCCTACAAAATAAGATCAGAGCCCTAAAAAAAATGCTTCTTTGGCTAGCTCAGGTGTTCAGCGTTCAGCACATTTACAGTGCATTTACATAACCACAGCAGAACAAGCAATATTAACTACAAGAGACTTAGTAAACGGACAAGACTATAAAAGATGCCAGCATTATTGACATTTCTTTATCTAATTCCAGCACGCATGCAATCTAAGTGGTTTTATGAAGGAAAGGAGGACATGGTTCATTTTTGTCTTCTTATTGCTTCAAAGTTTATAGTGAACTGCTTCAAAAAGATGTGATTCCTGAATATTTTGTTGTTGTTGTTGTTGTTTAACACCATTTCAAACATTTACTGTATTCAAAATATTTTTTAATCATTTATTTTTTAATTAATGCATTTATTTCAAATAATCGTTTCTTCATATGTTTGTTTGTTTCGAATAATCATTTTTTTAACGTAAATCTATTTATTGATTTATTATTTCTTTCGCCTGCTGTTGAAGTGCACTTGACAGGGTTTTGTTCGGCAGTGAAACTTGTAAACGAGAGCCCGAGTTTTGCACTAACCTTTGTTTTTCGGAATTTTTACTCAAATGTGAGATAAATATATGCAGACGATTCTGAGATTTCTGAGAAACGGAATTAAATGTGCGAAATATTTTTAGACATCAGAGGTTTAGCATGTGGTTTGCCTAATCTTACCTGTGAAAACGCTTGTTTATGTATGCGTGCTCGTTTTAGATTTTCTATCCGAGGTGAATTTCATTGTACAGAATATCTTAAAAGCATACATTTTACCCATTTACCTCAATAATAAGCCTT
Source organism: Ameiurus melas (assembly GCA_012411365.1). Taxonomy (NCBI): domain Eukaryota; kingdom Metazoa; phylum Chordata; class Actinopteri; order Siluriformes; family Ictaluridae; genus Ameiurus; species Ameiurus melas. The sequence continues at coordinate 6,254,349 of CM022755.1, read as the reverse complement.
GTGCTTTAATTCTAACCAAAATGGCACAATCATCTCATTGTTCTTTTATTCATTGTATTCAGGATTTTGAACTTCAATTCTAAACTCATACATGTTTATATCAGGCTCTTGAACACCTGCAGACGAATACAGTGATTTTTATATATCCAAAATAGGGAGCAGTAATCTGATTTATTTATTTATTTATTTATTTATTTATTTATTTGAAGAAATAGCTTCTCCTGTGTCTTTTCCATCTTACCATAGCTTGCATAGGGCGCTTTTTTTTTTATTGCGGTGCTTGTTTCCTTTGGCTGGGATGTGTATGAAATGTAGAATGTTTTACCAACATCCTTACCTGCATGTACGAAGTTACTTTGAGATAAGGATGATGTTAAATCTCAAACATCAAACGCAAAATTATGACGATGTAGGACCGCTGTGCACTTTCCGAAGTACAGGTACCACGCTGTACTTTTTCTTATCGCTAGGGCGCTACTATCAAGGGTACATCATTCGTACCATTAATATGTGTCTTTTAAAGGGGAATGTGCATGTGATGTACCTGTGATTGATCATTTTATAGTACAGCTTTAAAGGATACATCAGTGGGGGTTTTTTTGGGTGGTGCAGGGGGGTGGTTTAGGTCCAATTATGTGTAAAGATACAAGGTATAATGATACATAGTGACTGTACCACGCCAGCCCCAAGGAAAAGTCCATTTTGGTACCTTTATTTCTGAGAGTGTGGATCAGGTGCAGAGAGAAATGAACAACCATAGTCATACTGTTGTTTTTTTCCTCCATATTGGCTTGCATGCCGGCAATTTCTAAATAAATTCTATTGAAAAATGTGCTGTCTGATTTTATTATGAAGAGCTTCCAGTCCTCAGGAAATGGTGATTTTCACTGAAACTGATTTCTTCCTCACAAGTACATTGTGTCATTAAAACAACCAGTATATGTCTGCTTTGAAAAGGTAACTCTGTGATCTTATTTTTTTTTTACTGTAACATGAATAACAGTTTAATTATTTCACAGGCTTTAAAAAAAGTAATAATTAATACCTACATGGGAACATGCTCCAGTGGTACAATTTCTCCCCATGCCCTGTAGAAGTCTTCTATTTAGGATATAACATTTTTACATATAGGATCATGGGTACAAGAAAGTACGCTCACCTTCAATTCTGTTGTTTATTTATTTATTTTTATCAGGACTTAAATACCAATTGTGTGGTCCTCACCAACTCCTATAAATTCTATAATCAAGTAAATAACCTCCAGTGACAACAACAACTACAACAAAACACAACCGATTTCAATATCTAGTCATTTTTTCCCCCAAAAAGTAAACCAATATTCAAAAAACCAGGTTAGGGGAAAATAAATAATACACCCTTCCTACTACTACAGTCATATAAAAGCAGAAGATTTGGTAATTTGCTTTTTTGGTGCACTCAGTTATATGTTTACAGTACATCATGCCAAGAAGAAAGGACATCAGCCCTGACCTCAGCGACACAATAGTTGCTGCTCATCTGTCTAAGAAGTATTATATGGCCATCTCCAAACAATTTGAAATTCACCATTCTACAATGAGAAGGATTGTATAACTTGAGAACCTTCAAGACTGTTGCCAATCTTCCCAGGAGTGCATTCCAGAAAATTTTGTCCAAGATCAGACTGTTTAATTCTCATAAATAAAAATAAACTCCATCATGTGACCTACAGTCCTCTTGTAAGCACATTAAGTGTTTATGTTCACGATGGCACCTTAGAAAACAAGACCGAACAAATATGGCTTTCCAGGAAGGTTGGCTAGGGAAGAATAAAAAAAAATTTTCTCCAAAAAGAATATGGCAGCATCACTTAGGCTTGTAAAAGTACATCAGAACAAGCCACAAAAGTTCTGGAACAGTGATGGACTGATGAGACCAACAAATATCAAGGTGCTGGAATGGCCGAGTCAAAGTCCACACCTTAACTGCATTGAGATGTGATCGCAAGAGCTGTGCGTAAACAAATATCGCCAAATTTCTCTACGATTATTTGAAATGAACGTTTTCTGTAGGAATTTCAGTCTCGAGTTATTGTTGCTAAATGTGGTTCTACATGTTAACGAATTATAAGGTGTATTTATTTTCCCACCTGGAAAAATGATTACATATTGAAATTCTAGGGACCCTCCCACCCCCCAAATAACGTTATTTGTTAATAGAAGTTAGTGAGGACCATACAACTGTTATTATGACCCTGACAAGTAAAAACAGAATTGAAGGACTGTGTACTTTCTTCTTTGTTTTTCCCATGACTTCCAGGCCAACACTCTCCTTCCAACAATTCAGCCAAAGACTTGAACATGGTTGTATAATATCTCTCTAACATCTTTAGTATCCTGTTTTAACCATCAGTTGTAAGAAAACTGGATACACTTGAGAGCTTCTTCATAAGCTGTAAAGTTCTACATTGAACATGGGACAAGTAAAAAAAAAAGAGCTCTTGGTGTGTACTTTTTCTTTCTTTCTTTCTTTTAAACCACATTTTTACAGCTCATAAACCAACTCATCTATACGTTTGTTTTAATAATGATTGACGGTCTACTCTTTGGTAAGTTAGCGATGGTGAAACAGCAAGGTTTTCCTTTCAGCGGTGTTGAAAGTGCTCATTACTCAAAGCTTTTCAACCCCAAGCACATTAGTGCCTCTTTATAATCAGAACGAGCCGTTATCTAGAAGCCAAAGGTTTTCATATTTAACCTAAAAAAAATACAAATTGAAAGTGATCTAAACTGCTTGTAAATGAATATCAACAGGAACAAGCTCCCAAAAGCAGGGTTAGTTTGCACGCTCCAAAATCTAGTGGAAAGTCTTCCCAGAAGAGTGGAGGTGATTACACTAGGAAAGGTGGACTAAATCAGGAATGAGGTGTGGCGATCGGGTGTCCAGAAACTTTTGGAGAAATAGCGTGTAACCGATGATCGGCAGTGTGCATAAATGGGAAGATATGCTGCTTGTGGTACAGAATAGTCACTAAAAGTTTTTCTTTTCTGGTTTCACTTCCAGAATATCTCTTATTATCAATTCCTCAAATCTCATTCCCAACCCCAACTTCCTTACAGAAACCTGTGTTCACACAATATTGAAACCCACATCAGCTTTTTAAGTAGAGCCCCTACTCCTTTCATGCCCAAGACTCATGAAATACATAACTAGACATAAACCACTGGAGTATGCATCTGCAGCCACCCCACGCCTATCTCAAATCACTGGGCGCCCTTGAATGCAAACAGACGCAGCTCGGCCGGTCATGTGACCTTGTACTACGTCAGCGTCAGAGGTCACGTGTTTACGACCGTCTAGGTTTAAACCAGGCGTAAATTTAATACTTCGAAAAGAAAATATTTTCGGCACGTGTTATTAATGTTTTCTCCCCCACCACCACTTCCTTCAGACATGAGTATCGTTCTTTTACAGATATGTACACCAGCAGTACACATACGCTCAACATCGAGGCGGAATTCCAAAATCAATACACTACATAGTGCACTAGATAGGGTGTAAGCGCCAGTATTTCCAACCCAATATATACCCTATATAGGGGACCTATATAGGACGCGATGTGTGGTTTGAGACGCGGCCATTCACACGCCTCGCTCTCATTATCTCAAATGTCTGAAGTTCGAGGAAGTGTCAAAAAATAATATTTCGAACGGAAAGCGTGAACCATGGACAAGCTTCGGCGAGTTTTAAATGGCCGGGAAGACAACGAGGAACTTGGGCTGACGGCGCAGGTAAACTGTCTGTGCATTTCCAGCAACCGACTCCCTTCAATGGAGTTTTTGTTTGTTGCGTACCGTTTAAAAGAGCCAGTCTCTTGGCTAATGGTGGCTAAGTTAGCATACATCCTGCAAACTAATTACTGCTTCCCTCCAACTCTATTAACATATTTATTTATTTATTGATATTAGGTTAGTTTGTTTGCCTTCGTGCTAAGAACTGTTATCGTTATTCAAACTGTGTGTGTGTGGGGGGGGGATATCATACATTATTAGTGTGTATGTCTGCGAGTCACTTCAAGGCCGCGTCTCAAACGACGCTTTCTTGAACATGTAGTACACTACGTAGTCATGATGTAGACTACATAAATGTGGTCGTTCTATACCCTGTGAAGTGCCCTTAATGTAGGGAGGATAGCGTTGTTTGCGATACAGCTCTGAACTTTTACAGGATTGACGATCAGACTGTATATGAAATGTTTGTACACAATGCGCAGTGTGAGCTTAGTCATGCACACTTATTGTTTTGTAACTCGAGTGAAATTAAAAGTATGTTATTCAGTTAGAAGTCATTGGCGCTTGTTTGTTTGGTTGGTTGGTTGGTGTTTCTTTGGGTTACATGTTCTGCAAAGCGACCCCCAGTGTTAGGAAGGCGTAAGAGAAACTGAAACCCTAAACAAACAAACAAATAAATAAATGTGTGTAGTCTGTAAAAATGTGTGTTTAACTTTATAGCTTATTTGATATTAAAAGGCATATTAATTCCTTTTTTGTACCAAATGTTACATGCTCTCAGAGGATGGATATTGTAAGGTAAGGTCATTATCTTTTAAGTGGATTAAGTGGTTTGGAAAATCTTCTCAGGTGGCTTAGCGTGAAAACCTGTGTATGAGATTGTGCCCTGTGATGGACTCGCACCCTGACCAGGGTGTACCTCGCCTTGTGCCCGATGCTCCCTGGGATAGGCTCCAGGTTCCCCGTGACCCTGAAAAGGAGTAAGCGGTAGAAGATGGATGAAAAATCTTCTCGGGTGGCTTAGTGGTTGTAACATTTGCCTCGAAAACCTGTGGGGTTGGGGGTTCGAATCCCACCTCCGCTCTGTGAGCATGAGGCTTGCACGTTCTCCCTGTATTCGGGGGTTTCCTCCGGGATGTAGTTTCGTCCGCAGGTCCAAAGTCACACGCTGTAGTTTAATTTAGTTTATTGATTTTATAAAGCACATTTAAAACAACCGATGTTGAGACCAATGTGCTGTGCAACAAATATAAACCTGAATTTAAGCGAATTAAGAGTAAACAAAAACCAAAGATGAGACCGATGGGGGGGGAAAATGTACACCCTCAATGAAAACATAAAGAATACCAAGAAGTCTTTTAAGAGGATTTAAACACCGAATTGTCTGTAGTGTGCGATTGTGCCATGTGATGGTTTGGCACCCTGTCCAGGGTGTCTCCCGAGTTCCCTGGGATAGTCTCCAGGACCCTGTGTAGGATAAGCGGTATGGAAAATGGATGGATGGAAAAATCTTCTCATGAAAAGATGAACTGTCCAGTGAAAGCTGGCTTATGAGAACTTCTGAAACTTGTTTATAAACCTTTCAATCAACACAGGAACATACTCTAAATTATTGACTGACGCATCTGAATGTTCTATTAAGTAAAAAAATAAAAAAAAATAAATAATACCCTGACTAAAAGCCACCTGAAATTGCTGATCAGTCCAAATATCCATGAAGAGATTCTTTGTCACCCGTCTATATGTAAAGCATTTCCAGCAATGCTTTACGATCACTTCAGAATCCAGTGTGTGATACACACACACACACACGCAAACGTAATACTCTTGCTGTGCATTTTCCTTAACTTATGATGTTCGTAGTGTCGGCTTTGCGTTGTGTGTTTGTGCCCACCAATTTAATTTTAAATGTGTTGTCGATGTTGCATGATGCAAGCGTATTAGTCCTGTGCCGTTGCAGTCGTGCTCATTATGTTTTATTCCGTAACTGCTAAGAGGAAAGTGCTGTTAATCTTAGACGAAAAAGTTGGCAGCAAAAGAAGAAAAAATTACTGAGCCAGAACACACGTCATGGACGGATCCTGTGGTAAAATTTTTTTTTTTTTTTTTTTTAATTTTTTAATTTATTATTAGTATTATGACCTAATGACTTACTTTATTTATCAAGTAGTTTGTAACTAATTGATAACAACAGGTTAATTAACCAAGTTTGTCAAAATCCACGAACTAATGAAAACTCAAGATTGTCAGAATTATTCTCATAACAACCATAAATTTTTTTTTATTTTTTTTTCAGTAATGTTCTTTTTCAAACCCTCCGAGAGATTTTCAATGGGGTTCAAGTCGGGGGGGGGGTGGGGGTAACAAAGCCGGTGGGGAATTTCAGGTGTGATCATGTCATTCGTCAATGACATTTTCTCCTAGGATTTCCTGATACTTCAATTTCAATCCATTCTTTCCTTTCCCCGCGCTGCGGTTTTCGTGCCAGGTAAGATGCCCAAATCATGCAAACTCAGAACCGCGTCAACGGCCACCACCATGCTTGACTAGACAGAGTGTTCAATCTTTTTTGTTGTTCTTCCATCAAACGGGAGAAAAAAAGTTCCAGTTTCGTTTCATCGCTCCACAGAACAGAATCCCAAAACTTCTGTGACTTATTTATGATTTTGAGCCGAATTTTCCTGTGCTTTTGGGTCAGTAGTGGTGAAAGTCTTTGAGTTCTGGCATGGAAACCTTCTGTGTTTAGTACACGCCGTACTGTGCTCACTGAAACCTCAGTTCCTCTTGCCACCAAGTCTCGCTGCAGGTCTTTTGCAGTCACTCGAGGATTTTTCACAACCTGTCTTCTCAGAAATCTGGTTGCAGCTGTCAATAGCTTCCTTTTTCTACCACGTCCAGGTATTTCATACGTTTTTTGTCCCTAGCCAGTTCAGGTATTTCATGTGTTACAACTCAACCACACCTGGTGCAACTAATGAAGCCCTTGATTAGTTGCATCAGGTGTGTTTGAGACAACGCCTGTTTTGCATATTTGTGCTGTTGTGAGGGATTCTGTTCAGGGGGTTGAATAATTTTGAAACTGGAGAAGTTGCATTATAAGTTGAATTTGGGAAAACCTTTTGAAGCATTCGTTGTGTTGAACTATTTCAATTGCTCTTTGTTTGATTTGTTCATTACAAACGGCTGAAAGTCTATATTTTGACAGTAAACCTGATTTGCCGTGGGGGTTAAATAATTTGATTGGAACTGTATTTTTAAGGCTGTTTAAAACAGATTAGGTCTACTTTAATATTAAGTGGTGTAAATATTGCAGATAAATTAAACAAATAAAATAAAATTCATAATGTCCGAGGAAATGGATGGTAATTCGGCTTTACTGATGGTACATCGAAATACCCGGCTGATCAGGCAAAGCTGTTAGTCTCTTGTGTTATACTGTGCCTGGTACGTCTTGCACAAACAGCCTTTATTTGTGTGCAAATAAGATCACCCACATGGTACACTAGGAAAAGGAAAAAGAAAACTCCGTTGTCTGTTCAATTATTGCAGTGCTGTTCATGAATCATCAAAGGTCTACAGCTTCTTGTGAACCCCTGGGCTTACAATTTCACACAGCGCTGTTGTTGGAAACGGAGTCGAACCTAAATAGAAATTTTAGGTTTTTACTGATTTGTTTCGTTTGTAAAAATGTTTTGGAAAGTACAAGAACTATACACGCTAGTCTTGCTGTAGTCATGGTCAGCGTGTTTTTCTAGCGAAAGGAACCATGTGATATCCTGCCATTGTTCCCCACAGGTCCTGGATGCCTCCACGCTCAGTTACAGTACGAGGATCAAATGGTTCGTCATATGCTTCGCCTCCGGGATCCTGTGCTCCATACTGGCAAGTAGTTTTCCTAGAACCTATAAAACTAAGCATTCGAATGAGGGCTAGCACAGTGACCAGGTGGGGTAGGGGAACAACAACAACAAAATCTATCATTTACCAAAATTAAAATACATCTCGCAGTTTAATGCGGCTGAGCCGTAAGTGAAGGGGCAGAATAGTTTCTCCCAGCTCTCAAGGATCTTTCATTCAGGATGTAACTTGCTACTGCTGGCTGGTAATGTTCTTACTCCATATCTCGGCTCACTGTTTGCTTTCTTCCTGCAAATTCATTCTCCGTAGGAGCTCTTCATGTTAACATTGCTGCGGGTTACCATTCAAAAATACATCTTATTTGACACGAGTTATAGCTGTTTATCTGTTTTTAAAATACAGACACACACATTATTGTAAAGCTTATGTGCACACTTGCTTTCTTCTTATTTTAGAAACAAGATGTTACGTAGAGCGATACCCGAGCTCCTGGTGGTTACCATAAAACCCCATAAATACAAGCACTCCAGTTTCTGCCCTAGATAAGTGGTTTTATGAAAGTACTATACGAAAGAATCATTTGTACTTTTGAACGCCTGCCGTGATGCCATAGCCCAACCCCCACAGCCCAACCCCTACCCAGAACACAACACGCACTTGGTTTGTAGGCGTGCTGATAACGGATAGCTGATAGTTCACACCATGTTAACCACCCTGCTGTGTGTGCTCTCACAAGAACATGTAATACTGTCCATCAACTCTTTCTTGTAAGGGAAGTGTATTGCTCATAATTAGGCAGGGCTTTCGTGTCTATAATAACAGCTCGTTCACACTTTCTACAGCGGTCGCTCCACTTCACATGAACCTCGTATTAAACCGATTTAAAATAAATAAATAATTTAACAGGAAAGCACGTATAATCATTGATCTGTTTTATGGAAGTGGTCTCCAGTTTCAGTTTCTTGTAAAGGTCAGTATGTTTAGAGCAGTGGAAATACTGAATTGTTAAAAAGAATAAAGTTAAAAATATAGCTAGGACGCCACTAGGTGGCAGGATTTAACAAATATCCATATCAATTTAGTACATTGCTTCCGTTTATTCCACAGTAATTAGTAACATCACAGTAATCAATCAGTCTTGTTTTAGCAGTTTTATTTTTACACTGGTGTATAGTAGTATCTTCATGTATTGGTACTAAGTGTTTATTGGATAACATGATTTTGTTTTTGGATTAAACAGGGCACTGCACTACTTTTCCTGCCCAAAGGAATGCAGCTGTTTGCAGTATTTTACACCTTAGGAAACGTTGCAGCTCTATCTAGGTAAGATTTGTGTGTGTATCTTAAAAACATTGTGTGTACTCTTTTTGACCTTGATCTTCTATCCCAAGTTGAGCTCACGCTTAACTTCTCTCTTCTCACTTTTGAATAGCAACACCTCCTCCACCACCACTACAAGACAGTGCTGCATAGCACCAGCAGATTTCACCTCGCACTTTGTTTGTAGACATGAAGCTTGCCCTACAGCGGCTGTCCTAGCAGTTACCGGTAGAGGTTTTAATCATTAATGCACAGCCTTTACATGACTAATCCCACATGCTTCTGTCTGTCAGTTCAATGATGGTTTTGTTTATCCACTGGGTTTGTTACTGTTGTGCAAATGTCCTAAAGTATGCCAAGCCACCTCTATGTGGAAACACTGTCCTTTTAATACAAGCGACTCTGTAGTATGTGATCTCTGCTCTCAAACACCTGCATTTCTTTATAAGGCCCATAGAACACCCTATACAGAATTCTGTTACATGTGTGTCTTGTGTTTCTGAGATTTAGGCTGTGTACTTTGCCTAAATGTAATGGCCAGCACAGTTCACGCAAAACCATGTTTGGTTGTCTCTGGTAATTCTATGTGGACAGATTGATTATACTACTTCCGCTTTAGACTTGCACCACAGAGTTATGCAATATATTAAATTGATGCAGTGTTGGTGTCCTTTCACGAGAAATCGGCAAGAAGAATCACCCACCCACATGAATTCAGACCGAGACAGTGTCCCCTTGGTTGTGTGAAAAGTAAGACAGGCTTCTAGTTGAGAGCTTGGATGCACAGTAGTTTTTTTTGTTTGTTTGTTTGTTTTCTTTTCATCTGCTAATGTTTTTGGGTTGCCATGAGATCTGGGCCATCAGTCCTGTTCAGCACCGCACAACCAGGCCTGTCTGGTTTTCTCAAGTCACAACAGGATTACAGAATGTTTTGTCCCAGTTTCTTCTGCCGCCTTGCTCTTTACCGGCAGTCATAAAACAAGGCGTTAATCAAAGCGTGACTACCCCTAGTTAGCATTTGAAACGGATACGATCCCAATTGAGTTTGTTAGTTCCTCAGCTCATCTGAATGCTTTTTAAGGCATGAGTGCTAGGAGTTCAAACAATGTGTCTCTTCTGTCATATTCCCATACAGCACTGGTTGTATACATGGCCCAAGCTGGAAAGCTGCACCAGCCTGTTGTGATGGCACTTCGTAATCAGTTATGCAGGAACCAGGAAGAGACCTAATCATTAACCGGGGTCAGAACGCTTGAAAATGCCCCAGAATTTCCCTAGCATCCATAATCACTGTACCTTGGTTGTTGTCAGCACTCTCTCGAAAAACATTGTACTAAACTGTTTAAGTCCACAGTGCTGAGGTAGATCATTTGCATTTCAAGCATTTATCTTGCATCTGAATAGGTGAATGTAATAGATGTTAGATTTACATTTATTCATTTGGTAAGTGTTTTTATCCAAAGTGATTAACAGTCGAGGCAGTATATAATCTGTTTGACCTCTCAGTGCATTCACCTTATCAGACCTCCCGACCTTCAGCCTACCCATTATTTTGTAATAGTGCCACGTTTTTTAACATCACTCAAAAATACACCAAAAGAATCTTCTTTTTTTTCTTCCAATAAAAGTGCCCGATGAGCCAATCGGCATCTGAATTTGGTATGATTGACAATTGTGTAGGTATAGTGGTGCTGGAAGTTTTGGAAACCTTAAGAATTTTCTATATTTTTGCCTAAATATGACTAAAACGTCATTGGATTTTCACAAAGTCCTAAAAGTAAGCAAAACCTAATTAAACAAATGAGACCAAAATATTATGCTATTTATTTACATTTATTCACTTGGCAGACGCTTTTATCCAAAGCGACAAATAAGCAAAGCGATACATCAAGCAGAGAACAATACAAGTAGTGCTACTATACAAGATCCATTAATTGAATACCAGAGGAAGCAAAGTGCACAGAGTAGAGGTGTAAGTGCATTGTGGGGTTTTTTCCCCCTCCCTCTATGAGTTGGTTAGGTTTTATTTATTTATTTATTTATTTATTTGAAATTATCCAAGATCACATATCATGTGAGTGGCAAAAGTGTGTGAACCGATAAGTTTAGCGGTTAATTTGAAGGTGAAATTAATCGGGTGATTTCTAAATCTGAAAAGAACATTGATGATTGGCTGCAGTTTGCTAAATATCATGTGGACAATCCAGAAGGCTACTGGAAAAACGTTTTGTGGATAGATGAGACCAAAATAGAACTTTATGGTTTAAATGAGAAGGGATATGTTTAGAGAAAATAAAACACTGCATTCCAGCACAAGAACCTTATCCTATCTGTGAAACATGGTGGTGGTAGTATCATGGTTTGGACCTGTTTTGCTGCATCTCTCACTTGAAGTTGATGTGACCTTGCTTTCTGTTCCAGTAAATGGATGATGTTTTGAGTTGTTTTTTATTTTTGTTTGTTTGTTTGTTTGTGTGTTATGTCTTTGCTAATATAAGCCAATAATATTGTTGACATTTAGCCCCGAACAACCCCCTCCAAAATAGGCTTTACCATGGGATTAAATAGGCTTACGAAAAAGTATCAGATCCAACCCTTTACAAATAATTGTAATGGGAAAGTGATTAAAATATTATTTGCTTTCCTGCACCAGTTAGAACAGACGTGTTCAAATAGGGTGGTCCAGCTCTAACGTATACAGGATTTTATTTCAGGTTCTTAAGGAAAAAGCTTAGTTAAAATGTAGACACTAGACAAATGTACGTGTGTGTGTGTGTGTATATATACAGACACGCAACATATATTGCCTAGAATAGGACAAAAAGTGTGCATGTAAACGTTCTAGTTACAACCATGGAACCAGTGAGTAAAGCTGTCCAGTTATTAATATGCAGACATGATATTTGCTGAGACAGGTGCTTCCAGAAAAGTAAATACTGGAAGCATTGCACTGGACAGTACTTATAATTTTGTAGACATTCTGCTCCTTTCATTAGCCTTAATAGCACAGCATTGTCTTCCATGCTGTCTTCCTGTTCCTATTTTTGCCTTTACATTTCAAATGAGCAAAAATTTTTGTGAAGGAACTGTGCTCTTAATCTTGTCTTCTCCAAGGTCAAAGATGTGACGTCTTTGGTCTGGTGGTGTAGACGTTTTCTCTTTAGTGTGATGCATGTGACATGCCTGCTGCTCATGCATTAGACCTTCACTAATCTAATATATGCCTCAGTTAGTCTGCTTGAGTAACACACTTTGGAGATCCTCAGCCCTCAGGGGACTAGACTGGTACCGTTCCTGTTCATGTCAGGAGAGGGAAAGGGGGGGAAGCAGAAATCTCAGTCATGCTCTTTAATCTGATTTTGTCTAATATTGAATTACAATTTTGGGTGAAGTTTACATCCATCACCCACACTCGAACATTTTGTGAGCTAGGAGCCTCAAAGTGCATGTTAGAAATACATGTTTGATATTTAAAAAAAAAAAAAAAAAGTAATAAATTTTGATGAAAAAACAGATAGGTGTTAAAGGAAAACCCGGTATAAGTTAAGTGGAAAAACCTAAGTGCAAATGCTCATAGACAGGTGTGTGACACAATTACGCATCCCCCAGTTGAACCTTGATTTCAGATCACGGTGGCAAGAGGGAAAGATCAAAGTAAGGGGTTCATAATTGGAGCATGAACTTCAGGCACAAAGACTGCACAGCTGGCTCATATTTTAGCATGAACTGTGACGATCTAAATGTAGATCTATGGAAAAGACCTCAGTAAATAAGTTTGGGAACTGTCCTCAGAACAGGCTTTTCAGGACTGTGATGTTAACACATTAGTGCGATATCAAAGGGAAAACATTACAGGAGAGTATCTGTTGATGAAACATTTCCATCCTCATGGGAGGGGTCTTTTGATGACTCCACCCCCATCCACACAGCACAAAGGCTCAAGATGGAAGAAATGTACATCATTAAATCATATGCTATGATTTTCACAGTAACAAGTCATCTCAAATCTTCAATTGAACAACCAATGGGACTCTCCACCACCATCATCAAAACACCAGCTAAATGAATAAATGAATATCTTTTGGTAGATCAGTGCACATCCCTCCAGTAAAGAGACAGGGTGCATTGAAGCTGTTTTGGTGGCTCGTGGCAGCCCAACCTTACTCTGTTTACATGATCTCGTTGTACATTATCCTACCATCAGCCCTTTTGTTTTTGTTAAATCCTTTTTTTGACAAGTTTGTATTTTACATCTGTTCCCTCCAGTACCTGTTTTCTGATGGGCCCACTTAAACAGCTGAAGCGCATGTTTGAGCCGACCAGACTCATAGCCACCTGTGTCATGCTGGTAAGCCTGAAGCTGTTGACTGGCTAGTATGTGTCTAACGGCACTGCTGAAGTGTGTGTGTGTGTGTGTGTGTGTGTGTGTGTGTGTGTGTGTGTGTGTGTGTGTGTGTGTGTGTGTGTGTGTGTGTGTGTGTGTGTGTGTGTGTGTGTGTGTGTGTGTGTGTGTGTGTTGTGTGTGTGTGTGTGTGTGTGTGTGTGTGTGTGTGTGTGTGTGTGTGTGTGTGTGTGTTTTGTTTTTTTTTTTTTTTTTTTTTTGTGTGTTGTTGTTGTTGTTTGTGTGTTTGTGTGTTTGTTTGTTTGTTTGTTTGTTTGTTATTTATTTAGATATTGCTGTGGTTTGCCCAGAAAGCGCTAACATCTGTAGCACTTTGACCCAGATTACGGTTTCATACCTCTGCATTATGAGCCCAGAAGAGGAAGAAATAAAAATGGAGTTGAGAAGGCATGAAGCTCGAACCAACTTGACACCCAAGGCCCAGTCATTTAATCCCCTTAACATTCAGTATAATGAGATTGAGTTTACAGCTCTCATTCATATGTACAGTACTGTGCAAAAGTATTAGGCACCCTATTTTGTGTACATTGTTACAGATTTTTATTTTATGACCTCTACATTACTGAGTCAGTAACAAAAACATTTTAGATTTCAAAACATTAGTTATTCAGCACAAAATGAAATGTTACAGCAAAAATGTTTGTCAGTAAAGAAAGCAGCATATTAAGCGGTAGGAGACATAAGGAAGGCTGCCGCATTTTTCTGCAAAAATAAGAAGCGAGTACGACAGTCGAAGACTCCAGAAGAACCGTGGCTGGTTCTGCAAGATGCTCCGTAAAACTTCCAGCTCATTTCCTTGTAAAACTGCACCAATTCTACCCGAGACTACAAATTATTTTTTTTAAGCAAAGGGTCAACACACCAAACTTTTGTTAAATTTATTACTGTTTACTGCTCTAGTATTTTTTTCTTAATGTAGAAACCTTTTAATTTCATTATTTTTGAAGGCATCTTTGCTCTACAGCAATTCTTTTCATGTGCTTAAGACTTCTGCACGGTACTGTATATGTACTCGTTACACACAATCATACAATGCGGGAGCTGGGAAGACCAGTGAAGGAAGATGAAAATATTAAAACTGATTGAGAGCCTTAGAGAGCTTTCAGATGTTCTGTGGAGTGCTGCAGTAATGCAGTGAAGGCAAAACTGAACTGTGTTCATTTGTATCCCTGTTCTTTTTTTTTCTGTCTTTAAATATTATTTTACATGCACATTTAAACAATCGTAATTGTTCATGTTATAGCAAATACCATGTTTGATGGTATGTATCCCTCTGAGAAGTGTCCAAGAAACTTCCAAGAGCATCTCTACACCTTAATCATCAGTAAGAAATGGCAGGTTATTTTTATTGGAAATCCGTGTCAAATCGATCTCAAATAACTAGTGAACTGCTAATAATGTAGCTTGCATTTGTCCCAAGAAGACACGAGTGGGATTTCAATGTCCGTTACTTGATTTATATTGCCATATTCATATACAGTAATTATTTTTTTTTTGTGTGGTGTCAAAAATGCAAATTATAACATGAACAGTTTTGGTGGTAAAATCATCGTGAAACCGTCGTGAAGTCCTTGATGTACACACACCAGTGTCCGCTTTAAAATAATTTAATTTTGTATTAATGTGCGAGGTTCTGCCCGAAGGCAGAAGAGTTGTTTATTGTAAATATTATTAATAATGAATGTCATTATTGATTTAACTCTGGATTGAATTTTTTCCCCATATTGTATTTGTCACTGTTTTATAATAGCGTTAAACCATGAGCGGATGTGTTACAATGATGTTTATCACTGGTATGGGGATTTAAAGCACTCCACTTAGTCTCCTACTTAAGCACACCCTTGCCTCTGATAATTGCTGCATTTGAGTAAAGGCTGTAACTCAATTTCCAACCTCGGACTAGGAAATGCCCCCTCGACTCTAATGGATTGTAGAAATGGAAATTTAAAAATCCTGCTCGGGATGGTCTCCCCAACCCCGAGTTCAGCAAGTGATGTCAAATCAACATGGCTGCTCATAACCTCAGAGTAGTAAATAAAGGTGCTATTCTTACCTTTAAATGGGTTCTAATGTGTATATACCAGTATTTACTTTAGACCAAGCAACATACAGCCTTATTAGTTTGTTACATATTTAACACTCGCTATACAGTTCAATATTTTGTGTAGCTAAGTATACATTACTTATCACAGTTGGCTGGCTAGTTTGTTGTTGACAAACTAGTTGGCATCCCTGGGTTTTTTTTCCCCCCAAGTTGTAGCTCGAATGCATGGAAAAGGAAATCAACATTTAGTAGAAAATTATGTAATTCTGAGTTTATAATTTCCACTTCTGAGGTAAGTTGAATGCAGAAAATAATAAAGGGGGGTGTGTGTGTGTGTATGTATGTGTGTGTGTGTGTGTGTGTGTGTGTGTGTGTGTGTGTGTGTATATATATATATATATATATATATTAAATTAATATTAATTAGTCTCTATCTATCACTAACACATGCCCTCTAAAATTTTTTTAAACACCAATCAATACAGTCAGAATCCATCATTAAAAATGTTGTAACCTTTTTTTCACATTTTTGAGTTCAATGGTAGTTTAAAAGATTTTAGCTGTTAAACGCTGTTTCATTCTGTTCTGTTTATTTATTTATTTTTAATAATAATTTATTTATTGTTGTCCTCTCCAGCTGTGCCTTGTCCTGACCTTATGTGCAGTCTTTTGGGTAAGCAGTTTTATATAATTCATCAGTTTATCAACAGTGTTGACTCAATAAGGTTATACTAGAACTGTATGATTCTGTAATTAACACTTTGCAACTATAAACACTCCTCGTAACTGTTTTCCCTTTTTCCCCATAGTGGAACAAAAAGGGGCTGGCTATCATCTTCTGCATTTTACAGTTCATCGCTATGACGTGGTAAGTAACATGGTGCTGATGGTTATCCAAACCTTTGACATGTATATGTTTTTTGACTGAAAATTAATGAAGGACTTTTATAGAGATATGCAGACGTTTATTAGTAACTTCAACATCTACCCTTAGTCTTTTCTCAATGTTTTAAATTGAACATTCCATCCCAATGGGTATTATTATTATGGGACTATTGGGTTTCCCTTTAAGAAAACCGTTACAAATGTAACTCTGACTCTGCAAGAAGTAAGGCGTTTTCCTCAGTGTGCACACGTGTTCTCGTGTGTGTGTGTGTGTGTGTGTGTGTGTGTGTGTGTGTGTGTGTGTGTGTGTGTGTGTGTGTGTGTGAGCCTGGACCAGGGAGTAAAGTCACATTCAGCCACAGTGTGCCCTGCAGCTCCAAATCAACCTGGCGTTGACTTCCTTTTTCTGTCTGGACCACTGCCATCTGCGAGCTCCTGCGGCTAACTGTGCCTGATTCAGCTTTAATTAAGCCAGAAAGGTTGCTATTAACCGCATGCTGTTCAGATAGGCAACAGGAAATCAAGCAGGTGAAACTAAAAATAATCCAAGGTGAGGGACAGGATAGGCAGAGCATGCCCAAGACAGCATAAATGCAAACAAATAACAGGTTCGACTGGTTCTGCCTATTGCTATCCAAAATATATAGCCAAAAAAATAAAGCAGTGGTGCACTTGTACAGTTATCTCAAATTATTGGCACCTGGGTATGGATGTTTCTTATTTTTGTGTGTTTCATTTTTGTTTTTAACATAAAGGTTATGAAAAATGTCTGTTGTTATTTAGCTTAATCCCACACTGAAAATGGTTTGCGGAATCTGTTTATTCTAAAGTATTCTAAACTATTTTTTTTACCCTTAAGTAGTCACTTTGTTTCACTGGAGTATAAATGACGTGACACAAAGGCCAATTTCCCTTTAGTCATTCATGAACCTGAGGAAGGTCTGGAAAATACACAAATGAAATAAGATAATTTTTTTAACGTTAAAAATAGATAAATAGCTACATGAAGGGAAATAGCCGTATCCACTGTTACTGGATATAATTAATACGTTTAAAAGAAACAGAGTTGTGACGAACCTGCGTGGGAAAAGTTCACACGGGAGTGGGTGGATAATGAGGCAGAAGTTTGCAGAAGATTGTAGTATTTTGGGGCTCCAAATCTACAGTTAGACCATTTTACCCATCTTACTTTAAATAAATATGAAGGCAGGTGTTCAATGGCTAACTGCACTGCTGTTGATTGATTGTAGGGCTAATATAGGTGAGATTTATGCACAGTAGACAAGACTAAGGATTGTCCTCGTTGTCGTCTTTGTCCATACAGAGCGTTCCTTTTGCCATTATTAAATTAGGGGGTGTCTAATGAACTGTACCCAGTTAAACTAGGCTCTTATTAGGCTTGGGAATAAAGCTAATCTTGGTTGGTATGTCCTGACCCTTTCTGCTGGCTGCAGTCACACCACAGACTGCTGGAGCATGAGAGACAAATGACTAACTTTATTTGCATTCCTCACCCTCAACATGCGTGTGTGGGGGATTGTACACACGTCACTGGCCAAGACTTTATTGCCAATGTAATTGTCATCATCACTGACGATACGTTCTCTTCCTCCACATCCTGAGTCATATCAGACTAGCAGACAAGTGCCATCACCCTGGCAACTGCTCGTTGCTCACACACACACTCGCACGCTTGTGCCACCACCAACCTCACACTTGCACAGAGATGTGCCATTTCTAATACTGAGTATTTCCTAGCATAAGAAAGTGGGTACAAGCCTCGAGTCTGCTCATGTGTGGTAGTGAGATTCCATACATGCCTGGATAGCACAGTCTGTTAATATACTATCTAACATGCAGGGCATTAGATAACACTTGAACAGTTCTTTGAAAATATTTAACCAATTCCTTAAATGTCTCTATGTTGAAAGATTGAGTTCGTTTGTGTTTTTATTTTTTTTATGTTATAAGTGATTATTACCTTTTATAACTGCAATTTTAGTACAACCAGGAAGTGCCGTTAATATGATATAAAGGATTTCAAATCTCTACTGGCTTGAATTAATTCGTACAATGTTATTTATTTACATTTGTGCCTTACAGTTCAGTAGTTTGTGTTATGCTCTTAAGATTCAGTCCGTGCTTTGATTGCAAATGGGTCCTTGGAAATCACATTATTATAGAAGGCGTCTCTGCTTGCAAAAAGTTCGAGAAGCCCTGCATCAGGCCTGCTGTGATGGTGTTTTGAACTTCTTACTTTTGGGCCTATTTAAGCCTGTAACCTTAAGTCATGCCATTCATTGGAAAGCCTTGAATTGATTATGAACCACTCAGCATTGTGCTATCATATTAATGATAATGTAATTGCTTGTTTCTTATGGGTTATCTCCACCCCAGTTTATTTATATTATAGCATTATATAATGATATATATAATGTATGTATGTATATATGTATATATATATATGTATATGTGTGTGTGTGTGTATGTATTATAGCCATATGCTGAATATGCATCATCTTTTCTTTTTTTTTTTTTTTTTCTTTTTCTTTTTTTAGGTACAGCATCTCATACATTCCTTTTGCTCGGTAAGCTGAAACAATTCTCAATGCTATATGTATGCTTTTGTGTCTAGGTGCCTTTTGGCTTAAAACTAACTTGATGATTATTATATAAATATTTGTCCCCTGTTGTCAATCAGTATTTATCAAAGTGCAAATAAGTGGCTTGAGAATTACCTTTATATCTCTTAGTGTAGTGTCTATATTTCTAATTCTACACACACTTCAGCCTCCTTCTTATTCCAAATTTGCCAGGTAGGTCTGTGCTGCAATATGTGACACTTGGCAGACGAGATCAGATATCAATTCCAACCCAGACTGCAGATTTCCTCCAAATGTCAATGTGTAACCTCTTCTGCTCAAGCTGGGTGTTTTGTTTTGTCTGGCTAACTGAATGAAAACATGTTATTTACCCATGGCTGTTCTACTGTCCCTGACCATATGGCAATAATCCTCTCATGGAGCATGATGGGGTGTCTGCACCATGCAAATGGCTGTGTTTTTTTGTTTATTTGTTTTTTTGTTGTTTTTTGGGGGGTGGTTGGTTGTTGTTGTTTTGTGTCCTCTCTCTGCTCCTTACTTGACACCCCCCCCCGCCATAAGTCTATTTGTTTGTTTCCTTAATACAGAAGTCAGAAAGCCATCCCAGCTATTCTGGGAGCTCGTCCAGCTGTGGACATTCCCTGCTTGTGTGTTTTAAACTCACAAGCCTATATACCTGTGAGATTACATTAGACACTGGCTCCTTAGTTATGCTCCATATGTGGCTGTCAAGTTAAGAGAAGGAAATCTGTATATGTATTCGGTACATAGCCCGTTTTACTCCACTTGCACATTTTCTGACAAACGGAGTTGCGTCTCTTTCCCATAATATAGGCCTAAACAAACTAGTCATTTAAACCACTGCTACCCTGACCAGGACGATACTAAGGATGAATGTAGGAACACTGTAAATGCACCATTCACATCCATGTTAATAACGGTGCTCTATCTTTGTTTTGCAAAATCTGACCACTTGCCTGTATGAAAATAAAACACTCCTCGCTTGCGTGACCCTTTTTGTTGCATCTTGCAGGATCCCAGTCCCGATGCACGGATGTCTAGTCTTGATGCCGTGTGAACCATTCCTCTTTGCTTTCTAAAAAAAAAAAAAAAAAAAAATGTTCAGCTATTAAACAAAGTGTTCTGGGTTATATCTGTGCTTTGTTTACTTGCTACGGAGCAACAAAAGAAGAAAAGGGTGAATATCCTCTAAGTGTAGTGATTCCATCATTTTTACCAGGGATTGAGCTTTTTTGGGAGACAGGAAGGGCTTTTAATAACCAGCATGATCAACCTGTTATGCATCACACAAGGCCTTCTAAAAGGTCGATATGTTGACAGCTTTCAAGATATTTTACTGAATCAATTCATATATTTTCAGAATTTTGCCTACAACCAATCCACATCAGTGTGTTTATATAAACCGAGATAAAAAAAAGTAGGTCAGCAAACTTGACACGCCACTCCTTTTAGTGTGTGCTAAAATAGTTTTGTTTTTTTTTAAGTCCAAGTGCTGCAGAGAAAGTGCATTGAATGTGCTGCTCCTTGTGATTCAACCGTGTGACGTTTCTAAAGTATTATTAGCTGTATGGTTGTTGAGAGTCAGCGTCCTCTTTTTATTTTTCAGGCACTTGCGCTTGAAGAGTAATTCCCATGCTATGATGTATTCTTAGCAGCATCTAGAATGCACCAGATCTAAAATGCTCTCCAGCATTTGTGAGCCAGACATCTAAGAAGCTGTGTTAACACAAGTGCCATCTGACATGGGAGCAGAATATGAATGAGTGGCTGGAAAAGAAAGTGGCTGGTTTGTCTTGTGGTGGTGGTGATGATGATGATGATGATGATTTGTTCAGCATAGTGCTTCTGTGCTCTTTTGTTGTTGCTGTGTTGGTTAGAAATAAAACACATGCTTCCCAAACCATTTACAATTGATGGCCAGTGCAAAACCTTTCAGTTAAGACCTTTTCATTGGCTCGTTATTGGATTAGCGGACACTGGAGCTGCATGAGCTGGCGCTGTGATTGGGGCCGCTTTCTTAAGGAGTACGATGTTCTGGTCATCCTCTCCCTCTTGTGACTGTACGGCTAGCATCAGTATCTTGCTCCATGGCATGCCTTTCTTTCCATCCTGTTATGATGTATGCCTGCAATGGGATTTTACTTCCCCAGCACTCTGTATTCAACCCTCTGGTTAGACAGCTATTTTAGTGCTTGATTAGTGTAGTGAGATTTGTGTAGGTTTGACGTGCTGGAGTACAGGAGGAGTCTTTGAACATGCCTTTCAAGGCTATGAA
Organism: Ameiurus melas; assembly: GCA_012411365.1. NCBI lineage: Eukaryota > Metazoa > Chordata > Actinopteri > Siluriformes > Ictaluridae > Ameiurus > Ameiurus melas. The sequence goes on along the minus strand of CM022755.1, from coordinate 6,233,171 downwards.
GGGACGGAGTCACCGAGAGCCCCTCCTCGTTCCTCTCCCCGCTTCCTTTTAACCTTGACATCTCTTCACACCTCCTCCCGAATGTAGAACTGTGATATAGTCTGCATAGCAACACGTTAATCGCGAGAAAAAGAGTGAGAGAGAGACTGAAAGAGGTGGTGGGGGAAGATGAGGATAAGGAGGCGCCGTGACCTCATTCTGCGGTTGCCATAGTGACCGTGTGGGTTACATCATCCCTCAGCCACGTACCTGATGTCGGTTCTTTCCCGCCAAAACAGACCGAAATAAGCAAAAGATCCACCCTAAGAGTAAAGCTAGTCCAATACAAACAGCTGTGTGATGGAGGGCAGAAGTGAATAAGCAACTCGCAGCATGTTTGCATTTCCTCCCACTGCTACATCCGATGATGAATTTTGCATATTGTGATCTGTCTGTTTTTTAAAAGCTTCGTAAAGGGTTTTTGAATATTGCACCACCTTGAAATTCAAATGTCATATTCAGGCTACCAGAAGTAATGCCTTTTTGTGTTTTCTCTTCCTGCAGGGACGCGGTCATAAAGTGCTTCACTTCCTGTTTGAGCTAAAGCTGCTGTTCTCAGCAGTCCATGTAATGTCCAACAAAAATATATGCATTCAAAACATACATAGTATATATGTAAAATATTTTATTACAAAGATTTTCATTTCGTTTATGCTAATATAAGCCTATATTATACTTTGAAATATATCCGATATCCTCCGGATTCCATATTTGCCATTAAAATAAAGCTTTTTTTTCTTTTTTTTTTTTTAATAAATGTTTGCAGCATTTGTGATTTGTATATTCTGGGTGAGTGAAAGTTATGTGCCCCGAAAGAACAAATATTTAAGTGTTTGTGGTGAGAAACTGCTGTTGGAAGTGCCAAAACTGTGCCTGATTTCTCTGTCTTAATTTGTACATTAAATTACACTTCTTGTAATAAACACAATTATTCTCTATCTTTTTGATGTCAGTCATTTGGTTTTTTCCCCCCCTCATACTTGTTCCTTATTGGTGGATCACAGCTCCGGTAGTGTGGGTGCTATGTGGGTTTCCTCTGGGTTCTCCGGTTTCCTTGCAGCTGACGAACATGCCAGAAGGTGGACTGTCTACACTAAATTGCCCTCGTGTGTGTCTGTGTGTGCGTCTGTCCCTGCCCCTGCCTGTATGTTCCTGGGACAGGCTTTGGATCCACCGTGACTGACCAGGAAAAAGCAGTTACTGAAGACGAATGCATGTTGAATTTGTTCCATAATGCATTGGTTAACAAGTTTTTCTATGTCTTTATTCAGATCAGGGATGTATGTATATTCATGAGGCAGACTACAAGTCGTGTATAACTGAATGATATGGTGCCAGATGTTGGTTCACACTACATTAGCTGCCACTCATTCTGCACCATTCCATACACAAAGGAGATTAGCTAATATGCTTTCATGCACTATTCCCTGTTTTTTTCCTCTTCATTAGATTAAATAACATCCCTTTTCCCCTCCATGTACCCGGTTACAACGTTGTCCTCCACTATACAGTCAGAATATGACCTAATAACCCTACACAGAGCTGGTGTTTTTTTTGGTTTTCGACTTGCTCTAGGCTGATGCGCTGAGACTGCACAGCTGTGGTTGCCATGGTGACCATGTGTAGCGGGCTCCGAATCGAGCGACCCTCCTCCACCAGCACCTCCTGTACAACATGGTATGAAGATGGGATGCAGCCTTCAACTGTTGGTGGGATTTATCTTTCTATCTGTTCATGCCTTTAGGCCAAAAAAAAAAAAAAAAACACCTAGCATTCACAGTTTGGTAAAGATGTGAGCACACCATCTTAACCAAAGACCAGCATCCAATACACACACTGTGATTAGCATTCCACATAATTTCGTACTTGTGTGTCTTTGTATTGAACATATTAGCAGTCTAATACCTGCTTTTGCCTTCCATTGCATCAGTAATTACTTCGTGCATATTTGATATCTGGAAAATACCAGATATAATTACAAATAAACAATAGTTTATTTACATCACAGTTGCTGAGATATGCAATATTCACGAATAGCACAAAATGAGACTATACATTTTAACCCTGTGCATATCTGCATGACTGTTTACAATCAGTTATACTGTCTATGCTGTGCCTGACCTGAGTCATTCTTTCCTCTGTGTGTGTGGGGTGGGGGACAACAACACCCCGACATGTTTACTGCCTAGTTCACAATTGCTCATTGCTAGTCCTTTACAACTCTAGAGATTAGAGTATAAACAATGGTTCGTTTTGGGGTAGGTAATGGATGGTGTGTATTCCTTATGGATATGCAGTAAGTGTTTTCCTCTAAACGTATGAAAGCATATTGATTTTTATTTATAGTTCATAGTGGCATTGGGGACTCGAGGCTGCCCCTAAGAGAGAGGTGGGTGGGGGTCTGACGTCTGAAGTTGAAATTGACTTATTCATTAGGATATTACATTGTAATACTTCTACAATAAGATGTATAATGCTTGGTAGGCTTAAAATGCATGATGATGGAATCTCATCGCCCACTTTCAGGCACGTGCCTTGTCTTTGCGCTGTGGACACGCCCCCGTCCTTGACTCTATAAAAGACAAAGGAATCCTCCTTCCCCCGGCAGTGAAGCTCAAACGTGCGGAGAAGGAGCTTATGACTTGATGCACCGAATGGCCGGGTCTAGTTATTTCCTTAGCTGAAGGCTGCGGTTTTGTTTTTCCATAAATACGCAGCTGGTAAGATGCCTTTTCCACCTATAAACCTTCATTCGCGGATATCATCTCCCGGAAAAGATCTGTTCAGGAAGAAGAAACCCGGCACGAGTGGTGTTGTGCCTCCTCAGTCTTTGCTCAGTCCTAAACCGCGCGAGGAGAAGGAGACGGAAAAGGACAAACTGTCCACATCCTGGCCCAGTGCCAATCTGAGACAGCTGGGACGTAAACCCCCTCCACCACCAGCGCAGCAGCAGTATTCTAGCAAATTTCCAACAGACTTTTCAGTTCCAAACCTCGACGTCATGGACGTGAAAAGCTCGTGGCTGAACGCGAGCAAACCGCTGGGAGGTTCGTGCGAAAGCGTTCCGCGCTCCAGCTCCGGGGAATCCGCGGCTCGGCGCGCCGTCGCCTACGGCAAAGAAGAGCTGGAGCAGGAGGTGCAGTTCTCCCTCAGCCTCACCCCCGAGGCCATCCTCGTCATTCAGAAGCGCAACCTGGAAAAACAGATGCTGGCCAAGCAGCAGAAGTGCTGCGGGTCGACGGACACCAGACACCGCCGGGCTTTACCGTCCAAAAGGGCGCAGGGCGCATCGAAGAGCAGCACGGGCCCTGTGGCCAAACTGGACAGCTCGAACGACATCAGTGCGATCGTAAAGATCTCCCTGCTCAACGACCAGCACAAGTACGACGACGTCGAGTACGAGGAGGAGGACGGAGACGTGGACGAGACGGTGATGCGGAAATGTAAAGAGTGGCTGAAAGGCGTCGAGAGCGCAGCCGCCTTCAGCAAAGTGGACAAACTCTCCGCGCTCCCGCATCTCAAGAGCTGCTGATGGAAACCACTGTGAAAACCCACACAGGAAATGTTCCACATAAAATGGACTGAAATATCATTTTCCCCTTGCTGTAGCCTGTTGATATGGCACTGTGCGTCTGTCTGTCTGTCTGTCTGTCAGTGACTTTTCAGTTTCTTGCACACGGACGGCGATGTCGCATGCGGCCCTTTTGGTCGTTTATTTCCACTCAGGTTGCGTCCAAATGTAGCGCCATTGAGTCGCACTCGGATAAACGAATGTTCATCAGTGAAGCTTGGGCATCTGCGCTCACCATGCGTGGTCAAAGCCACAGGTGTCGTGCTCTGTTTGACATGGGATAGGCCTGTAGTGCGGATGTGATGCCTATGCGGTTTGGGACGCAGCCCCACACGGAGGCTTCCCACTGGCGCGGCGCTCTCCTTTGTGCCAGAAATCAAAGACAATGTGACAAACTTTACAATGTAGAATTCTCGTGTGTGTGTGTGTGTGTGTGTGTGTAAAAGAGTAAATGGGTTTGACAACCAGCTTTGTACAGTATTTATTTAAAAACGTTACGCTGTGTTTGTGTTCTAGCTTAGATCTTGTCGTTTTTATGTTGCTTTTTTTTATTAAATAAAGTGTATAAAATACAGTTCGGCATCTACACTGACTTGTTAATATTAATAATAAGGAAATTTTGACTTTAGGTACTAATTTACTATTACAAGTGCTAATTTAGTATTGGTCTAGGAGAACCACATAATGACGTTCATAAACGTGCACTTTTCCGTACATTCTGGACTCGTACCTGTATTATGAAGGCTTATTGTGAAAGGTATGTGTTCAAATAAAACCTAAAGCATACATGGTCTTCACTAAATACCAGACAGTCTTTATTAATAGTCTCTAAAATGAGTCTTAGTATTTACTTTTGTTGTTGTTGCGGTTGTACTTTGATATTAAGTTGTTCCAAAACCTTTTTTTAGATTTTTTTTTTCCGTCACCTTTTTTAACTGCAGGCCTACTACTTGGTCTCGGGAGAAATTCTGCATCTGCATTGACTACCGTAAACACACGTAAAACAATAACCTACAATCATCTCAGTGACTGAGCAGGACAGAACATTTCTATTGTGTTTGTTCCCGTTTCATGGGGTCGAATCACTAAGCCGGTCATTCTCACATTTCTGGTTGTTCATCCCGAACCGAAGAAACTGCAACGTTTGAAATATTGTTTTGTTAATTTGAATGATTTCACACAGACCATTTCTTTTGTCGACTAGGCTCATTTCTGCTACTAAATACAATACATTCTTACTTATCTAAAAGTACATTCTTATGTACTTAAGACTTATTTGTATTCATTCATATTCACAAGGCATTTAGCACAGGTTTATATCAGGAACCATATTTAAACATGCCCAATATTATCTCATCTATTGATTGGAGCTCTAGAACTTTCTATTCGTGAAGTTTCCAGCAACAATATAAAGTTGCTGAAGTTGAAATTATTCGCTTTATTCTGTTTTTCCCAAGTCACTTGTATGAACGCACAACAGAGAGATGAGCTAAACGCAATGGTGGAAGCAAGTGCTTGTACCGTTTACCATTAAAAAAAAAAAAAAAACAACTGAAGAGGGACGAATTCTAAAGGAGTGTTAAATTTTGTGGCTCCATTTGTGACCTGGCCTCGCTATAGCAACACCTTCTCAAACACCCCCACCCACACACACAACGTTACTGTGAAACTCGGAGCAGCAAGTTCAAACTTATCATTCACTGAGTCAGACAGATCTGAAGGTATGATTATATATAATATGCTATATAACCTGCTATACAGCGTGTTCTTTAAAGCAGTATATCATATAGTATATATTGTTTATTCATTTTGTAATATTGCTGTACAATGTATTGTTTGGGAATCCTTGCATTAGGCATGCTGTTATATTGAATAAGGGTGTATGTATGTAGTATACGTATATAGTAAGATATAATTAACTTTATTTTTTTTTTCTGAGAATGATTTTCAAATGATTATTCTGAAGGGAAAAAGCTAGTAATTTCCCATCACAGTACACTGATCTGTGACGACCACACGATGACAGTGAAGACCCAAGATATTCATCACACTAGCTCTTTTCCATCCATTCTGCATTCCTACCAGTATTCTGAAGGCTTGGGAAAGGTATGTGGAGTTCTGTTAAATACAACAACTTCTTCAAGCATACAATGTTATCGTCTACACAGAATTCCAGAATCATTCTTACTGTAATGAGTATGCTGAAAGCAATATTGTCACCTTCATCCTTTTTGGTTAATTAGTATAAGTATTAGTATAGAATATGTATGCATTATCCCAGGTAGTAGCACATTCCAATTATTGTACTGTGCTTTCTAAATTTTCAAGTTTTTTTTATTAATTTTGTCGACAGCATCTTTTTTTTTTTTGGTTTGGTTTTTTGTTTTACAGTTTTCTATTTAATATGAGGATCTGGTCAAAAAAGGAAGTCAGTTACTCGTGGTTCATATTATGAACATGGCGATAAGCCGAGTCATCTACTGCCACATCAGCTACGGCGACAGGCCACTTCCTGTCTCATACCTAGTTTTAAAAACGCTTATAATATTGTCACTACATGAATATATTACCGAAGTTCCTTTTCTTGTTCCAACAAGTGCCTCTTTCTCTCCCAAAATCATTCTTTGATTCATTGGATAAAATAATTAGTAAATTTATTTGGGGAGGGAAGCCACCAAGGGTTAGTAAATCTTTTTTGCAGAAATGTAAACTTAGTATAGGACTTGCATTACCCAATTTTCAATTCTATTACTGGGCTGCGCACATGCATAAACTTTGTTACTGGGTTCAATCTCCTGGATCTTCTTGGTCTAAATTGGAATTATCTTGTAGTTAATCTTCTTTATCTGCTCTGCTTTACTCCCCTTTACCTACAAAACACACTTATGACTTCAATTTAGACGACATTTTAAATTTGTAGCTGCCTCCTCTTTGTGTCCTTTAGTCAACAACCATCTATTTTCCCCCATCGTGTTTGGATTCCTCATGTTCAGTGTGGTATGACAAGGGTATTAAACAAGTTAGAAATTTGCATTCTGATGGTGTATTTGATAGCTTTGCCAATTTGGCCTCCACTTACGATCTTCCCTTGATGTATTTCTTTCAGTACTTTCAAATACGGAACTTCGTTTCTAGATGTTTTCCTGATTTCCCTTCTGCTCCTCCTGAACAGGCTTGGGAAGACCTGTTTTCAAATAACCCGCATCAGAGAGGAATGATTTCTAAGATTTATGATTTTATACTGACGCTAGGTAGTGGGTCGAGTAACAAAATTAGGAATGCGTGGGAAACGGAATTAGGAGTACAAATAAGTGAAGAGTGTTGGGAACATGCTATAGGGAGGGTACAGACTACCACTTCTTGTGCTCGTCTTGGACTTATACAGTTCAAAGTTTTAAATAGAGTCCATCTGTCCAAGTCGAGATTGTCTGTGATGTATCTGAATGTAGAGGACAAGTGTGATAAATGCCATGGCTCTCCCTGTCATCTTGGCCATATGTTTTTCTTCTGCCCTGAAATACATGGTTTTTGCTTTTTGTACATTGTGTTAATGTCACATGATTCAAATAAAATTACCACTCTTGCCCACACTTCCGATCATTTTTATAAATCTGCTTGTAATATTCTACTGTAAAGACAACGAATACAGTTAACTAAAACAAATAAATTAGTTTAGCTATGCTAGAAAGAGTTTATACTTGTTTTGAAATGTGTTAATTCTAGTTGCTGAGTAGCCATGTGAAAATTGGTGACCCCACAAAAATGTAAACAGTCTTATAGTACGATGTAAGAGGCATGTCCGTGCCTAATTCATCCCAGTGCTTGGGACACCATGCACACTTGTAAGGAACTGTTGTATAACCGTTCCAATGTGTGCCTTCGCAATTGGTGTATTGTTCCTGTCTGTGTCTGCACTATCAGTCCACACATTTTCCCTGCTGCAGTGAGTCATTGTATGCTCGAGCCTTTCAGGGCATCTCTGTGTGGGGTGGTGGCTACAGAGAGTAAAGGGGTGGTTCATTCAGCTTTCTGTTCTCATCATCACTGAGCTTTCCAAATTTGGATCCTTTTGTGCAAGACTAGAACGAGTGAAGTACGATGGTCACCTAGGTTACAGCTGTCAACACTGCCTCCTCTTCTGCCCTTCGAACTCTCTGACCTCCATCTTTTCAAACTTTCACTGTCCCATTCTGTGCTTTTATTGTGCTAATATGACAATGTTTTGTTCTGTCTCGTGTACCTTTTTTTTTTTCTTTTTTTTTTTTTTCTGTTTCGGCTGGGCTAACTAGGCTGCATACAGGATCAATGGGTTTGGAAAGCTTCCATTCCTTGTAGAAGTAGATTCATGGTAGACATGGCCAGGCAGTTACACGGTGCCATCACATTGCACTCGGACATCCCTCAAAGTTTCTCTGCTTTATCTTGTCTGATAACTGCATCGCCCCTTTAACCTTTTCCCCTGTGCATTGCTGTGGCAACTGAAATGCCTCTTCCCTGTAATGTCCTTTGTAAAGACTAGACTTCCGTAACAGACACTGTAAAATGTAGGAACATGGGTATTAACAGGCTGCCAGACGGTGGCCTTTTCCGGAGGGGAACTGAGAATGGTCTGATGCCGTCTCTGTGTTTAATGTAAAGATGTACTGCTTCTCTCAGAGTTCTACACCCAGAACACCTACTGAACATGTCATCTCTCACCACTGGCTCTTTTCTTACTGAGTTATTAGGTTGAATCAAGAAAAAAGCCACTCCAAATGTTTTGCATTGCTCATAAAATTCACCAAAGTTCACCAAGCTGAAAGTACAGAGTAGGAGATATAGGTACCTCAGAAATAACGTGGAACCTTTCACCACTTCATGCAAAAAAAGAGTTTAAAGTAGAAGCAGTCACTAGTGCGGGTCATTTGATTTGCCCCTTTGTCCATACAGATTCTCTCAAAGAACAATATGCTAATACTGCAAATTCGTGGCAAAACATGTGTCCTTGGAAACCTTTAAGACTGGGGCTTAGGGTGTCTAACCACTTGTTGAATAGCATCAAAACTGTTTTCAGTGGTGCACAGTCCCAGCAGTTGGTACAAACGTGTAGCCAACTGGCACTGGCAAATTTGATTAGCTATTCAGGAACGTGTAAAGGGTGAATTGGAAAGTAGCCTCAACTTATTTAAAAAAAAAAAAAAGTTGCTATGAGAACCACTAAATCTCCCCCACTAAATAAACACTTACTAAAATGGTCCTCTGTGTTTGTCCTTGATAATGAACCATAGGAAATATTCTGTACAGCTGGGAAGCTGAGACAAAGACAAAGACGTGCACCAGACCTCAGTCTGTCTCGTGCTTCTCTTCAAATGTTGCGTAAAAGTGCAGTGGGTCCTCACTGATGTGTACAATGTGAGAGCACAATGTCCAGACCATTTTAGGGTTTTTACTGGCTTGTTCAGAGCAAATCAAAGCAATTTCTAAACAATTATCATAGTTGTAATGGCAAGCTGGGATTTGGGGGGGGGTAGTTGCACTTTAACAAGCTTATGTTTTTCTCACCAAAAGGCAGTCTCTGTGGCCAAAGTCATGACGCAGATGAAGAAGTTGAAAGAGAAAAGAGTTGTGCGACCTGTGTCTGCTGCTGAGCTCCAAAAAAAGAAAGCATTTCTTGAACAGGTATCTTTAAGTATCAGTCAAATATCAGTCAAATATTCCACTAAACCTCACCTGTGCTCCAAAATAAGCAGTAATCCTAAAATCTGTCAGAGATAAAACTTTATTTATTTATTTATTTATTTATTTAAGTGGAAAATTGGACAGGAAATCAAGACCTCAATGATGCAAAATCTTATTTGTCATGAATCGGACACCTCAAGTCAATTATCTTTTCTCCTGGCCTTCTGCAAGTTAGCATTGTTTCACTAAGGTCAAACTGCAGTACAATTATACCTCTGAGAATTAGAGTGACAATGATGGACAGCAAAGTAATTCTCCCTCGGAACAAAGATCCCGGGTAACACTAAGTCTTCATTCAGAACCGATTCAAGTGAGACTCTTAAACCAATCCAAAAGCATGTAGTGCTTTAAGCACTTTAAAAATTTGTTTTATTTACCGTTGCATAATCCTAAGTAGCAGAGTAGATATTTTTACTGTAAGTATTTATAAGCAGTAGAAAATGAGCAAAATCAGGTTATGAATGACACAATGTCTGTCTTGCTAAGGCTTCTTTTCCATGCCAAGTGGAAATTTACCCTTCCTGATATCTGGTGCAAGAACACAACGTCCAGGCAATTTAAGTGTGATTATATTACTCCCAGGTGTTACAGTCGCACTGTTTTGACTGAATCATTATTGTGAATCATTTTTGCAGAGTTACAAATGATCACACTGCGTCTTTTTAAGAAACTAATGATTACAATCTCCCACAGAAAGTAAATATACTTGCGTATGTGTAGGTACATGGCACATATAAAGCATAGATCAAGCATATCGCAACTGTCCTTATACAATATATAGGGTAAAATATACTTAAACTTAACACCTACAATAAAAAAAAAACATGCAATCTGATTTATGAACAGAGTTTATAATGGATTGGTCCTTTCAATTAACAAAAATTGTATTGGCATTGGTGGTGTTTGTCAAGATTGTGTGTTTGCCTTGATAAATGTGCAATTTTCTATTTGAATCTTAATTCACATCTTAACCTTAAGTCAAGATACTACAGGTAGAAATGACTTGTTTTTGCAAGCAAGTCAACAACAAGCAAAATTGCATCTATAAAATATGTCTTCTCTTATATTTTACATTTATGGCATTTGACAGATGCCCTTATCCAGAGCAACATTTAATCTCATTTATACAGCAGAGCAGTCTAGAAGTTAAGGGCCTTGCTCAAGGGCCCAGCAATGGCGGCTTCATGGTTCTGGAATTTTAACTCATGACCATCTGATTAGAATCCAATGCTGCTCTTAGATTGTAGTTTTTAATAAATAAATAAATAAATAAATAAAAAAGCACTGTTTTTATCCAGTGCATTATATTAAACTCAGCAACTTTGATGAAAACCTTAAGCTCCGCCCTCTTGGCACAATCACACCATGTTTCATGTCTCTCGTGTGTCATTATGATGTATTGTACATAGTGTCAATTTCACTTACTAGAGTGGAAACACATGAAATTGCATTGTTGTTGTTTTCTTACAATCATATTTCTCAACAACAACAAAAAACGACATTCAAAACCAAAATTCTCACTTCATATTTAAATTTGACATTTGTCAATTTACATGCTTTATAGCATGCTTCCTAGCATGCTTTTTTGATTAAATAAAGGAACAAAGAAATTATATTCCCACAAACTGTGTTGTGAAAGTAATTCTCTAGAGAGTTTCTTTACAGTGAAAAAGACTAGGTTTTGGTTTTATTAAGTATTCAAGTGAACACATATTCAATTAAATGAATCACAATTAATCACACAATTAACAAACAAACAGGAATATGGCACAGTAAATTTCTCAGCATCAAAGATTTTTGTCGTCGTTGTTGTATTGTATCCAACGAGGAATACAAATCAAGCAGACCGTTTAATTATTACTTTTATTATTGCACCTTTTTAATCAGTGTTTATAGCAATAAATAGTATAGCTTTTTAAAGAGCCATCTACCGGTGCCTGGGCGTAACTGCAGTTTAAGGTGGAATGGAAATATTCTGACAAAACAAGAAGCCAACTTCAGCATTGTAATTTGAGGATGTTCTAAATAAAGATCGAAAATACAATTCGGAGTACACAAAAATTGATTTCTTTTGCACCCACAGTGTGAATTACTGCAGTCTGAAACTCAATTTCGAGAACTGAACTTGTGCTTAACTGTCCTCCAGCGCCATCTTGAGTCGTATCGCAGGCTTCACCGCCTGAAGGACAGCTTGTCTCACAGATATGCCGAGCTGCTGACGCTGAAGGTCCAGAGACAGCGACAAGAGATGAAACAGCACAACCAGGCTTTAAAATTCGTAGAAAAACACAATGGACAGGTATGTGTATAATACAACTTTATTATACACACAGCAGTTACAGCAGATCACCACGAGGTGGCAGCAGTTGCAGTAAGTACACTTAATTTCAGTGTTAGAGTGGAACTGTTAGGGAAAAGTCCCCCTCAGTCTCTTCAGATTTATTTTATGATTAAATTCTGAGTTGCCTTGTGGTTTTAACGTTTTTCTTTAAAAAAAAAAAATAAATAAATAAATCATGGTGTTTAAAATGCGGTTCAAACTAAAAATAGACCAAGTTCCAAAGCTTCAACTTTCATGCTAATATTTCTGTCAACATCTGCAATTCAACTTGCAATCTTGTAGCTCACTAACTTTGAGTCCAGTGTTTGCTGTGCCTCCACTACTCCATTGAATTTCTCATTAATATGACACTGTAAAATCACTAACAGCAAAATCTGATGGTCATCGCTTGATGTTTGAGATCTTTGAAATGGTTTCTCCTATTACACGCCATTGTAACTGTGCTAGTAGTTTCCCTTTGTGACATCAGAGCAGCATACAGGTAACTTCTCATGTAAATAATGGAAATATAGCACCATCCAACAAATCAGCAACAGAATCTCTAAGCACATGAGAATTTTTTCAACACAAGCATATTTAATGTGTTTAATGGTGGAGTTTACCTTTAAGTTTTCTGCATGTTGTGAAAGAACATGACTATCTTGATCAGACCAGGCCAAGAATGGGAATAATTTAGTCATGAAACATTGATAAATGACAGGAGTTATAGATAGTCATGGTAAATGATTAAGCTAAATGATTACGCCTTATATTATATATTATATCCATCGAAATGAGACTATTTTATCTATCAATCCTGGTTCCAAATTAAGATTATCTTCGAGAACTTGAGTGCACCGTTGTGTATGGTAATGATATTCTTACATGATTGACCCCTCCTCCTTTGAGTCTGTGCTCTAATACACAACAGTTAGAATCAAAGCCTCTCACCCACACACACAAATACACACAGCACCTCAAGTATCCATTCAATTTCCATTCAAAGTAAGCTTTTTTTCACCCAAACTTGGGATGTGGTGAAAAATTCATAGTTCTGTACCATTTTAATCTCTTTTCACTATAACATACAGTACATACTACATTTGATAAGTTTGTGTGTTGACCAAATCTGCCAGATGAGGAAATTGAAAGTATACCACGCGTGAAGTATTTGGATTTATGTGCAGTTCTGATAAACTGTTGAAGGTTAAAGTAATGCATGCAGGTGCCATTATAATACCATGAAAATCATGATATTGGTTTGTACAGGCATCACATGAGCTTTTAATATACTTCTATTGTTCATCTGATATAAAGAAACTTTATCACCTGACCGTCTACTACTGTCAATTTTATACCAGTGTAGATCACAGCCTACTGAAGAAAAAAAACAAAACAATGCGAGCTTGTAGCTACGTACATCTTTGAAGTGCAGGTATAATGCCGTTTAGGCTGAGAGGATTGAGGAAGCCTCTCATTTTAATATGGGAACTGGGGGCTATTGGTGCAGACTTGTGATTGACTTTGATTTTGGCCGTCTGGCCTGAGGACAAAAAGGGTGAGAGAGAGAAAGAGAGAGCGAGGGTGAGAGAGAGAGAGTGGTGGTGGTGGAGGGTGTTTAAGGTAAACTGTCGGGGGTTGGCAGCCTTAGACGGATCCTGTCTTATCAATCTCCTCCAGTAAAAGCGGGCCTTCTTCAGTGGGTTGTAATTGTCTCTTCTAATGACCTGCACTGGAGAGGAGGACAAAGGCAGTGCTATAAAGGGCTTTATGAGCCTGCTGGTAGGAAACCTTTGGTGAAAAAAAGTAACTGCTGAGCAAATGAAACTGCCCCGTTGTTTCCTCGGGCCAGGCCGAGAGCCCCCCAGTTGGGACACCACAACGGGGCAGGACCAAAGCAGGCAGAGTTGAGGCCACCTGCTGGGGCCTAATTGGTCCCTGCTGCAGTTAATGGCTTCCTGTGGCTGTGTGTTTACTTCTCATTTGCTTTGGGTGCTGGGATTCCCATCCCTGCTGCAAGACAAGGTTCCTCGTCAAGACTTCCCTGTTCTCACCTCGCTATGCTCTTTTTTTGTTTTTTCTCCTTTGATGCCTTACTCATCATTATGTCCTTGCTTCTGTCTTCGTATTCTTATAGAGCTCAACAGGCCTGACCTTCCAGGAGCTCATTGGTTCAACCCTTAAAGATAATGCTGCATTCCTGAAGTCTTTACCTAAGACACGTTATTACCTGGTAAATCTCTAATATTAGAGATACCACGCCATTAAATAAAGCATTAAATCATTTATTGGCCTGTTATAATATTATAAAGTGGTTGAATCCTATGGATGGCTCTTCTAAGCTCTATATCCTTCATTGTCAATGTCATTGCCATGTGATGGTTCTCGTTTGAGAGATCCTGGAGCTCCAGAAGCAGTTGGGCCAGCGTAGGTGTCTACAGGGTATCAGGGAGCAAGAGGTGTTCGGGTCCTGGGTGGATCAGAGCAAAACCACACAACTAGAGAAACAACTACAGCAAATGGGTGAGAAGAGACTCTAGACTATCATCTTCATCAATCAGAAGTCAGTAAAATGTTGCAGATCTCTGTTAAGATCAATATTCATTAAAAAAAAAAAGAACATCATATTTGCTCTGGTTTGAAGTATGACACTTTTGTACTTTGAGCAAGTTCAGAATCATAAACAAGTTTGCTTTTCTGGATTTGATTAGCCAAATGTTAAAAATGGCCTATGAGTTGAAAACTAATCTTGAAAAAAAAAAAAAGCAATGACTTGATATATTTACGTTATACTGCACTGACAGCACTCACTCTGAATCTCCTGTTGGTAGAGCTTTCCAGCAAGTCTGCTCCAGCTCTTAAGCTAGAGGATTTGCCGAAGAAGAAATTACAAGTTCTTCCAAAGATACAGATTTCCCATGCGGAAAGTGACAATCAGCAGGAATACGTGAGTTTCTTTTATTCCAAATCCTTTCCTTCCTGAAATGCAGTAACTTAAGTATTTTTGTATCATGACAGATGTTATGTAATGTCACAGACATTTGCGGTGAATTATTGGTGAACTCTGTATCCTAAACTGCTTAGTTGAAATGCGAGATTTCATTCCTAATGGCTGTGTACTCCAGGACACTCCTGATCTCGGCTCTGTCCTTTTGGACGTAGACAAACACACTTTGTGCTGAAAGCTTGTTGAGCGTGGACCTTATGAGAAGAGATGGTCAACTAGCCACACAGCAGTGAGACGAACAAACAGAAGCCCCCCTTTAGCCGAGAAGGTCTCTGTGTTCACCACAGCACAGACAAACATCACCCAGGGGTGAATGTCTAATTCATTTCACATACAAAGGATATGGACCAATTTGGCCCGAGATGTCACATCATGCCTGTGCTCAGGGCCTTTGTAGGATTTGTTTAGAAAAGTGTTGTACAGAGATGTTAGGCCTCTTTGCTTTAAAAAAAAAAAGACATTTTGCACGCCTCCAGAATGCAGACTGGCATAATGGTAAAAAAAAAAAAAGGTTAGGATTGTATGCACTGGGAAAGGTCATCATAACGGATAGTTTATAGACTTTCGTGCTACAAAATTAAGTATTTATCATTCAGTAGGATTCAGAAAGCATATGTCCGCTTTTCTGATCTTGTAATCTGGTGAACACTGAGCTCAGCTAGAATTTTTGTAGTTCATTAATTCAATTAAAACACTCATTTAAGTGGAGATATCCCAATCTTCCTATTTTATATTTCTAAGTTCTGCTAATATTTTTATTTCTCTGCCAGTCATATGCCACATTAATTTACTCAGTAAGCTCTTTGGGAAGAGAGCTATAGACTTAAATGTGACATTTTTCCTTTTAATATTTTAAAAACCTTCACAAAGTATAAGCAGTTGTCTCCTGTGTGCTGACTGGTCTGGGTTGTTTTGTGGCGTGTTGTCTACAGTGGCATATAGACTCGAAGTACACAGTTATCTTGATGGCCGCTAAACAGTTAAAAAGTGTTGCCAAAATGGGCTAGTGAGGATTGTGAGAACACGTTACCCTGCTTTTTGACAGCTTTGAATGCTTAAAGTCTTCAGCCTCATGAGATGGAGTTGACAACTTGACCGTCTGTGTGAATTCTCACCATGGCCTGGACAAACATGGCCAACCACTTGCCCTCCACGTCGGCCTCGTCTACATAACATTCCGCATCACAATGCGAAAAAATAATGCTCCTCGTGCCATTCGATCTGAACACCGACAGGGCTAAACAAGGATCCATAAGTTATCTATGAACGAATGTCCCGAATTTGTCTCTGTTTATTTCTATTTATTTATGCTGTGCTTAGTTTCCATGAAAGGCACTGAGTCATAAGGTCTCCTGAGCATGTTGAATTTCTCACATATTTATTTTCAGGATCGTTGGGCAAATATGGCGGCTCCTAGCGTTGCTTAGTCTGTTGCTGGGTTGACTGGAAAAATAATAAGACGTAGCTTAAATCATCCTGGAGCCATAAAAACCAAACGATGCAAATTCACTGGCATCACCCTGGTCGATTAAATCCTTTCAATCTAGGACGTTATTGGCGTTTCATATTCTGGGGATGCCAGTGTATCTGTATCTCTGCTCTTTTTCTCGCTGTCTTTGAATGGGCTTGATACAGGGCCGCTAGTTGCTACATGTTGATGTGAGTAAACTGTGCCCTGCTCCAACGTGCTCTGGAGGGATAGTTTGCACCCAGCAGACAAAGTGTGTCCTCACCCGGGTGCGCAGTGTTATCGGGCGTGAGTCGGGCTATGCAGAGGCTACTCTTGAGAAGTAGCACATCATTAGGAATATATTAACAACTCCGCGCTCCTTCCATTATCGACACACACACACATTGCTCCAGCTTGGTAATGCAGTGAGGGGAAACTGCCAGGAATTGGATTCTACCAGTAGGATCTGGAGTGGAGGACAAAGCATAGATAAACAGATTGCTAATCAATAGTTTTCTAATCAGTTATTCTGTTTTTTTCATCCACTGAGCCTGGTTAACTCTTTACATCGTATTTAAAGCATTTTGCTCTCCAAAAAAAATAGCTAATTACTATTATTATACTTTTTAAAAAAGTAGCGTGCATTTGACTTTTGTTATTAATGGGCCTAGTAGTAGTAGAATGCAATGTAGTATGTTTAGCAATGTAGTATATATTCATTAGTGTTGACACACACAAAAAATTGCATTTTTACACAACTCCACAGTAACTAAAACCATGGAGCTGAGGGTATATCAGGAGAAATTGAGTGTATGGGTTTTTTTTTTTTCCCTAATTTTGTTTTTTCTTTTTTGTATCCTTTGTGCATTCTCAAAGAGTGAAGGAGGAGAACGGGTCAGCACTCCAGTTCTACAAGGCAAACAAATCCAGGAACAGGATGAATCTGAGCTATGGTTTCCCAGTGTACGTGTCAAACCACGGGAGATGTAATCATGCCGAGCGGGGGCGCAAGCAGGCAAACACACCTGCCGTGGTCACTTCCCACTCATTGCTGTGTCCCACATACACATACATACTACTCATAGTCTCTCGTTATTTTTACCTTCCACAGAATCATGTCTTAATCAGTATTTGGGGAGTCCTACAGAGATTTTAGTGGGTTTTTGGTGTCCCCTGTTTATTTTTTACAGGATGCACTATTCACTGTGTGAAAGCAGTGATTTCTGGTAACAAGAAAATGTTGATCCCATGAAATGGGATGGAAATTGATTGATTCGCTCTGAAACAACAGTAACATCTTACAGCTAAAGAACTCCTTTATCACCAAAGGATAATTTATTAATTCCCATTTAATTGTGGGTCCTGATGAAACATCTGCCCAAAAATCTAAATCCATGAAAGTATACGTATCACATACTGCTTTTCCAGATTAAGTAAATAAATAAACATTATATAATATAACATTTCCTCTAAAGCATTTCCAAGCCTTTTGTAGCCAGAGAGCACTTTGACAGCAAAATATATTCCACATACCCCCTCTGTGCAGGATTATTTCATGAGCATTATTTTAATTGTTTGTCTATTTATTGTAGCCACAGAGGTTTTTTTTTTCCACCAGCAGAACAGATTAGGTCCATGTTGACATTATTTTTAGGCTGACTTATTTTTGAGTTGTTAAGGTTTGGATAAAACCTAAGAACTCAATAATAAATATAACAAGTTTGATAATGGTGGTTTCTTATTTCCACCACTGGAAGTCCAAGACTGGACTGGGGATCCTCTGATGCCGCTTTGAGAATCACTGCATTTCGTACGCTCGCAGAAGTTACAAGTACTCAAGTTTCCCAATCGACAGCTTGCCCTATTGGAGAGATTCAAGAATTTTTGTTTTCTTAGTGTGCATACGTGATACTCTGGTCAAAATATATTTATTATTAGTGTCTAGAAGATCATCTTCAAAAAGTCTTTTTGTTTGTTGAGTCCACTCAGACCAGAGATCGACACCACACAGATACTGAAAGGCAGAGCGAAAGGAAAGGGTGAGAAATTGGATAGTGGAGAGGAGTGGAGTAAAGTCAGGCTGAAAAAAGGAAAATGCTTCGTCAGACAGACGTGCAGGGTTCATTTTTATCACACCTCTTCGTCAGAGTGAATGTGGGCAAACGGAGCAGGGCTTGGCTGGAAGACAGAAGAAAGGAAGGCAAACAATGGGGAGACAGAGCTGGAGTAGACAAGGGTAAGGGGGTATTACTCAGCCCTGCTGCCCACCCATGCCATCGCCACTCAGGCACAGAGGCTTCCAACCTCAGGTTCAGCTCAGAGGTCATACCATATCACGGAGGAGATAGCATGACAGAAAACATGTTTTCCTACTATATCCCATAGCACTTAACATCTATTTTCCAAGCATAATCTCTTCACATTTTATTAGGACAATATGGAAGGAAAAAAAAGTATTAGACATCAACTGTATGAGATTTATTTTTTTAAAATCCAGTCAAACTGGATGTTAGTGCCATTCAACAAAGCTGTGGCACTGAATATAGAATGACCACAGCTCTTGTGTGTATATGGACTAAAGGTGTGTGAGTAGTCACTTCCATCAACAGCTCTCTTCCTACGTCCTCCTCCCCTCCCCCTGACTTCTCACCCTTTGCTGTATGCATGTGCCCCTGTGTGGGGTGAGAAAGTCAGGTGCTGAGGCTAACACTCAAACTGTGAGATGTGACGTGCTCCTCGTCACCTCCAACCCCTGATCTAATGTCATCCCCTACTACTGTGTCAGTCTCACTTCACTGTGGTGCATTTCCATGCAGTGCAGAGGTGATGAAGTAAATAAAATAAAAAAAATTTAATTCATCATTTACAGTTCATTTTTGACAATCCTTTATCTCAACAGGTGTTCTTGCAGGAGTTACAGGTACCCAGGTTTTCCACTTTGAAGCCCAGCTTCTTGGAAGAATTCAGGACCAACATTGTTCCTTTGGTAATTTTCAAATCCCAGAACACCACCCTCTCAAAGACATCTACCTATTGTAGTTCTCTATATACAGATTAAATACAGATGGCTGAGAATGCTCTCAAAAGTATGTTGAGAACAAATCATTAGTAACGTATGTAAAATGATAATAGATATTTATTTTCTGGTTCCTTGATTTAAACAGAGAGCCAATGAGACACTTCACAAATCAAAAACTGCATCTGTAACTCGGCGCAAGCTACGTCTCATGCACAGTCTGACTCTTTTCAACATTGCTCAGTCTCGCAGGTCAGTCAACCCACAGCACCGGACATTTAAAAAAAAATAATTATTATAATAATTAACAAAGGAAGTTGTCTCGTTCTTTGGTTGCATGAACAGTTTGCTAATTAAAAATGGACTGATGCCGCAGTACGATAAAGGATACAGCATCCAAGACATGGTTAGTTCATGCAATACATATAAACCAGGAGATCTGACATCTTTCTAAAGTTTGTGTCATTATCTAGCCTTTCTTCCACTTACAGTTATCTCTCCAGATGGAACATGTATGTCCAAACATAGTCTCAACTGAAGAACTGACATGTTGTAGTGATCCTCCACGTCCACCCCAGCTGCTGAGAGATCATACAGCACCTGAATCCTCTGAATGCATGAAAGAGGAAATGAATGCAAAAGCTGACCAGATGTCCAGGTTGAGAATATACTAATCTTAAATACATAGAATGATCTTAATGTACACTGTGATTTTAACATTACTGATTTGTGCAGCTCTGAACACTCTGAAGAACTGCAAAATAGCTGCAACAGTACCAGCAGTGAGAAGGTTCCCCTGTCCATGGAGGATATTTATTCTCGTAGCATTTTACTGGTAAACAAATGCAGATTTATTTTTGTTGTTGTTGTTGTTCTGTAACTTTTCCTGAGTGTTGTATACCTAACTGATGTGATATGTTGTCCATTTCAGGGTAAAACGTTTGATAAGAAGATGTGGAGCAATTATGCCTTGTGAAATGATTTCAGCCTTTCAGAACTACAGCTGATACAGTATAGCGAACAGAAGGGTTTTTTTTTGTTTTGTTTAGTTTTTTTTCAGTATAGCAATACATTGTGACTGTGTATTAAATTTTGGCACAGTAGTTTTGCCAAAGAGGGTGTAATGGTGGGAGCAATTATTGGGTAGTTTCACTGTAATTCTAATCAATGGATACTTATTAATGCCAGAACACTTAAGATAATTTTGCACAAATGTTTTAAATGTAATTTGTTTTTAATAAAGATTAGAAAATTCCTAATTTATTAGTGATGTCCAAGATATATTGAAGGGATATCTGATTTCACATAGGTTAAATGTACTTAAGTGCAATTAAATTAATACCTGTGTGTACATTTTATTTATTAGATGATCGAACTAAGTTCAAATAATTGATCAAATGTATCATTTATCTGCCCTTTATTTCTGGGAACACGGAATTATTCGTCAAAGAAAAATAAACAACTTACTACAACCTCAACACAATAATTCGAGTTAAAATGAAAATTGTGTCTAATTTGAATTTCATTTCTTTCTTTTTGTTGTGTTACTGAATTCAGTCACTTTGGTTACCTTAAAAACCATACAAGTAGACTATACAAAATAGTATCCCACCACCAAAATAACACGGATCCCACGGAGTCTTCCGTGTTGAACCAATCAGACACACGTCGGCGCATATCAAAGGATCGGTTTAGCCAATCAGGTGCGATCACAGCTGGGCTCGGACCACCGGAGCTATTTATGAGGACCCAAAGCCTGTCCAGTCTAACAGTAACCTTTAACTAACTTCCTGTGCATGGGGCTGAGTTTCTTACGCACAACGCGCGCACAGCTTAGAGACATCCAGACCGTTCTTGGATAAACAAACATGGCTTCAAGTGGCAGTGAGTGCTCAGGAAAAGCCGTCCAGTACCGGGTGGACCATCTGCTGAGCGCCGTGGAGAACGAGCTGCAGGCCGGGAGCGAGAAAGGAGACCCAACCGAGAGGGAGCTGAAAGTGAGCCTGGATGAGGTCGAGCTGTGGCAGAAGTTTCGAGAGCTCACCAATGAGATGATTGTAACCAAGAACGGCAGGTACGGCGATCAATTTGAACCTTTTTATTTTTTCTTTCTTTCTTTCTTTCTTTTTTTTTCTCAAGACTAATTGAAAATGTTATCATTTCTAAAAATAAAGAAATAAATAAATAAAATAAAAATCCTAACGTAGAATGTATAGAATACAAATGCATGTAACTGTGGTCTACTATAAATTACTATAAATACTTTCATCACAAGAGAATAAGAAGAAGAGTAGTGAAAATAGCCTTTTAAGGAAAAATGAATGAAAACGTTCACAAAAGGTTTCGACTTGTGTCTAG
Source organism: Ameiurus melas (assembly GCA_012411365.1). Taxonomy (NCBI): domain Eukaryota; kingdom Metazoa; phylum Chordata; class Actinopteri; order Siluriformes; family Ictaluridae; genus Ameiurus; species Ameiurus melas. Next base: position 6,211,692 of record CM022755.1, on the reverse strand, counting down.
TTGTAGTTACTAAAACATGCTGTGAGAGATTATTCTAATATTATTATTGCGACCAGACTAAATTATAATATAGTAATATAGCTATAATTGTGTATAATTTCATTTATATCTAATACGCACGATGATGGTGCAGTAGCCAACATTTCTGCATTATATCTCTTAATATTGATCTAGAAATAACTTTTAAGCACCACTTCTTTCTTAGAATTTCTTATATTTTGTTATAAATGTTCATTTTAGATTTAAAACAACAATTTTTCACAATAGCAAACACCGACATTCGTGACTCCGGTAGTGGGATTTTGTCCAACTAGTTAGTTTGTTAGTATTCAGTTTGACTTCAGACGTCATATTTTATGCATGTTTAATATCGTTTGCAGAATGTTGTCATGCTTGTAAATGACCAGGTTTGGGCCTTAAAGCGCGCGTGCATGTCTCGTGTTTGTCGGTGCGTATACAGGCGCATGTTCCCCGTGCTGAAAGTGAGTGTGTCCGGTCTGGACCCGAGCGCCATGTACTCGTTCCTGCTGGACTTCTCGGCGGCGGACTCGCACCGCTGGAAGTACGTGAACGGGGAGTGGGTGGCGGGAGGCAGACCCGAGCCGCGCTCCTCCAGCTGCGTGTACATGCACCCCGACTCCCCAAACTTCGGAGCGCACTGGATGAAATCTCCAGTGTCCTTCAGCAGAGTCAAACTCACCAACAAACACAACGGAGGAGGACAGGTTAGTACTGCACATTTTATACACCACACTCATTAAAGGGAAAAAAAATCAGACTACCATAATAATTCCCTGTTGTTGTTGTATTAAATATATAATTAACATAATATAATTAATATAATTAAATTATTGACAGAAGGTCTATCAATACTGTCTGGTATAAAATCATATAAACATCACTGTAAAAAACAAACAAACAAACTATATATATATATATATATATATATATATATATATATATATATATATATATATAAAAAATAATATTTATTTATTTTTTATTATTTATTTATTATTATTTTATTTTCTTATATTTATTTAGTGGAGTTCAAAAAGTTTATCAAATGCTTTGGCGATGGCGTTTTTTTTTTTTTTTTTTTGCTTATGATTTAATATTTTTTTGTCATAAATGTTTTATCAGAAGGACTTACTACCCCTTTTCTTCACACAGTTACTTCGTTTACATGTTCTTTTCTTTTCTTTGCTCTTCAGATCATGCTGAACTCCTTACACAAATATGAGCCGCGTATCCACATAGTACGCGTCGGAGGGCCACACAGAATGATAACCAGCCATTCCTTCCCTGAAACCCAGTTCATTGCAGTCACTGCATACCAGAATGAAGAAGTGAGTTGCATCATACGTCAGTTTTAAGACACCAGGTTATCTTGGTCGTGTCTGCACCAGTCATATGATGTTGAAGGTTATCTGTTAATGTAGCTTATGTTTCCTTTCAGATCACTGCACTCAAAATCAAATACAACCCCTTCGCCAAAGCTTTCCTCGATGCCAAAGAAAGGTACATCAGTACATCATGCCCACAAATGTGTTTGGTTCGTTTTTCTTATATTCATTTAATTGAGATGTATGTTGGGAAGGAGAAAAAAAGCATAATCTTTTTGTTTGTTTGTTTGTTTGTTTTGCTTTTGGTTTGTAGGACCGATCATAAGGAAATAATGGATGAAGTCAGTGAGAACCAACAATCTGGCTACACGCAATGTAAGTTTGAATTTAAATTGTTCCGGTATTATTCACACAAACGGCATTGTGTATATTAAATATGATGAAGTGTCATATTTGTCTGGTCTGGAGTGTTTATGTGCTGCAAATATACCTGTTTTAACACAGTTCGTCTTCTCTGTGTGTAGTGAGTGGTTGGTTTCTGCCAGGAAGTGGATCCCTTTGTCCTCCTGCGAACTCTCACCCTCAGTTTGGTGGCGCTCTGCCCCTGCCGTCTTCTCACGGTTGTGAACGTTACCCCACATTGAGAAGTCATCGCTCCTCACCTTACCCCAGCCCGTACCCTCACAGAACAACCTCCCCCAGTATAACTAACACAGACACACACACACACAACTTTTACTTTCCTCTCACTGGAACACATGACCTATGACTCCATGCCATTAATGAGAAACTCAAACAAATGCCACGGACTGTAGAATGTCTTGCATTCCTGAAGCTTTTGTGCACATCGGTACTCAAAGTCGTAAACATGCATCCCTCAGTCGTGAAATGTTTGGTTTAATGGCTTAAGCTATATAAATATACACATGAGTGCATTAAACGGCTTTGCCATTGATTTTTGTTGCTTTGTATGTGATAAAGTTTATATCAGAAATAAGGAGGTATGTTTTTTTTTTTGTTTTGTTTTTTTGCTTTACAGCTGGTTATTCAGAAAACACTTCAGCTTGTTTGTCTATGCTGCCTGCCCATGAGAACTGGCCCAGTCAACAGATGTCCTCTCACTCCAGCATGGTCTCTATGGGTCAACACTCTCCCCCCAACTCCAACTCCAGGTGAGCACCTTCCTCCATATATCAATACCAATATAGAAATTGCTCTCAGTGCTTCACTGATTATTGCTCACATTATAGCTCATATTTGTACATATCACCTCTGAAAGGTGATAATCCAACATTAACAAGATGTCTACATGGCTCTTGAAGTATACTCTCTCTCTCTCTCTCTCTCTCTCTCTCTTCTATATATATATATATATATATATATATATATATATATATATATATAATTTTTTATTTTTATTTTTTTTAAGTATGATCTAAAACAAGTCAATAGTATCTGTGTGCTACAATATGTGCACTGTATTGGCAAATCTACACCTTTCACATTCTTCTTTCTTTTGCAAACAAGATTATATTTTATATATTTAACATTGCATAACACACTGACACTATCTGTATATGTAGCTACCATGTCCCTGGTGGCGGGGGAGGATGTCCAAATGACTTTTTTGCTGGTGGTGGTGTTTTTTTTTGTTGTTGATGTTGTTGTTGTTTTTAATTCCACTTAATTAATTAATTAATTCCATGCAGTTATTATTTTTGTTTGTACCTTACTGTGATATTTTCTAACAATTTTGGTCATTCTGTTTCCCACAAACTGGTATTATAATTTAAACCACTGTGACCCTGACCAGGCAGTTACTAAGGATGAACACTGTACATTCATGTTAATATAATGTGGTATATCTCTGTCCCAACCTCCACAATTGATTGATAGATAGATAGATAGATAGATAGATAGATAGATAGATAGATAGATAGATAGATAGATAACATTGCATATATTTTAACATCTTATGTGTTTATGAAGTACTACAATTGTTCTGTAAGTCTAAAGTATGTGACAGTAGTATTTATTTTAAAATGCTGTATGCTGTTCATATATATACACTACACTGCAGATATCTAATATCTTTTTCACATCCTGCTTTCTGGCAGTCAGTACACCAGTTTGTGGACTGTAGGAAACGCTCCGCTGACTCCAGTGTCTCAGACAGGTGGAATGGCGAGCAGCTTGGGTTCCCAGTACCTCCGTGGCTCTGCCAGTCATTATGCCAGCCTGTCTCACCCAGCTACAGTGCCCAATCCTGGATCTCCGCTCTATGACTGTACACCTGCCACTGAGGTGCACAACGCATCTCCTTACGACAGCACCACCCACGTGCGGCTGGCCACGGCCTGGACACCCATCACACCTCCTTCCTTATAGACAGCAGAGCACGGTGCACTGATTTTCCAGTGATAATGTTGGTTAGCACTCGATCTATGCAACAGCACAAAGATATGAAGCCTGGATTCTCATGTTCAACTGCATTGAACTGAGCAAAGTTCATTATGCAGTGAGAAGGTCGGGGTGATCGTAGGCCTTGTCTGGAGTTTAAATATTACTGCTGCTTCCGTCAGTGCCTTTAGATTTGTTTAAATAACAATTTGTGCAACGTTTTAAAGTGTTACATGTGGGATTATTTATAGTTTTCTAATAGCATGGCGAATGTGTTGTGTACAGACAATCATTTGTACAAAGTGTAAATTGATTTATTTTAACCTCAGGATTTTGTTTTCAGCATCAATCATTCTTAAAAGATTTTTTATTTGTGAAATCAACTCCGCTGGAGCTGCACACTTGCTACAGAGCTACTGAATCTTAATTAAAAAAAACGAAATGATTAACTGATTGAGACTGATTTCAAAAACACTTCAAGTCTTATATCTCCAATTAGATGGTCTTTGATACATAATCTTTTTTTTTCCTTGAGCTATATTGTACACTGACTTACCAACAGGACTGTAAAATAGCAATGAACAAATCATAAACTTCTACCCCTGATGCACATAAAAAGGTGCTACTGGGATAAGATAATGCAAAAACACAACAGCTAGGATTTCTTTGGAATGTTGTGGGAAAAGTACTGAGAGATGACATTTATGTGAAAGTATAATATATCAGGTGACTAATATTTACCATTAGCTTTAATTTGATTAGCCAATTATGTTAGCTGCTGAGATCAATGCTAGTCTAACATGGCTGACTTGGTTCAATATGGACAGTTAATGTTGGCGAATTAGTAAATCCTACCTCAACATACTTTGATTTTGTTTGTGTGTTTTAGGGAGAAAACAAATACTGAAACAGACAGGGCCACTGGTGTTCATCCTCAAGTCCTACACTGCAGTTCGGTGGCTTATCCCTTTTCAAATGCAGATAGCTCTGGTGCTCATATATTGTCTAGCATGAGATCATGACTGCAGATGATGTATCGGCACATCCTTGATTTAATGAGTCTTTATTGATCATATACATATGTACAATGTAATTCTTTTCTTCGCATATCAGGAAGCTGGGTCAGTTTGCAGGGTCAGCCATGATACATCACCCCTGGAGCAGAGAGGGTTAAGGGCCTTGCTCAAGGGCCCAACAGTGGCAGCTAGGAAGTTCTGGGACTTGAACACCTTAACCCAGATCCTTAAACACCAAGCCACCACTGCTTCTATTTGTAACGAGTATGTTTGAGGTCTAAATAAAAATGTAAGGATTAAAAAGTATGCTTTGTCTTGAAAATCTAATAAACAGGAAGTTAACAATACATACAGAGGTGTTAAAAAAATAATAATAATAATAATAATAATAATAAAAAGGTGCACCCCATGGAAATTGTTGGTTATTTGGACAAGCAATTATTTGATCCTCTTTGAAACAGCGCCTGTTAATAAAGTTGATACACTCTAATCAAATGACATAAAATTGACATTTTCTAGTACTTTTCACTACAAAAACTACTATTTAAATAATTTTTTTTAAAAACATTAGTCATATGGAAAAAGATAGAACACCCCTACATTTATCACCCCTTCAAATCCATAAAATTAGAATCAGGTGTCCGTGATTTAGAACCTGCTTAGGGAGTGCAGATGAAACCTGTCTTATTTATACCCCTCTCATACTGTATCTAGTGTTTGGTGTTCCCTTTGCCATTGAGGTGTGTGGTGTCGTCATGCCAAGTTAAAAAGAGTTCTGTAAGGCCTACAGAAAAAAGGTTATGGATGCCTATGAGTCTGGCAAGAGATTAAAAAAGATCTCCGAATTATATGAAATACATCATTCCACTGTAAGGAAAATCATAAATGGTGCAGAATTCAAGCAACTGCCAATCTGCCCAGGACTGGCCGTCCCAGCAAGTTCAGCCCAAGAGCAGCAAAGAAATGTTATGGTTTTGGGTTGGTTTGCCACCTCAGGGACTGGACAGCTTGCGTTCATTGATTCAACTATGATTTCTGCATCATATCAAAGAGTGCTTGAAGATGACGTGAGACCATCTGTCCGAAAGTTGTGGTCGAACTGAAAGTGGATCTTTCAACAGGATAATGATCCTAAGCACACTAGCAAATCCACCAAGGTATAGCTCAGAAAGAAGAAATAGAGGGTTATGGTCATGTGACCTCAAGCATAAATCACAACAAGAGTTTAAAACGCAGTACAAAATTCTACTGTAGACATGAAATCATCAACTAAAACATGAGGTTATGCTGGTAAGTATAAATTTTGATAATAAAGTTAAACAATCAACTTTTTCATCCACATCTGGAAATGTCTAAATCCTGTATTTGTCATTCTGTGCGATGGGGAATAAAAAAAAAAAAAAACTTCTACTTTGAGAAACAAGGAGGTTGGTCCATCCATTTTACCACTTTTCCTACACAGGATTGCAGGGGGGTCTGGAGCCTGTCTCAGGGAACTTGGGGCACAAGCCGTTGAACACCCTGGATGGGGTGCCAAACCATTGCAGGGCACAAACACACTCACACACTTTGGACAAGTTGGAAATGCTAATCTACAACACACGTCATTGGTCAGCAGGAGGAAACCCCCAAAGCACAGGGAGAACATGCAAACTACACATACACAGGGCGGAGACAGGATTCGAACCCCCAACCCCAGAGGTGTGAGGCAAGTGTGCAAACCCCTACACCCCTGAAACAAGAAGGTAAGTTGTTTTTTTCATTAATAAAAGTAATTAAGTAGTACATAAAACGTATTTATTCTTCCTTCACAATGTGAATGTATATTTTAGCATTGTAAAATAAAGTTTTGTATGTCTTGTATGATCATGGCCATCGTCTAGTTGTTCACTATAAGCAACTTTTGAGCAACACCACAACATGTTATGATCGAGAAGTTAAATAATGCATTTACACTTTCTGTAATAAATACAAACTGCAAAACCCTACAAAATAAAAAACTTTTTGTCTGCCCTCCACTCCACTTAAACCTGGCAATATATCTTCAAATATATATCATGTATTTCACGTGCACAAATCCTTCACAGCAGCCTTAAGAGGCAACAAGATTATGGTCTCGTTTTACCAGAACTCGCAAAAACAATGTTTAAAGACTATGTTTTGAGGCTTTATGTGATTTGCTTTATGACTACTATCAGGATACAGGCTATGCAAACTTTTCCTTATAAAATAAAGATATTTAATCATATTTACCCAGGTATGAGCTCTCTATTTGATCAAGTAGCAACACTTTTTTTCACAAGCTTACAGAGAAACTCATGGGCCTGTTTGAAGTCACAACACTTGCCTCCTCTCAGCACTTCCATGGCTTACTCTGCCCAGTGCCATTCAGCTCTGTTTACTCTTCTCTTATGAGCAAATTCCACTCACTTAAGTGAGGAATTGCATCTATCTGGAGGTGTTTAGGACAGTCATGAACAGACATGAGGAAATGTCAGAGCTAACTCCAAGTTCTCTGACCCTGGATTATGATTTTAATTGACACGTTTATGAGAGGGACATAACTCTACTCTGGTGTTCTTTCAATTTTCTTCCCGGTATAGACTCTAAAAAAAAAAAAAAAAAAAATAAATAAATAAATAAAAATCGAGTATCAAATAACTTTTGTATCATGACTGACCCCTACAGTCTGACCATTTTTCTAAAATATTATTATTATTATTATTATTATTATTATTATTATTATCACTGCACTGTTTACGTGTAATGATAATGAGTCTTTATTGGGCACGTATACATTATAGCACAGTGAAATTTTTTTCTATGCATGCCCCAGCATGTCAGGAGGTTGGGGTCAGAGCGCAGGGCCCCTGGGGCAGAGAGGATTATGGGCCTTGCTCAAGGGCCCAACAATGGCAGCTTGGCAGTGCTGGGGCTTCAACCCCTGACCTTCCAATAGGTAACCCAGAGCCTTAACCAGGCTCTGCTAAGCCACCACTGCCCCCAGAGGTAGAGGTAGTAAATTTGCATTGTAGTACACAAAGCTTGCAGACAAACAGGATGTTCATCAACCAATCTGAATATCATGAAATGTTTTGATTACACCCCTGATTGTGTTTAATGGCAGTTTGAATTGCTTCTGTATGTTAAATATCAATTACCTGACTTGCAGGTCAACAAGTGCCTCGCCATGTCCCAATAATACTAGGGAATAATATTGGGGGTTATCACCTTGTATACAACTGAATTAAAATCTTACTGAACGTACACAGTTTCTCTTCAAGGACTTTCCCCATCAAACTTCATTGAGCACCACAAGGTGGCACTGCAGACAAATCTTTTAAGCAATAATAATCCACACGGACGAAATTAACCTGTTCTTCGATTTCTACATATAATATAGGTCTGTGTTTCTGGTGCCCTGTGATGGACTGGAATGGTGGAGGCTTTCAGGGTGCAGGCTTTGGGAGTAACGGAATACATGTAACGGCGTTACGTAATCAAGATACAATAAAAAAAAGGTAACTGTAATCAATTACAGTTGCATAAAAAAAACAAAGTAATAAGATTACAGTTACATTTTGTTTTTTTAAAAAAAAGGGGGGGGGGAATACTATCAGGATTATAATTTTTTCATTTAAAACCAAAGAAATTAATCTTTTTGACATAACATACGATATAACACAGCCGCTTGATTATAGTTCTGGTTCTCTCTTTCCAGTCGTGACTCACATGAGCAATCTTCCGGTCAAAAAAAAAAACCTAAAATTAATTTGGTAGAAATTAACACAATTTGCTCATGAAATGCTTTTGTTAGAGTGAACGTATGTCCGCTTTTTCCCCAGACATGTCCTCACTGAAATACACTGTTTGTAATGGACCATTCTGTGTATATAGTATCTCACAAAAGTGAGTACAACCCTCACATTTTTGTAAATATTTGATTAGATCTTTTCATGTGACAACACTGAAGAAATAACACTTTGCTACAATGTAAAGTAGTGAGTGTACAGCTTGTGTAACAGTGTAAATTTGCTGTCCCCTCAAAATAACTCAACACACAGCCATTAATGTCTAAACCGCTGGCAACAAAAGTGAGTACACCCTTAGTAAAAATAGTCCAAATTGGAATCCAATAGCCATTTCCCTCCCCCCACGTCATGTGACTTGTTAGTGTTACAAGGTCTCAGGAGTGAATGGGGAGCAGGTGTGTTAAATTTGGTGTCCTCGCTCTCACACTCCCTCAAACTGGTCACTGGAAGTTCAACATGGCACCTCATGGCAAAGAACTCTCTGAGGATCTGAAAAAAAGAATTGTTGCTTTACATAAAGATGGCCTAGGCTAGAAGAAGATTACCAAGGCCCTGACACTGAGCTGCAGCACGGCGGCCAAGACCATACAGCAGTTTAACGGGACAGGTTCCACTCAGAACAGTCCTCACCATGGTCGACCGAAGAAGTTGAGTGCACATGCTCAGAGTCATATCCAGAGGTTGTCTTTGGGAAATAGACGTATGAGTGCTGCAAGCATTTCTGCAGAGGTTGAAGTGGTGGGGGATCAGCCTGTCAGTGCTCAGACCATACGCCGCTCACTGCATCAAATTAGTCTGCATGGCTGTCGTCCCAGAAGGAAGCCTCTTCTAAAGATGATGCACAAGAAAGCCTGCAAACAGTTTGCTGAAGACAAGCAGACTAAGGACATGGATTACTGGAACCATGTCCTGTGGTCTGATGAGACCAAGATAAACTTATTTGGTTCAGATGGTGTCAAGCGCGTGTGGCGGCAACCAGGTGAGGAGTAAAAAAGACAAGTGTGTCTTGCGTACAGTCAAGCATGGTGGTGGGAGTGTCATGGTCTGAGGCTGCATGAGTGCTGTGGGGCATCCTCAAACGGAAGGTTCATTTGAGGATGTCGAGGATGTCGTGATGTCGTCATGGAGGAGTGGAAGAGGACTCCAGTAGCAACCTGTGAAGCTCCAGTGAACTCCATGCCCAAGAGGGTTAAGGCAGCGCTGGAAAATAACGGTGGCCACACAAAATATTGACACTTTGGGCCCAATTTGGAAATTGTCACTTAGGGGTGTACTCACTTTTGTTGCCAGCGGTTTAGCCATTAATGGCTGTGTGTTGAATTATTTTGAGGGGACAGCAAATTTACACTGCTACACAAGCTGTACACTCATTACTTTACATTGTAGCAAAGTGTCATTTCTTCAGTGTTGTCACATGAAAAGATATTACAAAAATGTGAATGGTGTACTCATTTTTAATAATGAGCACTTAAATGATTGAGTGAAGTGCATTGACAAGCTACATCATTAGCGTTTTACTTTTTTCTGTGTTCTACTAGTATTGTAATGTTATACTTGATTTTGTATTCATTCAAGATATATAAATCTATTTCCTGTTTATTTTTTTTTAGATTGTTTGTCTGTTTGTATCACTTACGTTGGTGGTGTTGGTCCATGTTTAGGGTTAGATCAACTGCTGAGGATCTGATTTATTACAGTACTGATACAGCTCATTATTGGTCGCTCAATCTTTTTATAATGTACTCTACTGAAGATGAGAATCGCCCTGTGTACAGCTACTGTTTTCTATTGACACTCAACGTATCAATACTGTTTTCTACTGAGGATTCTTCTGGGTAGATACTGTTCCTGAATGAGATTGAGCTTCACTCAAACACACCTCAGAACTCATGAGGTCTGATGACACAACATTTACTCTGTAGAATCTGGTGACGATGGATGGTGAATTCCACGTAGATCGTCTTCTTGGCCAGTCGTGGAACTGGCTAAGAGCACTATCGATGTGGAATACACCATGTTCTTTGGTCTCTGAGCAGGGCTGAGCAGCCCAACATTCTCTTGGCTGCTGTTCTTCCATTGATTGAGTCTCAAAGGAGCTCGCCTTCCTGATTACCTGCTTCACATCACTCCTACAGCATCAACGGAGGTTGCTGAATAGGCAACCATTCTTCCATAGCCTGCAAGATGTGCTTCCTGCATTATGCTGCAATTAGGACATGGCTCTGTAAGTGCTTGTTGAGTATAATCCAGTCCCAAGCAGTTAGGGCATCGGTCATGCTAGTGAGGCTTTGCAGCACAAACATCTCGTCATTGTGCCTTGAAATACAGGAGATTAATAATACTTAATACTTAACACTTAACAAAACACTTTTGTTTCACAAATACAAGCACAGGCCACAAAAACATACATTTACTTGTGGATCTCTCCATGTGCATTGCATCATGTTTGAGCTGCCAGAGATCGTTTGTGGATTTCAAAAACATTTCTCCAGCCGAAATCAATCCACGAATGTGTGTGGGTTTTTTTTTTCTTTTGTCTTTGTTTTCTCTTGCACTACACTATAAGTGGGTATATGTATAAAGCTGTTTTGTTAAAAAAAAAAAAAAAAGTAAAACCATACATGTATAAAATGAAAAACGTAATGTAGGTCTACTTCTTCATCTCAATTTGCCTACTTATGCACTAAAAGTATGTCACTCTTTCTGTGATGCAAAAGTCCACACTTCTGAGTGTACTCCAAAGTACATACTTTTGAGAGAGCTATGTGAATGTGAGGGGCGGGGATTGTAATAATCTCACCCTTTTAATTGGTTGTGACCTTTTTTTTTTTAAACTGCTATTTGATTACAAAATCATATCACGTGTCACGCTGTACACCTAAACTAAATTAGTTTAGTCAGGTGTGCTAATTTACAAACAAAGAAGTCGTCACATCACCCGAGAAGAATCGTTTGAAACCTGCAGACAAACTTGCTTACTTTGTAAAACACATTCCTGGAAGAGATTTGGCAACTGAATAAAGGTTGTTGTTGGCTCATCTGCATTATTTGCTCAGCAAAGACATGAAATCGGCGTCTCCAAAAATATATCCAGTGTCCCTAACTTTCCCATTGCTCTAACCAGCGCATAAACTGACTGAGTGACTTTTGTTTGTTTATTTTATTATCTGAGATACTCCTTGTCAGAACAGCAAAGACCATCTGCTCTGGTTTGTTATTGTCCAGAATAAACAAGAGGAGTTATGTTCAATGACGTCATCGGCAGAAGAAGTAAAAATCGCGTCCAGTCCAACTTTAAGGTAGGCCAGTGTTTTTGTTTTGTTTGTCTTTTAAAGAAGAAATGGTATTTATAAAAGACCAGTAAGCAATCTAGCTTACTAAGCAAGCCAGGTGTCCAATCGCCTGCTAATTGCTTTTCAAGTAGAGATGTCAAGCAACATGAGAGAGAGAGAGAGAGAGAGAGAGAGAGAGAGAGAGAGAGATGGGTGCAGTAGTGAGTTTTGCTTTTCAGTGTGCCACGTTTTCTCCATATCGATGCAAAAGCATTACATAAATAATACACGAGTATGTTTTGTCCTACATACATCTCTGAACCGTTATTTTAAAACACGAGACTCTAAATATTTCTGTATACTTTTGTTCTTCTGGTGGGTATGATTTGTGTGTGAATCGCTTACTGTTTACTTACTATTTAGATCCTATTTATTTGTGGATCTCGTGTTGTTTTGGAACTTGTTTATTATTTGTGCAATTCTTATGCAACACAAATATTCCATTGAGTCCATATTCAACTGCTCGTGCACAGAATAATCACCGCTCTGGGGGTCAGTGCGAGGTCTTGTGTTGCACTTTACTTGGGCAGCTTGCAAATCACTGAATGAATGAACGAATGAAGCAACCAAACTCTTTAACTTTCCTCTCCGCACGTTTGCATTTGTGACGCGCTTCGGACGGCGCGAGCACGCACGTCATACAGGCGCGAGACTGATTCATTATTTTGATTTGGATATATATATATATTTTTGGTACCAGCGCGACACGTTTGCTCGGGGGGGAGGGCATGCGGTGTTACACCTCATGCATTCTACAAAGAGATACATTTGCAAAGCTGAATTCCTGCCTCTCTCTCTCTCTCACACACACACACACACCCTACACAGATCCTTACAGACTATCTGGAAGGTCTCGTGACTATTTCCTAATGCCAGCAAGAATGACCAGATTAAGTTGAAGCAGGTTAAAAAAGCCTACTTTTCTGCTCACGTTGCATGTAAAGAATCAAATGTGTACAAGGAGCGGGAAAATTGTGCTTTTCGGTGTTTATTTATTGCTAATCTCATTAGGTTCCTGCGAGGGGAAGGGGGTGGGGGGTGGGTGACAAATCTCCTTCTGTCAAAGAGAGAGCGCATTGACGCAAGCAGCTTTGACGTCAGTAGCTGCAGTGAATGGGGGGAGAGCTGAGCGCCAAGAGCCTGTTGGACTGAAGCGTTCGTCAGTGGCATTAGTGAAGAAATTCTAAAGGCGAGCACTTGCACGAAACCTTCATCCGAGATGATGAAGAAAGAATTGCAATATAACAGTGGATGTGATTTTAAAAAAGATAAATAAATAAAATCCCCAAAGCAGGCTTTCCAAATAACACCAGCACGTGTTTGTTTTTCGAAAGCTTGCAGCAGAGCGGGTGGCAACAGCCTTTATTATTATTATTATTATTATTATTATTATTATTATTATTATTATTATTATTATTATTATTATGTGCCCTTCCCTCTAAAATGACCCGTATTCCAGCTCGCCCGTGTGCGCCCGTGCAACCCAGGGAGTGAAGACGCACAGTCTAATTCATCCCCATCTTCATCCGATTCTGTCGGACATCTCCTTCAACAGGTTCCGCGCTCTTTCACAACTTTACAAACGAATGCCATGCTCCAGGAATCCAGGTCTTTTGTGACCTGTAATCTGAAAGGGGAAAAAAATCCCCCAGAAACGCACTCCTATAGTTTACTTCTGCAAAAGCTCATTACCGAGGCACATCTTTCTGTCGCGCTCGTGCGTTGTGCTATTTCTTTTTTTTTTCTTGTTTTGTTTTTATAACCATTTGTCGTCTTCTCACGTGCGTCCTCCAGTCCTCCAGTGGCTTGACTCCAGCGCGCGTAAGCAGATGCAACGGCTTGCGTAAAGAACTAAGTGGGGTTATCATTTGAAGTCAATTTCAGCTCCAGCCTTGATGCGGAGGAGGCCACTGACGTCATTGGCTCGTGAACGGAAAAGCAACAACCACCCCAACACGCACACTTCGTGCAACCCTTTATTTACAGACAACTGGTCGCCTCGTGCTGTCATAAAAACAAAAACCCCAGTCTGACCACTGGAAGTCCCTGCGAGTTCGCCACAACAGGGAGCTCACCGCTGCGCAAAGTTGAAGTACTTAAAGCGCCGGTTTGCTGAAACCATGCCCGCTCGCTCAGTCCGCGTTTCCCTGGCAACTGGATCAAGTAGTTCGGCGGAGAGATTGATGATGGCGCGCGCAACGCTTTTAATTCGTCGTCGGACCGTCGACCTGTGCAGCGCCAATGGTGCGACGCGGTGCTCAGCCGTCTATACTAGCGTAGCGATTTGGCTCGTGAGTCCATCTAAACTGGCCACACGAGGATCTCAAGCGCTTCTCCCTGACGGCACAGATGTTACCGCATCTGTCGCTTACTTGTGAGTGAGTAGTCGGCTCTGACACTCGTACTTTAAAGTCGGTTCAAACAAACACGCAAGATATGTTGAGCGCAGTGTTGAGACCGTGCTGGTATTTCAGTCGCATTCAGTCCAAAACATGGGGGGGGCATTTCATCTGTCACATCTGTGCACTTTTCCTGAGTTCACAGCTGACCATGCAAATGAACGCTATGGACATGCTACAGTGGAGCGGCAGAATAAAACGGAGACCCACATGGATGCGCGTGCCGCCACGAATAGGAGAGCGCGAGTGTAGCCGTGCGTTATCGTGGACGTGTACTTTTTTCCTGCTTCAGTATAATCCCGGGAACACGTGATTCGAGCACCTCGTAGAGGTATTCCATCAGTTTTCAGGGGAAGCTTGTTTCCGAGCCATAGGAAAACTAGTCTTTTGGTTGTAGTGACTGACTCGTGCACGTGTCGCCTTCCGTTTCTCTAATCGCCTGCGCATCTGGCAACTTTTCCCTGCGCGCCGGGGGTTTTTTTTTTGGACGGGAAACCGCTGGAGTCTGAATGCACGAAATCGCGGCGCGCGGAGCTCCTGCTTCTCGCCTCGCGGCCAAACGCATGTGCATAACTGCACAGTCCAGAGTGCCTCGCTTTCACTCGCGTCTCCCTTTCGAGCTCAGAGGGCATTTCCAAAATATCGTGTCCTATCTCGAACAGCCAATGTCGAAGAAACGCAAAACTCCGGACGACGACGGAGGAGGAGGAGAGCTTGCCCGAGCAGAGGATTTCCCGCGTTCAAGCTGCGCTGACCAAGGTATGAAAACTCGAACCTTAACTGGTGGTTTGGCTCAAACGTTTGACCGTGAGCCAGTCACTGCAGGTGAGGTTACTACAGGAAAATCCATTAAAGACACTATAGTGGCCAAAATAATCGCGCGTACATGTTGATGTAAACTGCTTATAGAGGCACAGGGGCATGAGATCAGTGTAAGCTTGGAGGCAGCTCCAGATCGATCCTGCATTTAGGTTGCTGTCAGTGTAGAGTTTGGAACGTTCTGCCTGCGTTTGCCTGGGTTTCCTCCTGGTTCACTTGTTTCCTCCGACCTCCAAAAAAACGTACTGGTAGAATTGCCCCTAGTTGTTGAGTGTGTGTGTGTGTGTGTGTGTGTGTGTGTGTGTGTGTGCATGGTACCCTGCGATGCAACTGGCCACCCATCATAGGTGTATTCTTCCACCAAGCACCCAGTGTTCTTGGGGAAAGACTCTGGAACCTCCATGACCCTGACTAGGATAAAGTCATTACTGAAGATGATTGAAGGAGGCATGGTGGCTTTGTGGTTGGCACGTTTGCCTCGTACCTGCAGATGGTTCAATTCCCGCTTCCGCCCTTGTATGTGCAGAGTTTGTATGTTCTCCCCATGTTTCGGGTGTACTTCAGGTTTCTCCCCAATCCAAAGACATGCACTGTAGGCTGATTGGCATTTCCAAATTGTCCGTAGTGTTTGAGTATATGTGTGCAGGGTTCTGTGTTGGCTTGGAACCCTGTCCAGGGTGTCTCCCGAGTTTCCTGAGATAGGCTCCAGGCTCTCTGTGACCCTGTGTTGGATAAGCGGTATTGAAAATGGATGGCTGGATGAATGAAAGCCTTGATTAAACTACACTCGGACACAGTCGGTGTTCGAGGAAGCTTCTTTGCAAATGTAGTTTGTCAAGCTACAAGTGACTCGTAATTGAAAATTGCTAAGCTACAGCCAAGCTCAAACATTGATAAATATGGCTCGAATACGGTCATATTTTCATCACTAGTAGAATGCATCTTCTGTAGCTGTTGGTCTACACGAACTGTGAATTGCTGTATGTTGCACTAAAAAATACAATTGAACGGGATATGGGAAAATGGCACAGTCAGGCCTCTGAATGGAAGAGAGTCTGGCTGTTTTGTTTGCACACATCGTGTGACCCCACATGAATGTTCTGAAGAGACCAAGCCAGATTGTGTGTCTCCCTTGGCTGGCATGGAGGGGGAAGTGGGCACTTCCTTTAGCCTGTAGAGCATGGCATCTGCGCATTTAAAGGAAATACTGCACATACAGTACATAGAAATTGCTAAATGTCTTATTGGACGTATAAGGAACAATTCTAAATCAGCTAGAATAAAGGACAATGTAATAAAATATCAAAAAGCCTGAAAGAGCTTGTGCTCCCGATTGTCCTTTTTAGTGTTAAAAGTAGCATCACAGGCTCAATGTTGCAGAATTGCTTTTTTTTTTTTTTTTTTTTTTTTCTTTTCCTCCTCATCGAATCCTTATTCTTCACGTTTTCTGTGGCCAGGAGAAGGAGCGGAGGCTTAGAAAGGGATCCATTGAGATTCATATCAGGAGCCACAAAAGCCTTTTTGTCTGTCTAACTGAAGCAAAGTCTCGACCTGTCCATGAGGGGAACTCTCCCCAGGTTACAGACCAGATCAGCCTCGTTTCCCACGAATGGTGAGACACTGTAGCCATGTCTAATCACTGACACAACGTTATCACCGGTTCCTTCACAACCAACGGTGATGGTTACAGATCTCCGATGACAATGCAATATGATGTTTATAAAGATATTTGTTAAAGCAAGCTGCATTTTTTCCAACTACCGGTGGCACTATTGTTCCAAACCTCTGCGCCTTTGGAAGCAAAAGCTCAACTAATGTCTGTGAGGATGACCATCGTATCAATCAACCTTAAGCAATTTTTATGTTAATGAGGCATTTGTTCCTCAGTAACAGTTCATATTTTAAAACTGTCCGCTTTATAAAACGGTTTAAAACTGTTGGGCGATCATACTATTTTCCAACCAGAGCTCAGTACACGTTAATGCTTCAGTAGTAGCATTTAAAGCACCGTAAAAAGAATTGCATCTCGCATGTAATTACCATGTCTATATGCGTTTGAAAATAGTATTTGTCTTGGGCATGCTTATTAATAAAATCCATAATACAGAATTTGCAGCCAGTTTCATCGGGAGAAATTGTCTTTGCTGTGAACGTACTGCAAACTGAGGCGTGGAATGAGGGGTGTAGACTAAAGGGTGTTCAGGCCTCAGGTGGACCATATTGAAGAATGATGACAGTGTGTGTGTGTGTTTTCAGTTGTTGCTAGAAACTGGGTAAAATGTCTCCTCACTTTAGACGTTGTCTATATCAAAGGCCCTGGTTACTGCACTGATTAGCTTAATTACATTCTACACATTATATGTATTTGCCAGTGCTTTAAACCGTATAGTGTTGATCCGATTTTTCTTTTCCATCAGTATCTAGTGTGAGTAGACATTTATTTATTTATTTATTAATTATTTCTCCTTCTTGTCAGTAGTTTTATTCTGTCAATAGTGTCAGTAGTTAACACTAGCTACCCGGCATCACTTTTTTTTTTTCTGTGAGTAGCTAGTGTCCATATTATTATTATTATTATTATTATTATTATTATTATTATTATTATTATTATTATTTTTTTTTTTATTTTTTGAAGCTAATGTCAGGAGGGTTATCTTCCCCCCTTTTATTAGCTGCATTCACCATCCACTTTAATAGGAACCCCTGTACACCTGCTCATTTATGCGGTTATCCGATCCAATCAAGAAGTAAGCAACTATTGATACTCCAACCCTAATACTGAATTCTGCCAGTATATTTTTCTCTGGTACAAAAGCAGTTCAAATAACTGGCAACATTTAGCATAACAAGACTTAAGAGAAGCAGTGTTGTGAGGGAGGCCTAGCCTTTTTTGGATTAAATGAAAACTTGTATAGCAGGAGTATAATGAAACTATGAGCGCTATGGCTAATCTTCTATCCTGTGCCACCATTTTGATCCGTTTGTATGACATCACAAACCCCATGACAGCAAGTTTTTCCATAATGATCTTAAGTCCACTCAAAAAGTCTTAACCTTTACAGCCTCCAAAGATTTTGATATAAAACTTTGAACAGATATAGTTCTTGTACAGTAATTGTGCTCTTTTGTTTTTCCACCTTTTAGTTTGTCAAACTGTTATTCATGCTGTTTTCCACACAGACCACATCAAAGCTGCTTCTCACTTGCCGCACACCAGCAGTGTGGGCTTTATGGCCGTACACAGTGTATACAATTTTATGTACAGCTTTTGTAAATCTAGTGTTGCTCAACGTGCTCTCTGCTGGCCCTTCCTGTCTTCTGTTTTGTTCTGGTCGTCATGGTTAACATCTGGCTAGCGCAATACGAGAGCACAAACTACACAACTAGCTACAGAACACGTGCCAAATTCCTTTTGGTTTGTCCCGAGCAGGTATCAATAAAAGCAATAGCAAATCGTTCATTTTAGTGAGATGGCTGTTTACTACGAGAATGTGAATAGGCAGAGAAAGTGAAACCGCAGCAGGTAGGGCAGAGAGACGGAAATATGACGTCGATGACGATGGAGACAGACAGACAGATATAAAGGAGGGAAAAGGGTGAGCGAAAAACCTGTTACATAGATGGAAGTCAGGAGAAGTCAGCCGAGAGGAAGGATAAGATCTGTGTACAGTACACAGTTTATGTTCATGTTAAAAAGTGATGTTCAATACCATCTCAAAGTTTGTGAATAGAGTTGTCTACCCAGTGTTTCGAGTGATAAAACAGCAGTGAAACAGATGTTTTAGCAATATACTGAATTTTAGCAAATCTCCTGTTGGTGTTAACACTTTATGTTCTTTTTAAATACTGATGAGCTGAACGAGCTGGTGAGTGTGTGTGAGGGGAAGGGGGTTGAATATTGTGGTTATTTGGATGCATTTGACTCTTTGCTTTTTCTCCTTTCTGGTAGATGTGTACTGTTAAGTATTTACTGAAGAAACAGTACTGGCGACTTTTTTTTTTTTTGATAAAATAAGTACAGCTATAATGTATTACCTTTACAGCCTAATACCGGACAGACATTATGCATTAAAATGTATATGTTGCACAATTGCAACAAATGTAAGAATTATTTACATCATTTAAAAATAGGCTGTACTCTGGTTCTCGTGTTAATAAGGCAGGTTAAATGCGAATAAGTAATTCAACAGTTCTACACCTTCAGCATGAAACCAGATGAGAGAGATGCTGATTTCTCAATCAAATATGATCTGAAAACCATCGAACAGGCGAGTGGGATAAACGATCCCTGCTTAAAAACAAACAAAAACAATTTAAACCCACGGGTTTAATGGTTATAATGGGAATTCTATTGGTTTTTAATGAAAACGGTAATGGTCCCTGTGGGCCTCTAAGGGTAATTTGTAACCTTCTATTGGTGACCTGTTATGTGTAGTGGATACCATCTAAGGACTAATCATTGTAATGGTTTTAATGGTATTTGTAGTGGAAACCATTAGAATTTC
Organism: Ameiurus melas; assembly: GCA_012411365.1. Taxonomy (NCBI): domain Eukaryota; kingdom Metazoa; phylum Chordata; class Actinopteri; order Siluriformes; family Ictaluridae; genus Ameiurus; species Ameiurus melas. Next base: position 6,192,063 of record CM022755.1, on the reverse strand, counting down.
TGTTGGGGTTTTTTTTCTAGCAGGGATTAATGCTGAATGTAGACGCTTCCTACCCACAAGCGTTATACGTTATACTGTCTCTTGGCTTATGGGTATTTTAAATATTTTAATCATCCTTTATAATCAACTATTCGATGCGAATTTACAACAGAATTCTGAAAAAATGAATTAGGCTTCCATACAGAAAACCGCGTTGCTTTGATTTCGTTGCTGTTCTCATTGAGCTTCCTCCACCGAGATAAACTGTACACCGCAAAGCATTATGGTCAGCATAGTGCAACTGACCGTGTAGCAGTTATCCAGACTCGCCACGAGATGGCGACAAAGTAACAACTAATACAATCCGGGCCCGCATGAATATGCGCAGTGTCTTGTGGACAGTTCCTAATAAAAATAAACAAATACATTCATCCACTCCCTCACTACAAATGTATTTTAGAAATATTTATATATGTATTTAATTCAAATTAAAACATTTAAGGTAGTTATTGAAATGTGTGCAATAATATAATTCAGTTCATTGGAACAATTGAGTTTTTAATTTCTTATTATTTTTACTTTCTTTTTGAATTTATTTTCATTTCTTATTTCAGTTCACACTTGTATTAAAAATGAGAAATTGTTATTCAGGTTGGCATAATTTATAGGTTTTTATTTGGTTTAAATCTGTTTCATCCAATTGGCCGGTCAAACAGGATGAAGACTATAGCAGCTCAATAATAATTAGCATGTATTACATGTATTATTATATAAGTATGTAATTGAAAAACAAAATGCCAACCCCTTGGCTATGCTTCGCTGACCTCTGGAGGGTCCCCAGTCCCCACTTTTGAGAACTCCAAGTGTAGACTGAACGGGTGTCCCTATACTATTATACAATGAAGGGAAAAAGTCTTTCAATTATTTGACTATTTTTAGCTTTTAAAAAGGCTTTGTACTCATACATAATAGTCTTGCAATTAATATTCGGATTATCTTTAAAAAAAATAGCATTACCTTCTCCAGATATTCAGTAATTTTAATATTTTTATTTGTTTTCTTTATTTACTTATCCATTTTTTTACTCATGTTTACTCACTTGGCCTTTGTCGCTTTCTCCTGCATTTCCTAAATGCCGTCTAGCCATCTTGTTTTCCATTTCGCTTCCTCCTTCTCTGTGACTCATTCATTTGTAGAATCACAAAGTAAGCCTGTTATTTAGATTTTTGTTTTTATTTATTTTGCACCAGAAAGTGTTCATTGCTTGAAACGGCATTGATTTTAATTCCAGCACAATTCATTTTAATTAAAATAAACATTTTGTTAAAATATATGTATTTTCTGTACGGGTCGGTTAAAAGCCGAATAAATACAGAGATGGGATTAGAAGATAAAAGAAGTGTGGGTGTGGGTGGGGGGGAGGATCAGATGACTGTCTGCAGTGTTGTATTGATATGTTTCCTCTGGCTAATGGACGAGGCTGATGACATCACGCGTCACATTTCTGCTTCTTCAGCATCACTTTGCTTGATGTGGTTTCTGTTCTCGTCCACACTTATTTATTTACTTATTTTTGTTTTATTTGAAAGTCGTGATACCGTGGATGAGAAATCTGTCGTCCTACAGAATATGTGATTTAACAATAATCTAAAGTGGTGGTTTTCAGTCCTGACCCACCGTTCTGCACATTAGATATGTCCCCTCTTATTTAACACCTGATTCAGATCATCAGCTCATCAGGAGAGATACTCGTGAACTGAGCCGAGCGTATCCGATATGTGAGACGTACAAAATGTCCAGTGCTGTGGGTCCCCAGGACGTGGATTGAGAACCACTGATCTAAAGTGCCATTCCCTTCTTGTCCTGCTGACTTCATCATTTATACTGAACATTTGTGACGTTTCACACACCTGCCTAATTTGTGTGGCCTGCTGGAATGAGGTTAGGTCCAATTACTTCAACTTGTAAGGCAAGGAGTTTACATGCAGAACTTTTTTTTGGAATTTTTTTTTTTTTTTTTTTTTTTAAAGGGCAATATTTATGGCTTATTCGAAACAATGACTAAGCAAAAATAGAGACAGTTCTCTTTAAATGCTCACTAAGGTAAAAAAAAAAAAATGCCATGATAGTTATTCGTCCACATGATAACATGAACCACAATCACCTCAATGAAGATTGTAGCATAGTGTGGTGGATTTTTGGGGCTTTTTTTGTTTCTTCCGCTCATCCTGCACTAGGATATAATTACACTTTCAGTGAGCGTATTACTGTACTGAATGACCGTGACTTTATTATTAACAGCATTAGAGAGATTTGAAATCTTATTCTTAAATTATTTTATCGTTAAAAATCATATTTCAAGACTGGTTTTAATGCAACAAGGTTAATCAAAACATTTCTCCAGTTGTATTACTACAAAGTTAATCCATCCTTGAGTTTGTTTTTAGGAAAATATATGCTGCGAATCACTCGATTTGTTTGAGATCAGTGCAATTTTAAGATGATTAACCATTTTAAGGTGAACATTGTCACAAAGTGGCTTTAAGAAAATCAATTCTTATAAATTCATCCCTACACCATGCGACACGTCAAAAAAAATGGCTATATTCTGTACAAAATAGGTGGGTAGATGGAGAGCACTATAATGACAAGGTGTCTTTTCTTAATCACATACACATTACAGCACAGTGAAGTTCTTTTCTTTGCATACCCCAGCATTTTAGGAAGTTGGGTTCAGAGCGCTGGTGCTATATATATATATATATATATATATATATATATATATATATTTTATATATATATATATATTTTGTATATATATTATATTTCTTTAGGTGTTATGTCATCAGTTATTACTCATGGTATTCGTTCACATTTACTTTCGATGTTTAAACTTTTGATATAAGTGATATTCAGGAAAAAGTCAAATTTCTGATGTTTTTAGTAATAAAAGATGAAAGAATCTGTACGTTTTAAATTGAAACTCTGATATGAAAGGGTTCATTAATAACACCATTAGGTAATGAATGTGTTAACTGAAATACCTCCACTGTTTAGAAGTAATAACTCTTTCCTTCTCTCCAAGTGCCCTTTTGGCACGACCTCAGTGTATGACTAATGCTGATAAGCTCAGACCATGGATAACACTTATTTCAGAACGAATAACCTGTACTGTACCTTTACGTTCTCGTCATCACTGTATGTAATATTTATATTTACATATTAGTTTTCCACATTAAAATCTAACGATGGCAAAGTGTATATGCGTTCATATTCATGTATAAATGTGCTGCCCATTTTTTGTTTGTTTGTTTGTTTTTCGCAGTGTGTGAATTTCAGGCGATTAGTAGTTTCTGAAATGCTCAAACCAGCCCAATCCGGTCATGTAAAGTGTTCCTTTTAAAGTGAAAAGTGAGTGACTTGTTTTATACTTGCTCAGTTGTAGATTGAGCGTTTTGCTATATGCAGTCTGTCTCATGATAACCAGAGACATTCACGTTTATGTACACGCACAAAGACAGCAAATGTTGATATATATATATATAAAAAAAAAAAGTAAATAATTCCAGCATAGGATTATTGCACAGCGATGGCTTTGTCCATACATGCATTGTCTGCAGCTTAAATTTTGCGTATATGTGCACATTCACGATAATGTTTGACAGTACTTAATCACCCTCACTAATTACAACATCTGTGTGATTAAAAGTGCCTTTTTCTTTTGTGTATGCTAATGCTCTCATGGCTAAAAGAGCGCTTAACTCGTGTTGCGTTTGCATTGCTCTTTGCTTTTTAAATTGCAGCTGCAGTGTTCTTTTCATATGACACAATGCTGGATATATACACATACAAATATTTTCAGAAGGACACTTTTTTAATTATTTTTTTTTAGGATTCTCATTTATATGTATGCCTTTTTATACCTTTTTAAAAAAAATATGCATTATGGGATTTTTCAGGTAAACCGATCAATTAAATTTTATTTGTATAGCGCTTTTTACAATGGACATTGTCTCAAAACAGCTTCACAGAAACATGTTTCTGTAAATAAGCTGTCCATTCATAATAGTTTTGTATTGCAATTATTTGTATTTTAGTATTCCAAAATGTTCTGTGTTTAAACTCAAAGAGGGCATTGCTTAGAACATATGGGATGTTTTTTTCTTTTTCTTTTAATTTATTTATTTTTTCTTAAATTGGGATGGGAAGTTATTATTGTTTGTACTTGCTCACAGCATTTTCTAACACTTATTTTTCTTTTCTTCTTGCTTTATGAACAAACTAGTAGCCTCGTTTAAACCACCACGACCTTGACCAGGCATTTACTAAGGATGAATAAATAACTGCTGTAAAAACATTGGTGTAAATGCATCACTCGCATTATTTCTTCCAGGGGTTTTATATCCGTAGTAAAAACCTCCTGCTTGTCTGTCTATTTATTTATTTATTTATTTATGTCACATATGCAGTCTTGAAGCTTCCTGGCTTGTACCTCCTTATTGTGTCTGTATAATGTGAATAATATATTTGTACATATACTGTGAATATATGTAGTTTGTAAGGACTTGAGTCCCTTAAGGAAAGGAAAGGAAACACCAGTATTTCCATGTTAAACAATCCCGTCCTTCACCCAAATTCACCTTGTATAAGAGACTAAAAAGGGAGACGTTGTTTGTTCTCCAGCAGCACATTAAGAATGGCACGTGCTGTCCACGGCTGCTGGATAAGTACAGAGCGCGAGCGACTGCTTGTATAACTTGTCTTTTTGGCACCTTTGTGCACATACAAAGAATGCTGTGCCAGCCAGCAAGGACTCTATCCCCATGCAGAGCTCTCTGACATCACAGAGGTGTAAACCAGAAGCTGGACCGTTGCCATAGACGTGGGTGAGGGCAGTAACACGCAACACCTCACTAAATAACGCAACTAAATATCAGTGAGGCAGGACACGGCTTGCTAACGGCAGACTGCCCCGAGTCCGATTTCTTCTGCTGAAGATTTATTGCACAGGAGCCATCTGATTAAAGTCAACTGCTGTGCTTTAAGCAGTGTGGCATTTTAAGATAAAATATGAATGCACTTGGTGAGCAAGAGAAGACATGAGGGAGCAAGAGAGCGAGAAACAAAATGACTAAAGGGCAGAGAGAATGGTAAAGAGACAGATGGGTGGTATTTCTATGCCTCTTCGAGAGAGCAAAGATTATGTAAGGTTTTGAAAATGGTATTTGATTCAGACACACTTTGACTTCAAGTGCTTTTGTCAGCTCATCGGTTTCAGAAGAAAAGAGTTGAACGTTTAAGCAAAGTGTGTGTGTGTATCAGAGGGAGAGAGAGTTGCAATCAAAATTATTCAACCCCCATTGCAAATCATGTTTACTGTCAAAATTGTGACTTTCAGCTGTTTGCAGTGCACAAATCAAACAAAAGCAATTGAAATAGTTCAACACGACAAAGTGGTTTCCCCAAATTCAATTGAAAATGCAACTTCTCCAGTTTCAAAATTATTCAACCCTTTCATGGCAAGCATCTTTAGTATTTAGTAGAGCACCCTTTTGCTGTTATGACCTGCTGCATACGAGACGCACAGCTTCTGACGGCGTTCCTGAGGAATCTTAGCACATTCTTCATGAGCAATGGCCTCCTGTTCAGTAATGTTCTTGGGTTTGTGTGTTGCAACAGCCTTCTTCAAATCCCACCAGAGATTTTCTATGAGGTTCAAGTCAGGTGACTTCTTCTGAAACCAGGACCTCTTCTGAAACCAAGCCTTGGGGGAATTTGAGGTATGCTTGGGATCATTGTCCTGTTGGAAGGTCCAATGACGCCCAAGCTTCAGCTTCCTCACAGACGGTGCGACATTTTCTCCTGGGATTTACTGAGACTTCAATGAATCCATCTTGCCTTCCACACGCTGCAGGTTTCCAGTGCCAGAGGATGCAAAGCAGCCCCAGAGCATCACCGAGCCACCACCATGCTTGACTGGACAAAGTGTTCTTTCTTCATTCTTCTTTCTCCAAACATACTGCTGATACATCTGTGGCTTATTTATGATTTTGTGCGACTTTTCTTGTGCTTCTGGGTCAGTAGCAGTAAACGTCTTGGAGTTCTGGCATGGAAACCTTCTGCGCTTAGTTAATGCCTTACTGTGCTCACGGAAACCTCAGTGTCTGTTGCCACCAAGTCTCGCTGCAGGTCTTTTCCAGTCACTCGAGGGTTTTTCACAACCTGCCTTCTTAGAAATCTGCTTGCAGCCGTCGATAGCTTCCTTTTTCTGCTCCGTCCAGGTATTTCATATGTTTTCTGCCCCTAGCCAGTTCAGGTAATTCATGTGTTCCAGCTCAAGCACACCTGGTGCAACTAATGAAGCCCTTGATTAATTACATCAGGTTTGTTTGTGCTGTTGTGAGAGATTATATTCAAGGGGTTGAATAATTTTGAAATGTATAATATTTTTAGCGTTTAGAAGCCAAAAAAAGCATTATATACAGGTATATTGTATAGATTTATTGACTATATAATGCCTTGAATAATATTTTATTATATACCAGAGAGATAATAGTGCATATATATATATATATATATATATATATATATATATATATATATATATATATATATATATATATATATATATATATTTACATATCATTTTATTATAACTTCAAGAAAATTTAATTCACGTATTTATTTTTTTTATATATTATATTTAATGGCTTTAGTTCCGTATGTTCTGATTAAAATTATGCCATATGATATTTATTTCCCCCAGCTTCTTGCATACTCCTGGTTAGAAGCACACACTGAAGAGCAAGTCCTGTCTGTCCTCTGTCCTGTTGGTATAATGTAGCTGTTTTTCTTTAACATGGCCTTTCTGTTGTACGAGACACAGCCCATGGCGATGGTGTCACAGACACTATTTTTAAACAATTCTTAGAAAGTGAAGTGTGGTTTCAGGTTGAACTTGGGTATGCAGGTGAATACAAGACAGTCAGCCATACCTTATGTGAGCCATTTGTTTTCTACAGTCCCCTCCAAAACTATTGGAATGGCGAGGAGAATTATTATTTGTCGAAGACATGCGTTTGAGATAAAAAAAAAAAAAATGAACATGAGAAGAACGTTTAGAATTTCAGCTTTTATTTCCTGGTGTTTGTAGGCAAAAAAAACTACATTATTGGAACATGTGACTGACTGGTGTTTCTTGTTACCCAGGTGTGTCCTGTTAGTTGTTTAAACAATACGTACATAGCTCTGAACATCTACTCTTGGTTTAGCCCTCAGTTTCACCTGTGAAGAATGCATTTGTTAAAAATGTTAAGATAACTTGAAGATCAGAGAGCTGTCTATGGGAGAAGGCATTCCATTTTAAATCTGAGAAAAGAGGGAAAATCAAACCGGCATTGCACAAACATTGGTCATAGCCAGTACAAAAATGTGGAATGTGCAGAGAAAGAAAGAAACCACTAGTGTACTGAGCAAGAGACACCGAATGGGTCGGCTAAGGAAAACAACAGTAGGTGATGACTGAGATGTTGATGTGAGAGCTGTGTAGAAAAAAGCAAAAACATTCAGTGAGCTCACCAACAACCTCCACAGGGCAGCGGTGAATGTATCACAATCTACCATTCGAAGAAGACTTGAGAGCGGAATTATGGAGGCAATACCACAAGAATGCAATCCACTCATCAGCAGTAAGAATCAGAAAGCCAGATTGGTATTCACAACAAAATGCAGAGATAAGTCACAAAGGTTCTGGAACCAAGCTTAACCTGTTGCAAAGTGATGGAAAGGCCAAAGTGTGGAGACAGAAAGGACCTGTTCATGATCCAGAACATACAAACCTGGTGGAGGTAGTGTCATGGCTTAGACTTGCATGGCGGCTTCTGGAACCGGCTCACTAACGTTTATTGATGATGTAAGTCATGTTTGTAGCAGCAGAATGAATTCAGAGGTTTATAAGAACATTGTGTGCCAATTAATCTGGAGGAACTTTATCATGCAGAAAGACAATGATCCAAAACACACTGCCAACACAACAAAGGGCTTTATCAGTGGGAAATGTGAAAGGTTTTAGATTGACCATGCCAATCACAAGACCTTAACCCAATTGAGCTGCATTTCACCTCCTGAAGAGGAGGAGGAACTTAACAATTTGGTGATGTCAAAGGCTTATTGCAGTTATTGCAAGCAAAGGATATGCAACCAAATATCATGTCATTTGCTTTAATCTACTTTAGTCTTATCTGTTCCTATACTTTTGCTCACCTAAAATTTGGGTGGTCTGATACAAAGGTTCTATGTTTTTTATGTTTCACACCTCTTGGTGTACTGGCACTCTGTCCAGGGTGTACCCTGCCTTGTGCCTGATGCTCCCTGGGATAGGCTCCCGGTTCCCCATGACCCTGAAAAGGATTAAGCGGTAGAAGATGTATGGATGGATGGATGGATGGGCAGACATCTAGGTGTAAATACCGGGAAATAAAATCTGAAATCATGAACTTTTCTCATATCCATAGTTTTACGAGAAGTGTTCAATTTTCCTATACAAACATACTAATACTCTACATGCACTGTAATTGTATACCTAATAACATAACAGTCCATGCAGTTTGATTAGCAGGATAATTAATTTCAGTCCTTCATTGTAAGTGTGTAAACTATTCATAATTTTAAATGAGAAAAATTTGCATTTTTAACCAAAAGTACCATAAGCCCACTGGGGGATGAATGTAGGACTACAGTTGAGACAATTAGTAAATAAAGGCCTGTGTGTGTGTTGGAGAAATGTATGAAGGAAGGTTGTGTATGGGTGTGAGAATGGATACATGGCCAAGTGTCCTGCGTAAAGGCCTGAGTGTGTGCTTGGCACTAATATCGAGGGCTTTGATGTGACTGTGCACAGAGTCACTTTGGACGTCCCCTTACAGACGTAAGCAGGCAGCAGTGGGAAACACATGCAAGCTTAAATCTGCTGTTTGTTTCCCTTTCCCTGTCTCACTCTCTCTCACACTTTCTCACTCTCTACCCTCGGGGGGGGTGCTGACGTATGTCACACACATCATGTTCATCTTTCGAAGTTAATGAGGGCAGAGATTGAGGTTTGAAAGCAGCCTCTGTGAAAAAATTCCAGGTCACTGGTCTCAGTGGGGTGCGTGTGTTAACATGCATCCTACTTGATGACGTTTGGCATGCTTCAATAATAGCCTCGCTTTAACGTGGGTTTGCCGAATCAATTGAAAATAAAATTGTGGCTTTGTCCCATAATTGTTCGCATGAAACCAAGCAGTTTTAAATGGCTATGCAATTTAACAATCTCCAACAAAAGTTATATTTCGCTTTAATAGTCAAGTGTTAACATTGTCATCTTCCCTTTGTCGACTAATTTCAGTAGAATAATATTCTAAAAATATTACGTTTTACTTGTACTGACGTCTCGTGTCCAGTTGTCCAGAGATAGGCGATGGATCCAACTCCGATGAAGGTATTTCTAAAGATGTGTCAATGAATATTCAATGTTGGGGATACTGGGGACTCTCAGGAAAAGCATTAGTGTATCGGTGCATTCTAACTCCTCCACTAAATGGCCAAGGATGTGTTTCTTGCTACTAACCAAGAGGAAAGCTCAAGTTTTATTGATTCTAGGGTTGCGTTGATGGTTGATTACCTTAGGTTAAATGTAGCAATTTGCTATTTAAACGTTGTCAACTATGTTGACTGGCCACGAGTTCTATTGAGCCTAAATGATTATACTCGACTTTGGAGAGTTTTCTAGCTCTACATGCAAGCATGGCAGCATCGTGTTTAATCAGTCAGCAATTCAATATATATAGTCACTTTTTTTTTTGTAGCATGTTATTAGCCTAAAATACTTGGGGTAAATCTTACATAACATATAATAAATCTCCTGGAGATCATTGTCTCCAGTATTGCTACCGTTTTAGGAGTGTGTATGCGCACAGCACGCAAAATGACAGAATGTAACCTCCTAGTCAGAGCAGTGTATCGCATTTTTACTGATGACGGCATACATGCTTGTGTGACAGCTATGAAGGTACGAATGGCTCCCTGTGGATTCAGAGTGGTGAGAGGAGTGTTACAGGCTCAAGGACATCAGGTGCATTTTTACCAGGTCAGAGCTTCTATGCACAGTGTGAATACTACAGAGTCATATCCTGAATGACTCACCTGGGCTGAGTAGTACGAAGGACTTATTCATTTAGCATGGCAGGACAAAAGCTTCTTTCATGTAGACTACGTAATGTCCATTTTTAAGTTAAACACATTAAAATATTTATCCACACTCAGCCCAAAAAAAATACATATCTCCAGTACCTCTACTACACGCAATGACTACTTTTATTAAGAACACATGCTCATTCATGCAATCCAGTCAGTCCAATGCAACTCTTGAGATCCTGGGACTGTCATGAACAACAGTCTCTAAATTTCGCACAGAATGATGTGAAAGACAAACAAAAACGGTCTGCACATTTGCATGCACTTGTTTAGAGAAGTCAGTGGAGCACGGCCAAACTGATTCGAGATGACAGGAAGGTTACGGTAACTCAAATAACCACTCTTTACAACCGTGCTGAGCAGAAAAGCATCTCAGAACACAAACACGCCAAACCTTGGGGCTGATTTCTATAACTGCAAAAGGCTGCATCCTGTCCACCATCCTGTCCACCAAGAACAAGAATCCGAGGCTACGTTGGGCACGGGCTTCCGAAACTACACGGTTGAGGATTGGAAAAACATTGCCTGGTCTTTTTTTCTACTCCTCGACTGCCCAATTTCAATAAGGTGTACAGGTATTTCTAATGAAGTGGCCAAGTGAATGTATATTCACCTAGGTATGATGGCAGATACATACTTAAGCTGTTAATGTATTCTATGCATTTTTACAAGAAATGACCAGACATCAGATCACAATCTTTAAAATCAATAGAATAAATTCATGCAAGAAGCCAGAACCAGCCAGTGGAACGAAACTTCTAAGACTTTTGCACTGTATTGCATGAAAAAAAAAAAAAATCGCATGACATGATAAAAAAAAAAAAAAATCAGACCACAATATTTTTTATTTATTTGTTTATTTATATTTTTTGACATTTCTTAAAGTTTATGGCACTGATACTGACACATTCTGTGTATTCATAGTAATATATTCTAACATTCTCATCAACTTATCCACGTTGTCTCCTAAATCGGACGCACCTCCTCGCCACACTAGATCCTGAAACTGGTAACACCTGCAGTGGGCCAGTGAGGGGAAAGCACAGGCCTCCTCTGGTATCCCTCAGGTCCAATGATATGCAGCAGAGAGTTCAGTGGAAACAGGGGTCAGGTCGGGTCACTCGGCACCTGCAGAACAGGCCTGAGCAGGGACGCCTCAAAAGAGACGAGACGGTTTCACAAAACGAAAATACATTTTCATTTTCATTTCACCCATTACAATGTTCAGCGAGATAGCTGTATAATGTGGTCTGAATTGTAGTGTCATTAGCTCCTTAAAGTATATTATTCAGTAAATACTATGAAATGTTCAGTAACTAGCGTGAAATTAACAAAGATAAAGGTAGCTTGTATACGTGAATATGGAATATAAAGAAAAGAGAAGTAAACGGCATATGAAAGAATACATTATAAATGCATATGTTTATAGATGCATAAATAAAACCATAGATAAATAGAAAGGATGTTTCATCACTGCATGTGATGGATATTCTCACAATTGTCTGGTAATGTGGTGGTGGTTTTTATTAATATATTTATTTTAAATCACTACAGTACTACTAAAATATCCACTGTGGTGAAAACGTGTTGGAGGTTGTAGGCTGAATACCTATTAAGGGTTTGCAGCAAGTTGATGGCACACCAATGCCTGTGCATTTAATTTAAAAAGCAGAAAGTAGCACATGAACCAAATCTCTGCTGAGCTTTGCTGGACATGGTCCACCTTACAGGAAGAAGTGGGCTTCAAACAGGATAAGTAAACATTTGTTTAACACACATTAATTACAAACATGAGATCGGGGTTGACACAATGACCCCAGTTGGTAATCCATCCATCTTCTACCGCTTAGTTTTTTTTCAGGGTTGCGGGGAACCTGGAGCCTATACCAGGGAGCATCGGGAACAAGGCGGGGTACACAAGGGTGCCAGTCCATCGCAGGGCACAGTCACATACACACTCACACACCCATTCATATGGACTACAGACATTTTGGACATGCCAATCAGCCTACCATGCATGTCTTTGGACTGGGGGAGGAAACCGGAGTACCCGGAGGAAACCCCCGCAGCACAGGGAGAACATGTAAACTCCACACACACAGGGCCACGGTGGGAATCGAACCCCCGACCCTGGAGGTGTGATGTGATTTTCAAATTTGAACATTCTGGAAAAAAAATAGAAAATGAGTGGCATGCATAAGGTATAGCTGACTGTCTTGTATTCACCTGCATACCCAAGTTCAACCTGAAACCACACTTCACTTTCTAAGAATTGTGCAAAAATAGTGTCTGGTGACACCATTGCCATGGGCTAAGTCTCGTACAACAGAAATGCCATGTTAAAGAAAAACAATTACATTATAGTAACACAAAAGCTTCACACTTTAGAGTTAACACGTCAGGACAGACAGGACTTGCTCTCCAGTGTGTGCTTCTAACCCAAAGCATATGACAAGCTGGAAACAAGTTGACGGATTGGGATGAAATTTTGCTGTCTTAACTCTTCATATAGTGAACTTACTAGACCACTTAAACAATGGTCTTTCCACATTTTTGCTTCACTATTACAATCATCCACACAACGATAGGCCTACATAGATATCTTAATAACTGAGGTGGATAAGATGTCTTGGGCTTTAGCTTGTTTTAGGTACGTTTTGAAAGATTCCGAGGGTGGAAACAATTATTCTGCAGCTCTTATTAAAAAAAAAAAAACCTAAAAATTGTTTGTCTCCGCCACCAAAGTGTTTGATTTTTATGCATAGCTTGGGTAATTCTAAGGTGTTCCTATTCTTGCCATGGTTCACTGTCTCCATAAGACATGTGGCCTATTGTTTGTTTTTGCAAGTAGCAGTGTGGGTGCTGCGTGTGCAGAGTAACTCCATTTCATAATTTTTATTTATTTCATTTTTTTTTATGAATTCAACTTGTGAATTGGTAAACTTTCCCAACCCCTTGTATTTCATGGCAGGTTGGTAAAGCTTGTTCTGTCAGACCCCAACAGAGTTGGATTCTGGATCATGTTTATCCAACACAAGCAGTGATTGTAGTTCGGCAAGAAAGTTCTGGAAAAAAGACACTTGGAAGCTCTGGAAGATGATACTTAAAAGCTCTGGAAGTAGATGCACACCTTCTGTTTTAAGAGGGGCCTCCCTATTGGGCTGATGTAGTCAGAGAATGGACACGTCTAGCAGCAGTCCTGTGTCATGGTTCTTGGCAAATATGGAGCACTTACAGAAGAGAATTAGATTTTTTTATCTCTAATATAAACCTGCTATCCAATGTGGATTGCAGACAGGACCGTGGATGATCCTTTTCTGACAGGATGAGTTGGCACATGATTGGCCAAAACTACAGTTGTACGGTTTTCTGCCACTGCTGCTAAAGTGGATGATACTGCAGCACATCTGAGACTGTTCACAATGAGTCAGATACTCTCTTGAGTGCTTATGCTTGGGTGCAGAATGTTTCCAACTTTCAGACAAAACAATGGTCACTCAGTAGGACCTAGATTTTGGTGCTCCTTGAACACCGTTCAGTAGGGGCCACCTTCCGTTGATTGCCATTTGTTGCATAGTACAGCTACCTCCAGGGCAGGACCAAATGTAATGTACCATGCAGACATTTCTAAAGATCATTATTGTAGCCCATGTGTTCTGTGGTGAGACTGCATGATACTTACCTTCAGTAAAAGTTAGTATCAGAACGTTGAGCAATTCTTATCAAAAGTGAGCAACAACACCACATTTGAGTGATTCACATTTTCAGTAAAGTATGACATCATACCTTTTTGAGTGCTGCCTATTGTCTGACAAAGTCCACCTTCAAGATGTTACCAACTTGGATATAGTGCCTTCACTAATTCTGAAGGAAACCACCATGGCAGTCTGGGGGGAAAAAGGAAGCGGAACAGAAGGTTATGTATGTAATCCCAGTTTTACAACCGAGTGGCAGACTGCCAGGCCACCCGGCTTAGTCCGGTTAACAAGACTGGCCATAGGATGAGCTTGACGTAGATGCAGGTCTTTTATTGGCTACCAGCATGAGGTCACGTTCAGGATTATGAGATGGCATAACAACTTTACTATTGATACTCGGAAAGGAAATAAGCAACCATAATCATTTGTATTCAATGGTTGAATGTACAAACTGGTTAAGTTGCATACACAGCCTAATGTTAAAAAAAACAACTTATTAAATAACGGATGCTTCTATATTATTTTAATTCAACATGCTTTTTTTTCTCTAAGAACTGCAATTATGTATTTACAAGAGTGTAGCATATGATTATGAACTTTCTGCTCACATAGTGGTAGTTCTGGGAATATTTCTAATATATTTTATATAGGTTTGTGTCATCAAATGAGATTCTATTCCTACACTTCACAAATTTACTCACAAACATTAAGCTGTGTGATGTACATGGATTATTATTAATAGTAGTTTTTAAATAAGCCAATGCTCCAAACAAGCTCAGATGACGATATTTTGATGAAAGTACATTTTTTTTTTTGGTCAGCTAAAAACTTCAGGTTAAAGCAGTAATGTTTTAATAGCTGTTCTTTTGAAAGCTACAGTTACACTCACCGCCACTTTGATAGGAACACCTGCTCATTCATGCGATTATCCAATCAGACAATCACATGGCAGCATTGCAGTGCATCAAATAGTGTGCACACCGGTCAAGACCTTCAGCTAATGTTCACGTCAAATTTGTAACGGGGAACAATGTGATTTCAGTGACGGGCTGGTTCGAGTATTTCAGAAACTGCTGATGTCCTGGGATTTTCACACAGAGTTTACGCACAATGGTGCAAAAACATCCAGCGAGTGGTAGTTCTGTGGATGGAAACACCTTGTTGATTAGAGGGAGATCAAAGTAGAATGGCCAGACTGGTTTGCCCTGACAGGAAGGGCACGGTAACTCAAACTGCTCTTTACAACTGTGGTGAGCAGTAAATGCATCTCAGGACGCACAACACACTGAACCTTCGACTTCTGTCAGCCAAGAACAAGAATCTTAGGCTACACTGGGCACCAAAACTAGACGAGTGAAGATTGGGGAAAAGAATACGCGATGTGTATGAGTGGGGGTTACGGGATTCCTATTAAAGTGAGTGTATAATTAGTTATAAAATTTGCAGAACACAATCCAAGCATAGAGGCCTGGGATTTGACCTCGCTGCCTTCTAGCAGCCCATAGCACATGACTTAAACCACTCAGGACATATTTTCAAACTGTACTCGGTAGTGGAAATAAACACTGGATGACTACCAGCTGTTACTGTAGTTTTATTGGCTTATCTTTGAGGTAGATTAAAGCTTTGAACTACTTTCAGATGGATAAAAGTATTATATTCTGCTCAGCCGGTGGAAAAGCATCCTACACGATATGACTCAGATAACACGTTTACTTTAACTGTCAATGTTAAACATTTAATAATGTATAATAACGGTGCATGAATGCTTGCAGAGCACCATGGCTGCTGTTTAGGTGTAGCTTAAATATGACCTTGTGTGAAATTATTTTTGACAAAATATTGATTGAATTTCAGCATAATGATGTGTGGTCTGGCGCTTTACCTCTTTAAAGCAACAAACAGACTGACTACTGATCATTGTGCCAAAAAAATAAATAAAGATACCGTCTGTTGGGTTTTATTTATTTATTTATTTATTTATTGATTGATTTTTGCATATGGCTTGTCTGTTACTATATTGGTGGTGGACATTTGACTGAACATATGCCTCATCATGAAGACCGAATAGGAAGTGCACATCAGCTGAGCCATTGTAGCCAAGATAGAGACTTCCCCAAATCACATATGACTATGAGCCTTTACTTTTTGTTGCAATTCAGTATTTCCTTCCTTTTATTTATATTCACTTTGGTTTGAGCTGTGGAGTTAAGCAGAGTTGGTGCCTTTTTAGTTTCCGAAGTGACTATACATAATGCGACTCGGAGGAACAGACTGGATTGTGCTTGAAACAGTTATGGTATTATTAATTGCTTAAGCTAGTATATAGTATCTCTCAAAAGTGAGTACACCCCTCACATTCCTTATTCCTTATCCTTGTTCCAAGCTGGAACGGAGAGACGCTGTTACTGCCACTCACGTTGCCTTCCAGGACCTCGTGTCCCCCCAACAACAGGGAAATGGCACGCATTGCTGCAGCTTCTACTACTGGAAAAAACACACAACGAGACCCACTCCTGGGCAGTATATAGGTACACACACACACACACACACACACACGTTTTAATTTACAGTATCTCACAAAAGTGAGTACAACCCTCACATTTTTGTAAATATTTGATATCTTTTCATGTGACAACACTGAAGAAATAACACTTTGCTACAATGTAAAGTAGTGAGTGTACAGCTTGTGTAACAGTGTAAATTTGCTGTCCCATCAAAATAACTCAACACACAGCCATTAATGTCTAAACCGCTGGCAACAAAAGTGAGTACACCCCTAAGTGAAAATGTCCAAATTGGAATCCAATTAGCCATTTTCCCTCCCCGATGTCATGTGACTTGTTAGTGTTACAAGGTCTCAGGAGTGAATGGGGAGCAGGTGTGTTAAATTTGGTGTCCTCGCTCTCACACTCCCTCAAACTGTCACTGGAAGTTCAACATGGCACCTCATGACAAAGAACTATCTGAGGATCTGAAAAAAAGAATTGTTGCTCTACATAAAGATGGCCTAGGCTAGAAGAAGATTGCTAAGGCCCTGACACTGAGCTGCAGCACGGCGGCCAAGACCATACAGCGGTTTAACGGGACAGGTTCCACTCAGAACAGGCTTCGCCATGGTCGACCGAAGAAGTTGAGTGCACGTGCGTAGAGTCATATCCAGAGGTTGTCTTTAGGAAATAGACGTATGAGTGTTGCAAGCATTGCTGCAGAGGTTGAAGGGGTGGGGGGTCAACCTGACTGTGCTCAGACCATACGCCGCTCACTGCTCAATTGGTCTGCATGGCTGTCTTCGTCCAGAAGGAAAAAGAAAGCTTCTCTCTAAAGATAAGATGCAGCAAAAAGCCTGCAAAACAGTTTGTGAAGACAAGACAGACTAAGGACATGGATTACTAAAGAACCGTCTTCTGGTGAGATGAAGATAAGACCAAACTAAATTTTTTTGGTTCAGATGGTGTCAAGCGCGTGTGGCGGTAACCAGGTAAGGAGTACAAAGACAAGTGTGTCTTGCCTACACTCAAGCATGGTGGTGGGAGTGTCATGGTCTGGGGCTGCATGAGTGCTGCTGGCACTGGGGAGCTACAGTTCATTGAGGGAGCCATGTATGCCAACATGTTCTGTGACATACTGAAGCAGAGCATGATCACTATGCAGTATTCCAGCATGATAACGACTCCAAACACACCTCCAAGACGACCACCGCCTTGCTAAAGAAGCTGAGGGTGAAGGTGATGAACTAAACCATATTGTCCCTCTGTGGGACATCCTCAAACGGAAGGTGGAAGAGCACAAGGTCTCTAACATCCACCAGCTCCGTGATGTCGTCATGGAGGAGTGGAAGAGGACTCCAGTGGCAACCTGTGAAGCTCTGGTGAACCCCATGCCCAAGAGGGTTAAGGCAGTGCTGGAAAATAATGGTGGCCACACAAAATATTGACACTTTGGGCCCAATTTGGACATTTTCACTTAGGGGTGTACTCACTTTTGTTGCCAGCGGTTTAGACATTAATGGCTGTGTGTTGAGTTATTTTGTGGGGACAGCAAATTTATACTGTTACACAAGCTGTACACTCATTACTTTACATTGTAGCAAAGTGTCATTTCTTCAGTGTTGTCACATGAAAAGATCTAATCAAATATTTACAAAAATGTGAGGGTTGTACTCACTTTTGTGAGATACTGTAAATTAAAACGTGAGTGTGTGTGTACCTATATACTGCCCAGGAGTGGGTCTCTGTGTGTGTTTTTTCCAGTAGTAGAAGCTGCAGCAATGCGTGCCATTTCCCTGTTGTTGGGGGGACACGAGGTCCTGGAAGGCAACGTGAGTGGCAGTAACAGCGTCTCTCCGTTCCAGCTTGGCCCATCTCTCACTGCATTGGCTGCAGCTCTGACGCAGATAGACCCTCTTCCCCTCCCTCCCCTACTCCTTTTTTTCTTTTTCTTTTTTCTTCTCTCTCTCGCTGGCTTAGATGGGTTTTTGATTCATGTGCTTTCTGCACTTCCTCCCACTGCAACGTTCACCTCTGCTTGAGAGCAGCATTTGTGTGTGTGTGTGTGTGTGTGTGTTTCTCTTTCATTCATCTATTCATTTCTCTTCAAATTCTCGATCCACTTTCTTTCTACAGCACGGGACAAATCATTCTCTTCTGTCCGTGTGTCCTGTACACATCTTTTGCTTAGGGTTCAAACCGAAACGTCCATGCCATTTTATTTAATGGGGGTGTCTTGAATAAAGCCCAAAATATTGATGACGCAAAATATTGACGTTTGAACAGTGGAAAAGGGGGAAACATCACTGCAACAAATGAATGCTTAATCACTATTTTATCTAAAATACCTATGGTAATTAAGTGACATTTACATTGTGTGTGTGTGTGTGTGTGTGTTGCACCAGAATGGGTCTGTGCTTTCCTTTTTTTTTTTTTTTTTTTTTTCTTTTCTTTTCTTTTCTTTTTTTCGAACCACAGAATAGCAGAGCCAAACACAGAGAGTCCCGTTCCTTCTTTTTTTTCATTATGGCACTTTCTGCTCACATGCGCTTTACACAAAACACACACGCGTGCACACATACACGCAGTGCTTTATCGTTGACTCCGCGTCACTCTAATGTCCATATGTATCACCAGTACATCAGACCCATTTACCCACTCGATATATTACATTTCAAAAGGCTCCACTTTTTTCAATTAGGGACTTTTCTTCACTGTTTTTTTATATATATATATATATATATATATATATATATATATATATATATATATATATATATATATATATATATTTAGATGGATAGATGTGTGGCTTGTTCAGGACAGAAAATAAAAAAAAATCTGAAAAGTCAAATAAAATGATCAAGATGATACTGTACAAAACCAGAATTTCTTGCTGCTCATAAGGCAACATGTGCATGAAGAGCTGTTCGTAAAATTTGTCCGTTTCATTTTTATGGTAGAATGCTAGAATTTCCCATGTGAAAAGCAGATGCTAAGCGATTGACTTCTAACAGGCAGAGCCGTTGCTGAAATAGTTGCAAGCAGCGCTGTGAGCACAAGCATAACTTTGCCGAGCCCCGAGGGACCATTTTTTTTCATACGCCTGTCTCTGACGTCAATGCTCTGGCTGTCCTGTGGATCGTCACAGCAGACGTTGAGAGAAAGAGAGAGAGAATGTGCGTATCTTGGTGTGTGTGTGTTTGAGTGTGCAAAGACTGCAGTCTGCAATCAGGACTATAACCTGCTGCAAACGTATTGAAGACGTGTGGCTTTTTTCTTTGGTACAAAGCAATAGGTGCGCGTTTTATTTGGGTGTGCATGTGCCTTTGTGTTGGGGTGGGACAACGTGGTGACCAAGCATTCGGGTGGTTCTTAAAACCAGTTGCTTGATGCTGAGGTCTCTCTGTGTTCGACATTCATTACATAAAACCCACAGCGATGAGGCGTGGTACGCATGAAGGATCACAGCAGCTGAATAGGATCAAATAGAGAAATGTCATTGCTCATTATGATCAGTTTGGGTTGTTTGCTTCTCATTAAGCATCAGGATCCCCCCCAATATCATCACTGCATGACGGAAATTAGCTATTGGAAACGTTGTGGAAATTCTAATTAAGCTGTCTCACTAATATGAGAGCATTTGCATGCAAACTCGACTGTTTCTATGTATTGTCGTGACCTTTCAATATTTCAAGCGAACATCTGAGTCGTAATTCATTCGAGGGCGCTTCATCGATTCTACACCTATCCGTTCACCTTGACGTACAACTGTTTGGAGGACAACAGGAATAAGTTTCTGTTCACACATTGTATGTCGTAATATTTGTTTTGCAGTCCAAAACCACAGCAGTGTTATGGTGCTGAGCCAACATGCAGCTGACAGCTTTGCTTTATCTGTGTTTCGTCTATGAACCGAGGCTGCAATGGTGCAGTCAGGCATTTGAGTTTTTTGAGAACAGCTAAACATACAGTAGCATTGTAATGAAGAACTGCCAATATTGTGGACGTTCGGCCATGGTCATGCATACACAATAATGCCTAGATATGTTTTGGAATTGGAAATGTGTTTTGATCTCAAAACTAATGGCTAGTGACATTTTGTTATTCTTATTTAAAAAAATAAATAAATAAACACTACCTATTTAATTATTCACAACAGAATTGCTTCCACTTGTGCCCTATGTGCTTCTTGGAAGTAAGTAATCTTCTAACAAATGTTGATGGAAATGTTCCTCAACCTCAGCTATGTCATTCGAGTTCATATTTGCTCTGAACGGGAAATGAGTGCAGGATTGTGGGGGGTTTTATTTGTATTTTATTTTTATTTATTTATTTATTTATTTATTAATATTGCTCAGTTATACTTTTTATTTGTATCTACCTATTTTCTAAAATATAGTTGGTTCTATTTCCCAAAATATGAACAAACTAGTAGCCTAATTTAAACTGCCACAACCCTGACTGGGCAGTTACTAAAGGATGGATGAATGAATGAATGAATGAATGAATGAACGAAGTCTTGCTTTGTCCCCTGAACTTCATATCTGACCACTCATGAAAAGGAAAAACATTTTTGGTCTCAAGCAGTTTCCCTGCAAATTTTCCATCTAAAGAACAAAAAGCATAGTGCACCTCCTGTTTGTACCTCTATTTTCTATTTAGAATACATTCTCCATTCATTTGAATAATGTATTTGGTTACAGGCGTAACGTACACAACATGCAAAGCAAATTTTAATGAAAAAATAGCAAGCCTATGGTCATAATTTCCAGGGCATTATTATAGGACCGTATTCAACCCATGCCACTTAAATTATTATCTGCGTTCATCTGCATTGCATTTCATTTATTGACTAATTTATTTACTTATTTTGTTCAACTTTTTCATCACTACTCTGGATTGATGATTGTTTGGCCAACAGTTTTGTTTTATCCTGAAACTTGTATATATTTTCCCTTGTAGGATTACCACTTAAGACAAATTGCAGACCATAACTTTCATGACTCGGTTTGTATGAAATGTTTAGATTAATGCAGGGTTGAAGTTATACCATTTTATACCATTTCTGTATTAGGAAATTGACCCACATTGCCCTTTCATGTTATAATTATAAATAAATATAATATAAAATTGAATAGTTGTCCAATATGGTTGCAATTATGCCAACCCACAAGAGCTTTACAAGCAAGCCTAGTGTCTATGAATCAATCATATGCGCTTTAAATATGGACTAAGGTAATGTCAGGAAACATCTCAGGAAGTTCAGCAAAGTTTAATAACAGTATTAAAGTTAAACACGATCTAAATAATCATTATCCAGGTTATGATGAATATACAGGAAGTTTGAAGTTCTCAGTGGAAACAAATCCAAGTAAGGTCCAAAATCGAATCCACAAGACCTCATGAGATGTGTGTAGCATGACGACCTATTTATAAAGGTAGTCCTGAAAATTCCCATTCTCTATGGAGTTGTTAAAAAGCTAGCAGCGTCATGAATTTCAGAACTGTGTAGTATTGTTCTAAACCTCCAGTATCGTGTATTCCATCAATCGGATAACTGAAGTCATTTAGCATCATTGTAATACCATTAGCAAAACAGTAGAACTCATATATATATATATATATATATATAAAAATATATATATATAAAATATATATATTTTTATTTTATTTTTTAATTAATTTAGATTTATTTGAATGTCCTGAGAGACTCTAGCATCCACAAATTGTGGAGTCAGTCCATCAGTGAATGATTTCCTTCTGTCCTTAATATACTATAAGCAGTTTGTTTCATCAGCCATGGAAAAGCTAATATTCTTTAAAGATTACAATATTACAGTGCATTCTTTACATCAAAGCTGTACTAATGAGAAATACAATACAGAGAACCAAATTATAAATGCGCTAATACTGTGTGTTAAGCCATTAAAGACATTCAATATATTCTCACACGTTTAAATTTCATGTGTGAATTTCTAAAACGGCTGAAACAGCTGCTTTTAAAATAATGCTTTCTTGAATAATATGCGTTAGGTGAGTAAAGCCTTGGTATGTATTTTTGAGAAACGATGAAAGAAAGTTCTTGGCGGTTTAGACACAGACTTTTTGAACAGTATTATCATCGAGCTCTAGGTCCGAGAATTCATTTAAACAAACGACGTTCTAAATTAAGTTGTGTTGTGCAGGATTGGACGGTTACTTGACGCAACATGCAACATTCCTTGAACTTGCTTCCTATGGAGTAAAAAATATACAAAGAGTCTCACAAATCATTAAAAAAAAATAGTAATAAATAAGAATTGGAACAGGGCGACGATGCAGTTTTTGGCCCACAGTCTTTGTCACAATGCTTACTTCATCACTAATGCAGGCACATAGGCACAGCAATAGTTATTGGATTATAAACTACTTCCATATGTTCCAACGTCCCATCCCCCATCCAGCACTCATCCATATTCTACTTCAAACCCGACTCCCACCTCATTCAAGCTAGTCACGACTGCTCGGAGCATCTCCATGTTAGAAAGTGTGTTTAGGTTAAGGTGGCATTTTAAACTCGAAACACCTATTGAAAATCATTATCTAGGATTTCTCATTAAACATGTAGGATGTCTGAATTACATAAATGGTAGTAGAAAGCTGTGTGGGGTGTGATTACTGATATTTTCACATCAACTTGGCATACACAGAATGACACAAAGCCATGTATTGGTTAACGGTTAAACTATGGCTTCGTTGCTATGGGAAACAATTGTAAGAGAGTGATTTATTTTTTGTGACATGAGAGAATACGTTTATATCATACTGATTTTGAATGACCTAAAACTGTCTTATAGGTGTAATGATATGGAATATCATGGTTTCAGACTCACTTGATTCTATTAAACCCAGATTTTGCAGATTTTGTGTTCACCTTATTTCATCACAAATGCGCATGGAGAATACAACACGACTCGCTATAATGTTATTTTATTTTATTTTTTGGTGCTCTCAGCAGATATTATGCACAGCAGTGGACTTCCTTCCATGTCCCGCAACGTTTCCCTGCCACCCATCGTACACGTGTGTTGGGGAAACTAATGACGTCATCGGCTGAAACACATACACGGGTTACGTTACTTCCAGAGCAAGTGTGAACGGAATACGAATTACATGCACATTCACAGGAATCGCGATACAGTCTCCTTTAGTGAACAGTGGATCAGTTCAACAAAACAGACTTCATATGAAAACCATAATGAACTTCCCTTTACTTTCACACAAACCGTTGTCACCCAGGTGAGCACGGGTTCCCTTTTGAGGCTGGTTCCTTTCAAGGTTTCTTCCTCGTATCTTAGGGAGTTTTTCCTCGCTACCGTCGCCACCGGCTCGCTCAATAGGGACAAATTCACACACTTAAAATCTGTATCCTGTGTTTTTTGTATATGTTTTTGTAAAGCTGCTTTGAGTCAATGTCTATTGTTAAAAGCAACGGTCTACACGACAGCTTTCACATTACCAATTTTTCATGCAAAACATGCTCTGTTTTGGACTAATCTGCCAGTGTGAAAGCCCCCTTAAAGTTAATCAAGCCCATAATTCATCATCATCCTGTTTATCTTGGATCAGGATAGGCTACAGGGTTTTTTTGTTAAAAACACCAATACTTGGCTGGATCGAAATGTTGGTGTACCAGATAAGAGTATTACATACAAAACACTATGCCAGCTATGAAGTTCATAGCTGCAGATATCTACTTGGGAGAGGAATATGCAGGATTGAATAACGCATCTAGGGCTTCAGAGAGCAGTCTGACTTTGACAGCGCCATGTAACCGCAGAACCAGAGGAAGCCTGGCCAGAGATCTAAGGTTTCATTTTGTTGCATTCTAATGCACAGCTTTTGTTTCGTTATACGCTTCTAATAGTCTGAATGGATCACCCAAACACTGATCAAGTTTCAATTATGGTTCTGATGTAATGATGAATTAATCAATTGAAAATGGTCAACTGAGGCACATATTCAGCCAATGCTTATTATTGCTGAAACGAAAACGCATCTTTTTTTTTGTTGTTAATTGCAGTCAAAAATGCTTAATGTTGCTGAGGCAACATTTCAAACTTTGTGATGCAAACTGCAGATTTTATTTTTTCGCGGAAAATTACTTGAAGTCTTTCGCAGTGATATTTGTAGGTAAATGAGACCTTTCTAGCTGTACTCATGTTGACGCATGTGAATCAAAGAGGGCTTTGACTGAATGCACCTTGTGAAGCCATACGGAAAATTTGCAGCAAGAAAAATCGCAACCTCCTCCGAATATTGCAGTGTTTCATGATATTACGGTTGTAGAAAGCAATGCAAAAAATCAAGCAAAATCTGGAGGGACTGCTTTCTACATTGTATTATAACTTGTGAAGTTGGAGTTTGATAATTGTTACAACGCTAGAGTGCGTTTTATATTAATATAAAGAATAATTTTATAGTCAGTTCTTACTGGGGTAGAATTTGTCAGTGCACTTGGTTTGCTTGGTCTTTAGTGCTGTCATCGTGACCTAATTCTACCCCAGCCGAGTCTCCTCTGTAGTTTGTTTCACTCTAGGCAGCATGCATGGGGTACTAATTAAAATTCTGCAAAAAAAAAAAAAAGTTCTAACAAAAAAAAGGGGAATGTGTTTGGATGGTAAGCAGGACCTGAAAGAATCAGTGATTCAGCAGTTATCTGCATTTTAACCCATGAGACTCTGCTCAACAATAGCAGTTGTTGCATTTCTTTTGTATTTGCATTTTCCTTGTCTTTCTGATTTAGTTATTGCATGTTCCACATTTGACTTATTTACTACGTATTCCTATTTGTTTGCTATTTATAAGCTGCTTTACATTCAGGCACAGTCATTGAATTCACTATAAATATTTCTGTGGCTAATGAATATCCATGATTAGCCCTCGACGCCTAGAACGTCTCTTTTGCTGTTTTATTTGACGGTCAGAAGCGAATGCTAATGTTTAGAATTGTTGGACAATAATAGACACATGGCTTGGCGAAGCCTAAACAGAGGAAGATGACATCATAACCACCGCCTCGCAGACGAATCTTCATTATGAGGCTCCGCACAGGGTGCTTAATAACAGGAGAAGGAGAGATGTGACACAAAAGAGGAAAAATGGCATAAAATGTCTTTTTTTTTTTTTTTTTTTTTTGTCACATTTGACAAAAGCCTTGGCTTACATTCTCTGCTTTAGGTTTCCTTAATGCGTTGGCCTTGAACAGTGGTGTGTTCCCACCCACATGTGGTGGGATAGTTTGTTATAGAGAAGCTTCCTCCACACATGATGATTACCTTCTTCTTCTCATTTTTTAGCAAAACTGCAGTCGACAGTGTTATATTGCGAAGGCAAATGAGATGCTGAATTAGAAAGACTGTAAGCAGTTTGATTTATTCATTTATTTTATGTTTTACACCTTTCATGCTTAATAATCCGATGTACAGTATAAACTGATGGAAATTGATCATATATAATGCTCTAATTTTGATCTGATTAAACGATCAGATTATTTAGACCTTTCCGTGCAACGTGAAACAGGAAAATATTTCAACAAATACTTTTACAATCTGTTTTCTGCAAATTCTAATTCTGTCCATCATTTGATTTGGCTGGGGGCTTATGGGAAACCAAATATCTGTTCAATCAGAAACACGCTTTGAGAAAAGTATTCTGCTATTATGTGGGCATTGAGACGTTTTGTGTGAAAATGAGAACGAGAGAATTGAGTCAAGTCGACACATATGAAATGCTACTAATATGTCTGGGGCAGGGACTGGCAGTCCAAGTGTTTGTAGGAATTACAAAACAATTGCACTTTGGGTAAAAGTGTGCTTTCAATGTGCTTGCAAATTAAATATTTAGGTTCCGTTTAGCTGAACGTAAAGAGTTGTGGAAATATAAGCTAAAGGTGTGATTGATGCACAAATATATCCTGATCTCATACATAACCATCCATTCATCCAGCCATCCATCTTCCATATGGCTTATCCTACTCAGGGTCGCGGGGAGCCTGGAACCTATCCCAGGGAGCTCGGGGGACAAGGCGGGGGACACCCTGGACAGGGTACCAACTCCTCATGGGGCACAGTCGCACACATGTTCACACACTACGGACAATTTGGAAATGCCAAACAGCCTACAACGCATGTCTCTGGACTGGTTGAGGAAACCGCCGAAGCACTGGGAGAACATGCAAACTTCGCAGACGCGGCGGGATTTGAACCCCCAACCCCAGAGGTGCTGTTAAAACATTAAAATGCTGGACAGACATCATGAACCTACAGTGAAGATGGTTATCAAAACCTCAGCAAAATCCTATTTTGTGACACGAATCATGCATCATATGACATTTGTGTCGATTAAATAAATCTTTATTTTATTTATGTTTTTATTTATTTATTTATGTATTTATTTATATATTTATTTATGTATTTAATTGGCCACGTAACGGATCATTTTACCAGCAGCCCAGAGGTATTTTCATCATGATGTTGAAATTAAGACATGTGCCAATGCACATGCATACTACATATGCTCCTATGTATTCTGAGCGCAGTTACCTTCACGGTATGAAACTTGATTTCAGTTCTGTAACATGTTACCCATAATAAATCTTCAGATATGGTTCAGGTGGTTAACAGCCAACTTTACAGATGCGGTACAGTTTCTGAGTCACTTTCTGTGAAGATTAGCTAACAAAACACTTTTTGCACTAGATGAGTTTATCCACTGAGAATGAATTGCTCAGATTTAAGAAACATCTTAGGGTTTTGTGAGCCGTGTGCGGGCCTGAAAGACGTCAGTAGGACGTCAAAAAAAATGACACAGGAAATCCTTTGAGTAAACCTCAAAGTTTAAAAAAACACGCCTCATGGAACAGAAACCAAACGCGTGTGATGATAATTACAAAGGACTGGATGGCGAAGGTCTGCGTGTCTAAATAACCAAGTGCAGTTTCTCATGCAAGTAGAAGCAGAGTGATGACATCGCCAGGGTGTGCGAGTTCTGGTTTAGCATCACCGTGTAATAATCAAGGAGTCTAACTGTAGGATAATCTAACACCTAACATGGGATTCACCAGAAGGCTACTCATTAGTATTTAGGTTTTCTGTGAAAAAATGTGCTGTGATTTTTAAAAATAAATACACCCACACTTGAGATCATAAGTTTACATAAACCTTGCTAAATCTGCAAAATGTTAATAAGAGGGTTCGTAATAATTACATTTAGTTTTTTTTAGTACTTTTCTGAATATTTCACATAACAGCTGTTTACATATAGTCCACAGACACAATAATAACTGAATTCACACAAATAAACCAGTTCGAAAGTTTACATGCGCTTCATTCTTAATACTGTGTGTTACCTGTGATAGTTGTTAATGAGTCCCTTGTTTGTCCTGAGCAGTTAAACTGCCCACTGTTCTTCAGAAAAATCCTCCAGGTCCTGCACAGTCTTTGCTTTTCAAGCATCTTCTGCATATTTGACCCCTTTCCAACACGGGCTATATGATGTCGAGATCCATCTATTCACACTTCAGACAACTGAGGGACTCATACACGACTATTACAAAAAGTGGTAAAGGGATGAGATGAGTTTGTTTCAAAATCTTAATTTTTTTTTCCATGTAGTACATCCCTTCAGAAGCTACAAAAGAGATCTGCATGTTTGCTAAAAGACAAAACAATGACAATTTAGTTAACTGCACAGATTCTAAATCACTGTCATGTGCTGTGTACACCCCAGGGTGTAGGGCTGGGTGCTATTTTTGTCATATCACATCACGATACACAATGCATATCACGGTATATAATTTAGCTAACCAACAGTAGTAAAATAAACAAACAAAAGTTCAACTGAGTTTGATTATACTTTTCTTTTAATGCCTACAAAGACAGAAAAGATTAAGTTAAAGCATTATTACATTTTTTTTAAAACATACATTCGGTACCATTTCATTTGTAATTATTAAAAAAGTAATAAAAAAAATACATCACCATACCAACGATATCTCAGTACAGTGCATTGCGTAATCATTTATCATGATATTGATATATTGCCCAGCCCTACTTGCATAGCTGTAATAGTATAATATTACTGCAGAATCATTTCTATGCAGCGTTGAACAATATCCAACATCGACTATTCATTTAAATCTGCTCAGGAGTTATCGTTTAATTATTATTATTATTATTATTATTATTATTATTATTATTATTTTAGGTTATTTACTGAAATAATTACACTTTATGTTCATTTGTATTTGTAATGCATGTTTCATATTTAATGTAGCACTGGACATGGTGTACATTCTGTTAGCAGAACGTTTTGCTGTGATGTGGCACACATGAAAAGGAATAAAAGAAAAATGCTGCACACACGGAGAGATCGCTCGCGCGCGCGCGCACGCACACACACACACACACACACACACACACACACACACACACACACGGGACTGACGCGTGCTGACGTCAGGAGCGCATCAGACCGCCTGCCGCAGCACTAGCAAACAGTTTGACTTCTACTTATGGCTCCGTTTAATCGCGCGCACATGGGTGTGGCGAACAGGAATGTGCTTTTATGGCCACCTTGTGTTAATTCATTCACCGGAGCGGTGTCGGTCAGTAGAATGCCTCCATTATAATGCCCGCATATCGGTTTGATCGTGCCGTGGGCGATTTCCGTTGAGCAGAGAAGCAGCGCAAAACCGGCACCACACAGAAGGAAGAAAACGCAAACGATGAAGGGACTCTGGAGATGTTTGGGGTGGTTTTTTTCTTTCTTTCGCTCTTCTTCCTCTTTTGCGCAAAGCATGAAATGTGTCCGTTCTGTTCTCGCGTTCATTGCGCGCTCCTATTAAAATAAGACCGTCCAACCCAGTGAAATTACTCCCATCACGCCCCCAGTAGCCCCCCGACTCCAGGGAAAACACACACACACACACACACGGAGACAACTTTTGCGTCTACGCCAGTCTGTCCTCTCGCGGCGTGCGACCAATAGCTCTTTATATTCTTCCTTCCGCGGACTCCCAGGAAGCGAGGAGGAGTGTGTGTGGAGTGAGTGTTTTTAACATCAGCTGGAGTTCTGTGGTGCGGTTCCGGCTCGTGCGAGGATCAGGAGGACGCGGAGGCACGAGGTATCTCTCCTTCGCCCGCTCGCGCGCGCGCGCTTTGGTGTTTCCGGCATTCCCCCCCCAGCCGGCTCGGACCGCACCGCACCGCGGTACCCGGATAGTCCTCTTCCTTCTCCGTGTGGCTTGATGAGCCGCCGGACTCTTGCTCTTTCAGCAAGACTTTTCAGTGCCGTGTTTTCCCCCTCTCCTTTTCTTCTCTTCCTCCTCGTCCTCATCCTCTCCCGTTCTGTCGCGCTCTCCAGTCCGACATGGAAGATGGGCCGCCTTCGACAAGCTGCTTCAGAAGGCTCGCGGACTGTTTTCTCGGCTCAAGTAGGTACATTTCTGTTATGTATTTATCTATGTATCTTCTCCCTCTCCTGACATGCTCATGGTGTTTGGAGCAAACATCCAGCTGGAATTCTTGTGCTTATCTCTTCTTCTTGTTTGCAAACTTTTTATTATTATTTTTTTTATTTTTTGCCCAAAATTAGCAAGCGCTATTTATTTTTTATTTTAAAGAAAGTTTCCGATGCATGTTGATGGAAATAGCCTGTGGCACATGGCTGTCATGTAGCCATCACTATAGTCATCTTCTGACAGTGTGTGTAATTTCAGTTCAGTGTTTTAAACAGGACCGAGCAGTAATATTCTGCACATGTGATGTACAGCCAAGAGCATGGCAAAAAAACCAAAACAAAAAAAAACTTTAATGTTAGGATGGCCCAGTATGGACTGAACCTCATCCAGTCACCGGTTCTCCTGTTTTCATATTAGTGAGCGCAGCTTTTTTTTTTTTTAATCTAAAATTTCCAACTGGAGCACTAGATTTCCGTCCATTTGTGTCACCGATCAGATTTGTTTTTGTTTGTTTGTTTGTTTTATTTAACCAGAGTTGTAAATGCATGACCCTTAGTTTAGTAGAAACCTCATCTAACGGGCCATCAGCATTATTTTGAGAGCGATACATCTGTCAGAAAAAGCGTCACATCCTCACTCACCTCACTCACCACCTGGTTTGTTTACGTATTTGCCAGTAGGCCAGTCTTTTGGTTTCGCTGCCAGGTCAAATAAATTTCTTCTGAAACTCTTCATAGTGCACCAAACTTTTCATAGTGCGGGATTTTAAAAAATTTATTCATTCATCTCCACCAATTGTGAAAAGTTGAATGAGCTAATTTTTTTCTTTTCTTAAAAAAAAAATAAAAAAAAAAAATATATATATATATATATATATATATATATATATATATACACATACATACACACACATACTTACATACATACATAACAGGCCTCTGTGCTTCCTTTGCCATACATAAAACCCTCTAAGCCAATTTCAAGTGGTAAATCCTTCCCATAATTATCATCACACATCATGAAAAGACCTTATGTATAAAACTGGGAGGTGTGCTATCTAATCTGCTTGACTTTTTCCCTTTTTTTAATATGCAGTTTTTTTTGCTTCAGTGGCATGCAGTTCATGCAGATATTTTATATGCATCACTGAGAGAGATCGAGAGAGAGAAAGAGAGAGGGCACACTTGACTGTAAAAACATACAGAAAGATTTTTTTCTTTCTTTCTTCAGGGATGTTTTAGTACTGTCGCAGTACAACAGGTGGGGTTCGTGTGTGAGCAGTAATCGAACTAGATTTAATCATATCGTTTTATCGTCAATACATTGTTTTATCTGAGCTCAGCATGCCGCCGTGTTTAAACCGAACACGACCTATTTTGTATCACTCAAGTCAATGCTTTATTCAGACGAGCTGCTTTGCTAGTCAGATTGTGTTGGTGTACGCTGCCAGTCGTTTTGTTTTGGTTTTTTTGGACTCCTGGGGTTTGTTTTAGTACAGTTTAATTGCTAGGATTTCCAGATCAAACTTTACGTTACCAAATAACAGCAAATAACCTAAATATTTGCAGAACTTAACTGCCTGCGTTCCTAATGACACTTTAAAATAAGTGCTTTTATTAATTGCAGGCGCCCTTCATAGGGAGAGTAAATGTGTTCTATAATCTATAGGTAAATAACTCCTCATTCTATAAGCGTAAAACTAAAAAATGTGGTGTGCTGTAGGTGAAGAATGATTTTAGACTTGACTGATTAGATTAGATATATATTGTTCCGATTAAAAAAAAAATCCTTTGATTTACTGAATATTTAATAAGAAACATTTCTTGACTTCTATTTCTATATAACTTGTTAGAAAAGCAACTAAAACTTAGCAGAAAGTACTGTACAGCTACTGAATTTGCCCTCTCTGGTGTGATTTAGTGAAGTGGTTTGTTCAAAAGAAAGGGGGGGGCGATGAGGAAAAAACAAAACTGTTTAAAGACATTTGGACAGAGAAGTGTGTGTGGTTTTTATTCTCTTTTCCAAGTCTTCAAAGTCATTATGATCACTAATGGTTAAGTGCTAAAAGATAACACTTTGTAAGCAAGTTAGTTTCTCATTAATTTCCCTGATCTAGGGTGTTCAAAATGTTTTGACTGGCAGTGTATATTCTGATAAGTTTATTTCGTGGCTGCAGCGGCAGGTGATTGTCAGCAGTCTTCATGCTATTAGGCAGTTGCAGCACATTTTGTGGTTTACCACAGTACGATTTGCGTCACAGCATTTTGAAGAGTCAAAGGTGTAACTGTTTTTTTTGTAAGGTTTGCTTTGTATATTATGATCAGATAGTGAGTACAGGAACCAAACCATATTTAAATTCTCAGCGCATATATATATAATATATAATATAACTGCACAGATCAGGTTTCAAAGGAAGCACAACCTAACATTTGAAATAATGTTTCTACAAGTACATATTTAATTGTCCATCATTTAAAAACATTGTAAGTATGTACTTTGTATAACGTAGGGAAAACTAAGCAGTAGGCGTCTCATCGTAATCAGACGGCGCCAGTAGTTTGTGAGCGTTTTCGTAGCTTTTAACTATGACTAACACATTTTGGCCCCTTTCCATACCTTCATCAGCTCTAATTTACGTCATAGACATAATGACTTTCAGGACATGGCAGAATATGAATGATCTTGTTTTGGTCCTACTGAATAAAGAAGATGTGCATGTCGTGAAGTTTCCGAGTTAAACCTGATTAGGGGTTGGAATCCTGACTTGACATTAACACTAGCTTTTCTTTTCACTTAACATAGTTCTTGGCATACAAATCGGGTTTGACCCACACAATAAGCTACCCAGCTTGCTATTGTGTCCTTAAAACCAGTTAGGAGCATGTTGGCATGAAATGAAAGGAAGACTAGTGGTGATGTCACATGATCAAAGTTGTCACAATTGTCTGCTATAATGAATATGACGCAGGGACGTCAATCACTTGGAAAAACAAGGGCAAGCAGGTGAAACAATGAATGCGTCACTGCAATGTGAATGAGTAGGAGTATGAAATGGAAAAACAGGCCAACTTTCATGCACAATGGTAAATGTTTTTAAATCGAGGAGCACATCCAAGTTCATGTCAATTTATACTCAAATTACACTCACATTGACGTGGACAACTGGGCAGTATGCTATTTTGGTATGTTCTGGTCAATGTTTATATACTGCCGTGGTCGCCAACCCTGTTCGTGGGGATCTAACTTCCTGAAGACTTTAGCTCCAACCATAATCGTGTCCACATGTCCATCTAATCATCGCCTTAAAAGTTCTTGATCAAATAAAACAGGTGT
Organism: Ameiurus melas; assembly: GCA_012411365.1. Lineage (NCBI taxonomy): Eukaryota > Metazoa > Chordata > Actinopteri > Siluriformes > Ictaluridae > Ameiurus > Ameiurus melas. Next base: position 6,158,827 of record CM022755.1, on the reverse strand, counting down.
TTAGATTTTGGTTGGAGATGAAACGTACAGGAAGGTAGATCTCAGGGAAGAGGGTTGGGGACCACTGATGTGTTGAGAATAAACATGTTCTGTTTCAGTACGTGTCTCACCGCTGTACTGGAGAGGTGGCCTTATGTTTGTTTTACTCAAAGTTCTAGTGGAACGTGTCTATGACAGACACGAAGAAGCTGCCTCTAAAAGCTCTTGGTGGGGAAAAAATCTTCAAGACTCTTAAAAAGACAGACACTACAAAAGGAAGATGTTTACATTGAAAGTGATCGTTAAAACAATTGTCTTTTTGTTGCTTTGAAATTTTTTTATTGTGAATAATTTATATTAGCGGAGGGAATAAATCCTGAATAATGAATGAATAGCTTACCTGACATCTGTTGGGTGGTCAGCATTGAACAGAGTTGAAAAATAGTTTTCACACAAAATAGTTTTGTATATTTAACAGAATTTCAGTAGTATATAAATATTAGTTGGAAATACTACGCAAAATGCACATATATAATTCTTTTTATGTAAGCAAATAAACTTTTTATTGTTATGCGTAGAAAGCACAGAGAACACGGAGCCGGTGCGAAGTAAACCATTAAATAATTGCACGTTAGATACACTTGCTCATTCATGCAGTTATCCAAATTAGCCAATCACGTGACAGCAGTGCAATGCATAAAATCAGGCAGGTAAAGGTTCAAGAGTGTAAGTTATTATTCACATCAAGCCTCAAAATGGGATCTCCGTGACTTTCCGTGACATGGTTGGTTGTGACAGACGGGCTGGTTTAAGTATTGCGGTTACACAGAATGGTGCAAAAAAACAAAACAGAAAAAACATCCATCTTACGAACACACTTCCTACCTGCTTGCGCAGACAATTTGACCAATCTAAACCGCTCCTTCAATTCATTGTATCTGCTTGCGATATTTTCTATAGACATCAGTTGGTTCCGTTTCTCAAGACATTCACAAATTAAGAATTCAAACTACAGTGATGCAAATCCACTACAAAGCAGTTACTAAAGATGATGTGGTGTAAACATGGTGTAAACATGTTGCGTAGCATCACACGAGCACCAAGTTTGCTCCCGTGTTTGTGAACTTCCCTCCCCCCAGAAATCAGAACTTCAGCGTTCTATTCCTGATATTTATATCTAGAGAGGTTTAATAACTTGGAATGTGGCATCATTTGGTTGCAGACCACCCATTTTTTTCAGTGAGCAAAAGTATTGGAACGGACGGTCTTAACGTAATTAACACCGTAATATTTGGTTGCATATCCCTTTGCTTGTGATCGCTGCATCAACCTGGAGACCCACTGACCTCAACAAACTGTTGCATTGTGTTGGAAGTGTGTTTTGGGCTATTGTCTTGGTACAAATTGAAGTTCCTCCCAATCAGATGTTTCTGTAGATTTCTGAATTCATTTTGATTCTACCATCATGGGGTTACGTAAATCAATAAACATGAGGTGAGCCTGTTCCAGAAGGAGCCATGCAAGCTCAAGCTATGACACTACCTCCATTGTGCTTGACCGATGAGCTTGTATGTTTTGGATCATGAGTAGATTCTTCCTTTCTCAATTCAGTTTTATTTGTATGGCTTTTTTTAACAGTGGACATTGTCCCAAAGCAGCTTTACAGAATATATAAATTCAGAATAGAAATTTAGCATTTATGAATTTGTTCTTAATGAGCAAGCCAGTGGCAACAGTGGTGATGGAAAAAACTCCCTGAGACGATATGAGGAAGAAACCTTGAGAGGAACCAGACTCGAAAGGGAACCCATCCTCATCTGGGTGACACCCGATACTACGATTATAAATAAATCCGTTCTATAAATGTGCGAATACTACAGTATTTCATCCACTGTATTTCTAGATTCATCTTGCAATCAAGGATGTGCTTGAGTTGGATTATTGTAATGCCTTACTGTTTGGATGTTCCAGTAGGAGAATAAACTCCAGTTAGTCCAGAATGCAGCTGCAAGAGTCCTTACTAGAACCAGAAGATATGACCACATCACCCCTATCTTATCCACATTGTATGGGCTGTCAGTAAAATTTCACATTTATTTATAAAATACTACTATACAGCACTGAACGGTCTCATGCCACAGTACCTGAGTGAACTTTTGGTCGTTTCTGATCCGCCACACCTACTGCGATCAAAAGGTGCAGTCTATTTGTTGGTACCTCGAATAGTGAAGGCTACAGCAGGAGGAAGAGCGCTCTCTTACAAAGCCCCACAGTTATGGATCAGACTTCCAGTTAGTGTTCGGGACTCTTTCCCTCTCTCCCCCTCTCTCCTTCTGTCGAGCTACACACGATACTCCTGAGATACCAGTGGTCCTGTCCGCTTCTGCTCTCCGGACCTGCCTGATCCATCCTGATGCTTTACCTCTGGTTGGAGTTCTTGTCAGTTGGAACTTAAGTGCTACTGCTGAGGATGGCCCCACTTGGTGCAGCGTGGAGGTCACTGGGATTGCTGAGGATGGTACCACTTAAAAACCATAAAGATGGCTTTGGACCTCAATTCATTTGAACAGTTATGCTATGATGGCTGGGACTACAATTGCAATGATTGGCTTTAGGACTGCAATTACCACAAACAGTTTTGCACTCAAGCCTCCATCAGTGAACAGTGGAGAAGTTCAACAACACAGATGCCATGTAAAAACTGTAATGTATTTTCCTGTTTACACAGCTGCACTATTTGACCGCTATTCGAACAGTGATAAATGCTGTATTTATTGAGTTATGTAATAATTAAAATAAAAAGCTGTCGGTCACGTACCTCTGCTCACATGAGACAATAGCGCACAAGGATAAACTGACTTAAGCTCAAGGTCATAATCATGCACATTATTATACACACATACAGGTTTGTGTTTTTTTGGATGTACCCTGGAAATGTGTGCATGATTATGACCTTGAGCTGAAGTCAGTTTTTCAGTTTATCGTGCAAGTCTGTAGTAATTCTTGAGGTCTGAATACCAATTTGTGCAATTTTGGTAGTAGCTGCTCACTATGTGCACGTAACTCAACTTTGACCAGGAATGGTAATCTGCTTCCACTACAACCAGGTTTAGCTCTAGTATTATCATGTATTGTTTATCGGTGGTGGGTTTGTTAGTTTTTTTGGTTTTGTTTTTTACCACAGATGATGCAAGCGCAGCGAGCAATGTTTCAGTTCATGTTCAGAAAAGCTCTGAAAATGGAAACTTAACAGAATCGGCATCAGTCAGCATTTTGAAACTCTAGCCAGCCTATACAATGAGTCCTGAGCCAAACACACGGACAGAAATGCAGGATTTAAATATGCATTTGTACATTTCTATAATTCATTCTCTTTCAGCAAATGGTTATGTACCGTACAGCTGTTTTGTCATCAACCTACCAATATAAATTTTGTGTACATTCGCATAATAAAGAGGGGAAATCCATCACTTCTCTTCCTTGTTCCTCATTTCTTCTATCACTTATATTCATCTTCACTACTATTCCAACTTGTCTGTTCCTCTTTATCTCTTTGCGGACAAGCTGTTGTACTGCATAACAGATCGTACAATAACACATCGTGGGTAATTAAAAACACTGCGGTCTAGAGCTGTCATGTCTAACACACTTGATCCAACAGCATCCAACACTCACTACTCAGTCAACAATCAGCCGACTGGCTTGAATTTCATTGTGATACATGGTATACATCACAATGCAAAGTTAAAAAGAGTGATAAAAATAATTTCCTGTTTTTGTGGCTTAAGAAATGTTTTAAGTGGGTCATGAATGTTGTAGCTCGATAGTACTGAACTCAACCAAGTGTTTTATTGGATCTATTGCATCATTCGACAATTAAGCATAGTCATATTGGTATTCAGTATTAACCACACAATTGTGCATGCAATGTTGCTTTTATACATCAATTCAAGACCTTAATTAAACAAGAAATTAGTATTAAGTAACTGTCACTTTGGACACAATATGGCCAAATGTTTTGTTTACTTTTGCTCCGTTAGCGGAAATGGATCCAAAAGAAGTTACAAGTTAAAGAGTGATACAAACAGCGAAACGTCCAACTACTAAATACAATCACTTTTGGAACACCATTCATCCAGTCAAATCACTGTGGACCAGAATAAACTATTGTATAATTTAATTTTTATTTTTTTTTCCTTATGAAAGAAATACAGTGTGTAGCAGCTCATGTAAAATAAATTTTCACCCATATTACTTGGATTAAATTCCACTAACATGACCAATCTAATAAAGGTTATGTATTTAGTGATCAGAGTTTAGTGTATATTTCAAACCATGATTGATTTATTTATTTATTTATTTTTTTATCTGCAATTTGAAATTATCTTCAATAGGATTCATGGTATAAACACAGCTGAGCTCAGTCATGGGTATAGAAACAGATGAGACTGAATTTAGGATGTCCACACAGAGGGTTATCCAAAGAGTGTTCTGCACTATGGCATCCTTCATGCATGTGGAGCCACTTGCTGAGCATGGTCTCAGAGAGTGAGAACCCCCACCCCCCTCTGTCTGATGCATTGGTTGGCAGCATATTAAGGAGGGAAAAGTTTGGGGTTTAACACCCCACAGAAAGCTGCTTTTTCCACTTACAAAAGTTTGCCGGTACTGCTAAGTCCACTGGACCAGATCTGGCACTCTCTTTTTACTGAGATAGGTCAGTAGGCTAATGACGCCCGAATGATTAGGCATCAAATAATATCCCCAGCCGTCTCCAGGAACAGTCTCTGGGAGACCAAAATCACAATAGTCTTATAATTTTTGGGAAGTATCTGACCCTAACTCAAGTGGAAGGCCACATATCGTACCTCCCAATCGAAATGCACATTTCACCAGGTTCCTTGTGAGTTCAGCTTGTCTCGAGACCTTTTAGGACTGCCCTCCTTTCCGCAGCTTATTGTTACTGTACATGATTATGTCCTCTAAATACACATCAGTATAAGCACTGCAAGGCCTGGTGCTCAGTAGCACCGAGTCCAACATAGTCATTGACACATAGATGGTGCTCTGAAAAGACCAAGTGGAAGCATGACAAACAGGTATGAACAAAACAGGGTGTAGATCATCATTTTATCCTTGGACTGTGGTGATACGGGTATCTACCAATGGCCCCGGGTCAAATGCATGCTTGAATAAAAATGAACCGTGACCTTGAACGGTTCTTGTCACTTGTCAAGTAAATTTATCTAATTTCTACTGGGTACTCTGCAATCCTCCTAGTATCCTTTAATCTCGTCCAGCGCACACACATGGGTCTCTGCTGGAGCCAGTGTTGCCATTCACCGTTGCTTGGTCAGTCATGCAGTATACTCGGAAGTGTGTCTGCTGCTAAAGCTGTGAAAACCTCACACTGCTTTACTTGCCGGGACCCACGCAGTCTTCTGGTAACTGAACAATACTGGCCATTCCCAAAGTTACTGGGTGGAAAAGGTGAGGACTAACTGACACCTATCTATTATGGTCTTGAACTACACCTCAACTTCAACTCCCAACATCTTTCCAATACTTTGTCTTGAATCATGCTTTGGGGGATCAGGGCCTACTTGAAGCCTGCATCTACCAAGGCTTCACTGGAGCCCCAAAAGACCTTCCTTTCGGAGGGGTGCTGTTTAGTGGCATTCTCTTAGTTGATAGGAGTTATGAGTTCTCTGGGACGTGTGGTTCTTGGTCAGCTGGATGGCTTCAGCCAGAATAGGGATGGTGACCTTGGACCCAATCTGAGGTTCCAGTCAGGCCATAACTGCATCCAGCACCATCCGTTCGATGGCCTTCTCTGCTAGTTTGGGTGAGGCCTCATCCAGTATCTCACTGTCTCTACTGTATCTACAGCTGCCAGTGGGATAGACCTACCTGCATGAGCATGGCTGTTTTGATGGCTGCATAATATCTCCTGTAAAAAAAAGAGCATGGATACACTCATTCTTTAGTCAGCCACATGCCGAGACCTTTCTCTCAAACGTCTTAACTGTGTACATCATACTGGAGTGTCATCCTGATGAGGGAGAGGGAGCTTACTGGTGGAATAACATAACAGGAGGAAGAAAGGACTCAACAAGCTCTTTGTGACTGTGCCAAATAGTTCTTGAAGCAGTTTCCAGGTTTCACCACCAGTTTAAAATCAGCTGTACACTGCTCAGAGAACACAGCAGACAAATGAGTTTGTATTTAGGCTTATGTGCTGGCATAGGAATCAGTCAGTAAAGTTTTTCAAAACAAACAACATTGCAGCTTTTCTGCTCACTTGATGATTTTTGCTTTGCTTTGGCCCCGCACACATGCTTGGTTCACTGAGAAAAATAGAGATCATATATGTGGGACAACAGGGCCTTACCCCTCTAGCTCTTCTCCAAGCACCTACCTCCTAGCACAGACCCACATTAAACCATGCCCCAATTAATTGGTCCATGATGATTTCACTTTAATCCCTGTAATAAATAAATGTAATCAATTAACATGTAAATCCTAGAGATGATCGTTTTCATGGATTATGGCATACATTAAACTCTTCCATGATTATTGAATGATTTTTAAAGTAGGATTAAGGCTGCTGTGTTTATCACCTGAATAATGGTATCAGAATGGCATGCTTATTTTAAGTATATTTCATTTAATGTGCCTCTGCTTATTGAACAGTTTGAGTTTGAAAAGTCCATAGTATCTATTACACTATATGGCCAAAAGTATGTGGACACCTGACCATCATACCCATATGTCTGGCTTCAATAAACTGTTCCACAAAGTTGGAAGCACAGTCCCGGATGTCTTTGTATCCTGTAGCATAAAGTTTTCCCTTCACTGCAATTAAGTGGCTAAGCTCAAACCTGTTCCAGTATGACAGTGCGAATGAATTACATGTTATGAAAGTACAGTAAACGAATCGATGTCGAGAAAGAGATGGTTTGCCAGGATTGGTGTGGAAGAATTTAAGTGGCCTATGCAGAGCTCTGTCCTTTATCCCACTGAACACTTTTTCTCTGTGTGTGTGTGTGTGTGTGTGTGTGTTGAATTGGAATACTGACTGCACCAGGCTTTCTCACCCAACGTTGCCTGACATCGCTAATGCTCATGTGGCTGAATTGGCAGAACTTCCCACAGCCACGTTCCAAAATCGAGTGGAAAGCCTTCCCAGAAGAGTGGAGGTTATTCTAACAGCAAATGGGGACTAAAGCTGGAATACTTGGTCAGGTGTCTACAAACTATCAGCGTTATCATCTAAAACCCTTTGTAATGCAAAACAGTCTTTGATAATTTAGGACAGAGATTGTTTGAACCATTTTTTTTTTTTTTTTTTTTTTTTTTTTTTTTTTTTAAATTTTAAAAAAAAAAACTATAGAAACACTGAAATACAGAAACCCGGAACCGTGAAACAGCCGAGAAAAGCGGGGGGTTTTTTTTTTTTTTTTTTTTTTTTTTATTTTTTTTTTTTTTTTTATTTTATAATTGATATTTTATTAACAAAAATCAACGGGATGAGAGTTTATGAATGTACTCAACGCCTATTTCAATGTTTTGTAAAAAAAAAAAAAAAAAAAGTGATGGGTGACACTTCCTCCCCCAGTCCCCACTGTAATTTGCGCCTCTGTCTACAGCTGCTACAACGCCGGCAGATTTTCAGCCCCCCTTCGATTACATTACAACTTTTCATGCTCAACTGAGACAACAGTAACAATTTACATGAGGGTGTTGTAAAAGATCAAAGCGTTTAGATAGTCATATATCGTATTTCGTCATATATCGCTTTGTTTGTATTTCCTCATTTGTAAGTTGCTTTAGATAAATGCGTCTGCTAAATGAATAAAAGAATGTTGTGGTTCATAAATGTTAAACCTTAGCCTGCTAGTTGTAACATTTAGTACAAGACATAAGTTAAAGATTTCACCATGTTTCACATTTACTAGTATTAGTGTTTCAACAAAAGAATTAGCATTGTAATATTATTACAAAATCATTTGATTTTAAAAACAGTAGCAGTTCCACTTCTTGCAGGCCTTTTTCAAATACAGTTGGATTTCTTCTCGACTCTTCTACTTAAAACTTGGTTTCTATTTATGAGTGGTTCACTTTTGATTGTTTTGGCGTTTTTGGATGGCTGACGATATGTTTTGGTTTCCTGAATCAAAAACAAACCTGCCACATTTGCAAGTTTGTGCTCATTTTGAACTATGCTGGTTAAGTTAAAGCTCTTCAAAAGATTAGGTTGCTGTTGCGCTAGAAAACATAGTTATAGTCTGATGCCCTTTGGCCAAGAATAGTAATTAACTGAAATACATTGATTTTTATTAATGATGAATAATGCACTTCATGCAGTCTGGATCGTGACTACATTCCTTTAACATATGGCTAATCATGGACAACTGAAACGATCACAAACGGCAAATAATTATGATTAGCCAATTGAGTAATAACTGAGACGGACCTGTGTACTTATTGAACAGTGAGCGTTAGTTTACAGTTAGTTTACAGTTTCATGACGAAGGTGGAGTGCAGCAAAAATGAGTCATGCTATAGGATTTACTTTCGTTTAGGCTAGTGTGTCCTGTTCCTGCTCCACAACATCGGCTAGTGCGTCATTCGTGTTGTTGCTTAATGCTATTATTGCCAAGACTGCCAAAATGCAACTCTATATAAGGATAAAGGGGAATTCCATCACCAAGTACATTGGGCCTTAAAAAGGGCTGTTTTCGTCTCTTAATATCTGGCCCTACGGCCCTAGCTTCTTTTTTTCCCATTGAATTAGTGTTTTGAGCATTCACATATAATCATGTAGTCTTTCTTGGTTAATCCAACAGCATATTTCAGATTGTTAAAAAGGACCTCTGACTGCTGATATTTCACCTGCTTTAACGTGTGCGTCAGCCATTGGAATTTGTAAAAGCTTTGGATGAACAAATCTTGGATTGTTCTTCACCTTTTGTGAGTTGCTGGTGTTCACTTTACTCAGTTTGCATCATCGACGGTCATTGCATTAATGACACAATTGTGCCATCGTTGTGGCATTAATTATGTTATTTAAGTGACAAAATTCAACATAATTGTGTAAGCACCGGTCAACTGGTATACGCATATCATTTTGAACTTTGGCCAGTATCAAGCTGTTTTAAAACTTTTTCTGAAAGACAGATCCATACTGATTTATAAATGAAGCATATCTGTTGTATTAATTACCTTGTGATTATAAAAATTAAAAAGACTTGCCTTTAATTGTAAGGGCTGAGTGTAGCCCAATGTGTTGTAGCCTATTAGCATTCAATACTTTTGTTATGTATGTATGTGTGTGGATGTTGGAGACCTTGTGCTCCTCTACCTTCCATTTGAGGATGCCCCACAGATGCTCAATAGGGTTTATGTCTGGAGACATGCTTGGCCAGTCTATCACTTTCACCCTCAGCTTCTTTAGCAAGGCGGTGGTCGTCTTGGAGGTGTGTTTGGGGTCGTTATTATGCTGGAATACTGCACACTGTTCATGCTCTGCTTCAGTATGTCACAGAACATGTTGGCGTTCATGGTTCCCTTGAATTGTATGGCGTATGGTCTGAGCACTGTCAGGCTGACCCCCCCACCCCTTCAACCTCTGCAGCAATGCTTGCAGCACTCGTACGTCTATTTCCCAAAGACAACCTGTGGATATGACTCTGAGCACGTGCACTCAACTTCTTTGGCCGACCATTGCGAGGCAAGGTCTTGGCAATCTTCTTATAGCCTAGGCCATCTTAATGCAGAGCAACAATTCAGAGAGTTCTTGGTCATGAGGTGCCATGTTGAACTTCCAGTTACACTAACAAGTCACATGACACCAGGAGGGTGAATGGCTAATTTGGCCCAATTTGGACATTTTCACTTAGGGGTGTACTCATTTTTGTTGCCAGAGGTTTAGACATTAATGGCTGTGTGTTGAGTTATTTTGAGGGGACAGCAAATTTACACTGTTACACAAGCTGTACACTCACTACTTTACATTGTAGCAAAGTGTCATTTCTTCAGTGTTGTCTCATGAAAAGATCTAATCAAATATTTACACAAATGTGAGGGGTGTACTCAATTTTGTGAGATACTGTGTGTGTGTGTGTGTGTATGTGTAATATATATATGATATATATCTTATTTGTAAGTCGCTTTGGATAAAAGCGTCTGCTAAATGAATAAATGTAAATGTAAATATGATGCATACATAAAGTATTGAATGCTAATACGCTACAACACATTGGGCTGTACTCAGGCCTTACAATTAAAGGCGAGCCTTTTTAATTTTATAATCACAAGGTAATTGTTATGTACTGTGTGTGTATGTTTGTTTGTTTGTTTATTTATTTATTTATTTATTTTTCCTTTAGAAAATGACTAACTATTCTTAAACAATGTAGGTTCTTTGTGTTTTACTGCAGGGGTTTCCGATGCGTCTGCAGACCATGTCTAGGCCATGCAGTATTTTCTGCTGGGCCACAAAAGTATTTTGGGTCTAGGTTTGACGCAGGCTCAAACATGTATGACCTCTGTATTGATTTCCATTGCAGTAGGAATTTCAGTTAACTTCTGCAGATACTTCTGAGCTTTCTGCCACTGCACCCCACTGAGTTGGCCAATGAGAGCGTGTTATGAATTTATTGTGGAATTTGTTCACTTAAAATACATTTGTTACTTGAGAGAGAATTAAACATTACTCATGGTAATGTGCCCTTCCTTTAACGCTGGAGCGGTTCATATATATACTATATGAATAATTTTTGACCATATTAAAATGCACATTGCGTGAATATCCATATCGACATAGCTCTAAATCCAGATGTTAGGATTTTTGCACTGGTTGTTTACCAGACCTTTTCCCTGCTTATTTCAATGTGTACGTGTGTGTGTGTGTGTGTGTACATGCTCCTTTCTGAACGACATTGTTTTAAGGCTACTCTGGGTCAACACTAATAACATCTGACAAGCATTCTCATCCCCAATTGCAGTATAACCGAAAATAATGCTGTATTGTCATGCGGGAAACACTCCTCGAATAGGAATCATACTTCCCGTCTCAGCTGGATGTTGTTAATTCATCACAGTGATTTCCTTTCCACGAATGGCCTACCCTTCTACCGCAGGGAAGTCAATAAAGATGTTTCACATGATGCACATTTTGTCTTGCGTCAGAAACGCAAGGGATCCACAACTTAATGTTTAGGTGTGCTTTGCAAACGTCATTACAGGATGAAAATCAAATCATTCAGAAATAATAGTAAAGCTTGCTTCACAAGACTTTTTAAGAAGCCTGTGCAAATATTTTGACATGCCTTGTGTAGCTGCATAATTTTATTTATTTATTAATTTTTTTAAATAAATACCTTATGCGAGTTCACATACTGGACAGATGCAAAACCTTATTTAAAGTCTTTTAAAAGGTGTAGCACAAGCATGCAAGCTTGGTAGATCTGAGGGTGTTGTTTTTAATGTTCTCCAACAGCTTGGCTCTGATGGTAGATCCAGGTGTAATTCAAATTGTACGTTTGTATAATGCACTTGTTCTTGCATGTTATCATTTCTATGGTAACAGCTCATTCCCAGGGAATGGTAGATGATCTATGGGTAAAAATAAATGAAATATTTAAAATGTGTTCTTTAACATAGAAAATGTATCATAGATCATTGTAGTTTCTCTGTAACATGATGAGCTCTCTCTCTCTCTCTCTCTCTCTCTCTCTCTCTCTCTCTATATATATATATATATATATATATATATATATATAATATAAAAAAATTTATATCAGCCCAGGGGGGCGAAGGCGTAGCACAAACACACGGGAGGCAGGTTGTAGTGAGAGAAGTGAGGGAAAATCCAGGATTTATTTGTCCTTCAATCCGTGGTGGTGTGTGTGCGTGTGGCGGGATGAGGGAAACCCGGCGGGGGCGGGGCTGGCGTAGCGGCGTCCTCCAGGGCGTGTCGGGATTCCCGGCAGAGCTGGGAAGGAGCGGTTCCCTGTGCCGGTTTCTCAGCCTCACCACTGTCCTCGTCTGTCGTCCTCGTCCTGGGCGGAGCCCTGTAGCAGTGTTGATCTCCCCCCTTCCGTGGGCGGAAGGATGTCCTTTTATCCCCTCCTTCTGGAGCTGTATTGGTGAACCTCTCGCTCCCGGTTCGCCAATCCGCCGCCGGCGAGGCGGGGGTGGCTCCACCCTGCCGTGACGGCCCTTCCGGTTAGCGTTGGGACCGGCAGTCGGGGAAGGAGCGAACCTCCTAGTTTGCGCGTTGGGTGTTGGTCCGCCGCGACAGTACCCCCCAGCTCCGAGCCTACTGCCGCGGGAGGTGGGCCGCAGCGTGCGTGAAGAGCCCATCCGCATTCCCGGCAGGGCCCCAGCCCGGTGCTGGACTTGAAGAAGGAGAAAGAAATCCTGCAGGGAAACCCCCGGGGGGCGTTGGTGTCCTTGGCCTTGTGCCCCCCGGGGGCCGGGGGGGCGTGTCTTTGGCCTTGGCCCACCTCCATTGCAGGCGTCGTGCGTCCGTGACCAGGACAAAGTGTCGGCCTGCAGGTAATATTCAACGTACCTCTTTTCCGCTGGGGCCAGTTTCCGGCTGATGTAGAGGACCGGGTGCTCTTCTCCGTCGAAGGTTTGGGAGAGGACCGCGCCCAACCCTGTTTCAGATGCGTTGGTGTGTACCGTGAAGGGGAGCGAAAAATCCGGGTTCCGCAACACTGGGGTGCTGGTGAGGGCCCGTTTCAGGGCTTGGAAGGCCCTCTCCGCCTCGGTTGACCATTTCACCCGGTCCGGCTGGCCCTTTTTGGTGAGATCTGAAAGAGGTGCAGCTATCGCCGAGAAGTTAGGCACGAATCTCCGATAGTACCCTGCCAACCCCAAGAAGGCACGTACCTGTTTCTTCGATGAGGGGCGAGGGTAGTCCCTTACGGCTTCGATCTTCCTCGTCTGTGGCTTCAGCAACCCCCGCCCAATGCGGTACCCCAGGTACTGTGCCTCAGTTAATCCCAGGTGACATTTCTTGGGGTTGGCTGTCAGTCCGGCTTTCCGGAGCCCCCTCAGGACCTCCCCCAGATGGAACAGGTGGTCCGACTAGGTGGAGGGGTGGACGACGACATCGTCCAAGTAGGCGGCTGCGAAGCTGCGGTGTGGTCGTAGGACTATGTCCATCAGCCGTTGGAAGGTGGCTGGTGCCCCGTGTAGGCCAAAGGGGAGGACCCGGTACTGCCAGTGGCCGGTGGAGGTACGAAAGGCCGTCTTGGGCCTGGCGTCGGGCGCTAGGGCAACTTGCCAATACCCCTTGGTGAGGTCCAGGGTGGATATAAAGCGGGCCCTCCCCAGTCGCTCCACCAGGTCGTCCACTCGGGGGAGGGGGTAGCTATCGAAGTCCGATACCTGGTTCAGTCTCCGGAAGTCGTTACACAGGCGCATGCTTCCGTCGGGTTTCGGTACAACGACGATGGGACTGGACTAGGGGCTGGATGACTCCTTGACGATCCCATCCCTTAGCATTCGCTCCACCTCCTCCTCGATGGCCTTCCGCCATGCCTCAGGGACCCGGTAGGGTCTCTGTCTAACTACCACGCCGGGGGGTGTCTTGATCGTGTGGTGAACCACCTGGGTCATCCCCGGGGAGGAGGAGAACACGTCTGCAAATTGGTCCACCATCTCGTTGAGTTCCTGTCTCTGCGCGGGGGTGAGGTCTTCCCCAAAGTCGACCAAGGCACGCTTGTCTGGATCTGTGTCCCGGCCCGCGTACGCCGAAACCATCGGGACTGGTTCCACCCACCTCTTCAACAGGTTGATGTGGTATAATTTCCCATCCGTACGCTTACCGGGTTGTTGCAGGCGGTAGTTGACGGCTCCCCGTCGCTCAAGGACCGTATACGGGCCCTGCCACCGGGCCAGGAACTTGCAGGCGCTGTTAGGCACTAGAAGAAGGACCTGATCCCCCGGGTGGAACTCTCGGGGCTGTGCCGGGCGGTTATACACCGCTGCTGTTTCCTCCTGCGGGCGCGCCATAGTTCCTGCACTATTGGCGCCCGCGCGGTCAATTCTATCTTGCATCTCCTGCACGTACTCAATGATCGAGCGGTACGGGGACGGCTGTTCCTCCCAGGCTTCGCGGGCGACGTCCAGCAGTCCTCTTGGCCGCCGCCCAGACAGGAGCTCAAACGGGGTGAAGCCTGTGGACGCCTGGGGGCACTCCCGGACGGCGAAGAGTACATAGGGGAGGAGGAGGTCCCAGTCCCTCCCCTCGTCGTCTACCACCCGCCGTAGCATCCGTTTGAGCGTCTGATTGAAGCGCTCTACGAGTCCGTCGGTCTGCGGGTGGTAGACAGACGTCTTCAGATGTTTCACCTGCAACAACCGACACAGATCCGTCATTAATTTTGACACGAAGGGCGTACCTTGGTCGGTCAGGATGTCCTTGGGGATGCCCACCCGGCTGAAAAGTAGCATTAGCTCCTGGCGATGTTGGGGAAGTGGCCCTGCGTGGCGGCATCGCTTCCGGTACCGGGTGGCATAGTCCACAACAACGAGGATGTACTCGTGGCCCCGTGCTGACTTGGGAAGGGGGCCCACCAGGTCCATACCAATCCGCTCGAATGGAACGCCTATGATGGGTAGCGGAATGAGGGGCGCCGGCGGGGGCTTCCTGGGTGCGGTGCGCTGGCACTGAGGGCATTGCTGGCAGAACCCCCGGACCTCGGAATCCATCCCGGGCCATACGAACCGGTCCCTCAGTTTCTCCAGCGTGTTGCGTGCCCCTAGGTGACCGCCGAGGGGGTGGGCATGGGCCAGGTGCGTTACTAGGTTAGTCCTCGTCCGCAGTACCACCAGGAGGTCCGTCGTTTCTCCTCGGTGACAGACCCGTTGGTAGAGGAGGCCCCCTTTCACGAGGAAGTACGAGGTGGGGAGCCTCAGGTCGGGGTTCTGGGTGATCCCCTCTATCACACGCGCTTGTGCCCAACAGTGTTTCAGGCGGTCGTCCTCCTTCTGCTCCCGGCCGAACTTCCCTTCCCGGTTCGCCTGTTGGAACACAGAGGACACCGGATTAATCAATTGGGAGGACTCACCTTCGGTTTCGGTGTCTCCGGCGTCTTGGGCTAGGCAGACTGCCCGGCGTTGGGTCCTCTGGGTCCGTCGCGACGGCTTCTTTGCCTCGGTCGCCGGGCCCGTTGGGAAGCCCGGCCAGTCTCTCCCTAGGAGCAGTGGCACTGGAAGAGTGGGGATCACGCCCACATGGAGGGGCCAGGTCCCGGCTGTACTCCGGATCCGCACCTCGGCTGCCGGGATCTCTCGGGTCTCCCCATGGATGCAGGTGACGGCGAGGACTCCTTCCGGTTGTAGTACCTTGGGGAGGACCGCCGGTCGGGCGAGCGTCACTGTGCTCCCGGTGTCCAGTAGGACGTTGACGGGTCTTCCTTCTACCCACACCCTCTGGGTGGGGCCCTCGGGAGGCTGTTGGAGGTGGAGCGCGCACCCAGCTAGCCATGGTTTCTGGACCGGCCGACGGGGCTCTATCTCCGGTTCCGTGGGCATGGGCTCGTCAGCGGGGGTCATCCGGCTTGGTGACCTCCGGTGGGTCCTCCACGGCCCAGGGGGCCGTTGATGGTCAGGCCGGGGCCCTGAGGTCCCGAGGGGTAGGGCAGAGGGCTGATGGTCCCCCTGGCTAAACCCGGGCGTGGTCATAGTACGCTCTAGCGCCGACATGAGCGCCTGGGGTGATTCTGGTGCCTGTGCTCCTACGGCCTGTGGTTCTAGGCGGGGTAACGCCCTCAGGAACCGGTCCATCGCCACCTTCTCTGCCACCTCTGTGGCTTTATACTGGTCCAGCCGGAGCCACCGCTTAGTGAGTTGGATCAGAGCGTTTAGTCGCCTGCGGGGGGGCGGCCCCGGCTGGTAGGCCCAGTTATGGAACTCTACTGCCGCCTGGCACGTGGTGCGGCCACACCACGCCAGGACCCCCTCTTTCATCGTTGGGTAATCTGCGGCGTCTTCTGGTTCGAGGCTGTAATAGGCGGTGCGTGCCTCCCCCATGAGTAACCCGCCAATGGCCCTGGGCCAGTCATCCCAATCCCACCCCTCCCGACGGGCAATATTTTCGAAGGTTTCAAAATAAGCTACGAGGTCTTCGTCGGGGTAGAAGGGTGATAATAGGCGGCAGAGCTCGCATCTGGGGTCCGGGAGGGGTGTGGCGGCGGGGGTCAGGGTCTTAAGGTCCACCAGCGTTTGTGTGGCCACCTGGAGGCTTTCGGCGAGTTGCCGAGTAACAGTCTGTTGCTGGATGCTGGCCTCCAGCAGGTGTTTTAAAGTTTGCTCCATGAGTTGTGTGGGGGTTGTGTTTTTTTTATAGTGAGGGAAACCCAGCAGGTGCGGGGCTTGCGTAGCGGCGTCCTCCGGGGTGTGTCGGGATTCCCGGCAGAGCTGGGAAGGAGCGGTTCCCTGTGCCGGTTTCTCAGCCTCACCACTGTCCTCGTCTGTCGTCGTCGTCCTTGTCCGGGGCGGAGCCCTGTAGCCGAGTTGATCTCCCCACGGAAGGGTGTCCTTTTATCCCCTCCTTCTGGAGCTGTATTGGTGAACCTCTCGCTCCCGGTTCGCCAATCCGCCGCCGGCGAGGCGGGGGTGGCTCCACCCGGCCGTGACGGCCCTTCCGGTTAGCGTTGGGACCGGCGCGAGGCTGTCGGCAGTCGGGGAAGGAGCGAACCTCCTAGTTTGCGCGTCGGGTGTTGGTCCGCCGCGACAGTAACACCCAACCCCCCCCCCCCCACCCCCAGCACCGAGCCTACTGCCGCTGGGAGGTGGGCCCAGAGCGTATATATGTATATATATGTGTGTGTGTGTGTGTATATATATATATATATATATATATATATATATATATATATATATATATATATATATATATATATACACATGTATGTGTAATATATATATTTATATATTTATTTATATTTATATGTATGTATGTCAATTAACAGGGGGGAAAAGAAATAAATTAGAGGCTGGTGAGTGAACAGCTTTTTAAAGCTGTTCTAATGTAAGTGATAACAGGTACTAACTTGTCTCACAGATGTTGCATAACATAAAATTTTATTAAAAACACAATGTGTTTATTAATGATGAAATTGTAATTGCTTGCGAATCACTGTGGTCTACGAGGAATTCAAACACTTTGGCACATACTGGTATAGGAAACTAATCCGCTTCTTGGTGTTAAAGGTATCGCACCACTCCAGTGTGCATTATTTTGCTATAACATTATACGTCGTCATGTTTTATTCCTTAATTATTTCATAGTTTTAGCATCAAAGCTTCAGATTTGGCGAAATAGAACTTCAGTAGTTGTGGGATTTGAACTTCAGTTCAAAATCTTCCAGTTAACAGCGTAAACCCGTACCACTGAGCTCCTATGTAATATATGCATCCTATAGATGGCTATATGATCTGCTGTGTGCTGTATAATACTTGTCGGTGGCTTATTAAGAGACCAAAACTCTTCAGCCACAGCTACACAGTTGTAGTAAATGTGAGCATTGTCTAAAGTAAGCTTAGGGCAATTGCTTGGACATGGAAGTCTGAGCCTGTCAGCATGACCATGTGTCCTACCCACTTACTGATCAGCAGGATACGTTTTAAACCCCTTTTACGTCATTCAGCTGTTTGGTGTTCCTAACATTCTAGGCTCTGTGAAGCCAGAGAAAAGACTCTGCAGTTCTCATCAGTGTTATCCTAGTCTCACTGGTTGACTGAACTTTAGCATTCTCCAGATGTTTGTGAGTGAACGTTATTCATCTTATGGGGGGTTTTTTGTGTGTGTGGTTTTTGTTGTTTGTTTTTTTTTAACATCTCATGAGATGTGTACGTGTATGTACGTAATTAAACAGCTCAATTGAAAGCTAAAACTATATGGCTGACTTTAAGCCAGAACTTGCATCAACTATCAGATATTAAAAATAACACTCTTAATCATTCATGGTCAGCTGTGCATCCTCAGGTAATAAGCATATAGTGCATTTTGGACCTTTGCTTAAAAAGAAGTAAAGCTGCAGAGTACATCATGTTGTGGCCAGAGATTACACTTAGGCTTATCATTCTGTATAAGATAGCTGGACTTTAATAGAGAAAGAGAGACGGGGGGGCGGGGAGCCAAGGCCTTGTTTACTGGTGTATGATCACGGCCTTGGCGACAAGGACTCGATCGAGAGAGAGAGAGAGAGAGAGAGAGAGAGAGAGAAAAAAAAAAAAAAGATGCTGGTCTCGTGCACATCCACGCATTATCTCCATATAAACCTGTATTTTATAGCCTGGACACTTTCCACCTAATCAGCACAGCCATGAGAGTGGAAATAATGCAAATTACCTTTCCATGGAAATCTGTGTGCATGTTTCAGTGCAAGAGCACACATTAGTTTGCACATTTGTTCACATACTGTATGTGTTGGAGCGTGTGTAAGGCTGGCGGAGGTGTAATCAAAACAGTAGTAGTGTTATGTCACAGTTTTGACTGTTTGCTTGTTAGTGCTGGTAGAGCTGACTGTGGTGATGTGAACATTTAGAATAGTGATTTTTTTTTAAATTATTATTATTTTAATATATATAAAATATCCATGTGTTTTGTTCATGGAAAGATATTTCAGAAAGATTTTTGTTTGCCACCACTATAGTATTATGAATCTGTTTGGCCTAAATATGTATTGCTAGTATTTGATCTATACAACTATAGTGATTTTAAGCAATCTTCAGTCTATTCTGTACATGATTGTGCTTTTTCATATACTAATGTCAAATATTACAATTTTGTTAAGCTCTCACTGACGACATGCAGCCTTGAAAGTGACGCTGCCAAGATACAGTCTCTTATCACTCCCTCTGACGCCATTTCTCTTTGCGTTATCGCCAGAAAACCTGTGAACAAACTGCCAAGGGAGTAATTCTACACCACCGAAGTCCCAGCAGGTCTGCATTTAGGGTGCAGAGGTAACTGCCCTCCACCCTTCCCCTCCTGCTCCTTCCTTTTTTTTTTTTTTCAATTGCACGGGCAGCGTCCCTGCATCCCTCCCGTAGATAAGATAAGAAACACATGCTCTTCCCACCTCCTGGCGAGGGAGTCCCAGCTGGACCTGCTGACGCACACAGGCTCTTACACACCCACCCGAGCCTGCTTCGCTCTCATGGCAGGCAAGTGAAAAAGTACTACCTTGGCAGCGTGCCTTTGACACTTTGCCAGAAAGAGAATCGTTCATAAAAAGCCGCCTCCCTTCATAGCCGCCCCCCCCACCCCCCCGCGCTTTCTGTATCAGATCCCGCCACCACCTCTGCTGGCTTTATTTATTACTGTGAAGCTTTAGAACTACACACTTCCTGGACATAGGCGGTGTGAAGCTGACCGCACACGGAGCTCTTAGTCTCGGAGCTCACCTCATCAAATAAACTCTCTAAAAGGCAAGGCTCCTATGAAGGCTGTGATGAAGGAGGTCTGTTATCATACTCCCCATCAGCACGGTCAAATCTAATTGACAGCGGAAACCACTTTTTATTGGCTCGGTTTAAATTATGCAGGAGTGTATTTGCTTTCTGGTCTGGCGTTTATGCCTGCAGTTCTTTCTTTGGAAAATTGTTTCAAACTGTCATTCGTAGCTTAGGGTTTAAGGGCGTCTGTTTTTTTGTTTGTTTGTTTGTTTGTTTGTTTGTTTTTTTAATACAAGGTTTGTTTTGTCTAAATGTTTATTTTAAGTCTGCACGAGTGTGACCTTGTTTGAGAATCTGTTTTTCGTCAGTAGATCTGGCAAAAAATAAGTGTGTACTTTTTACAGAAAGATACTGAAACGGTTTACTGAAACTGAAAGTCCTACCACCTTTACCAAACATTTCTGCAAACATGCAAGGGTATCTTGTTTTCAGTCCGCTGGTTGAAACTAAACTTCTGGATAGACAGGGTGACCTTTTTAAAATGTGTATTTTTTCTCGATCTGGTGACTGTGTCTTGGTCACCAGATTTATAGGTTTGCTATCCTCAGCGGAAACTGAAAGGGAAACAAACTGCTGCAAAAATGATATCATAGCAAGTTAAATATCTTGAATACAGCAAAATTCAGGTAATATTTTTAAGTGAATATGAGATTTTTAAGCCTATTTTTAAACAAATATTCAAGCTTGAATTAGTATATAGTTTTGCACTCTGCACTATCGTCTAGTGTGTGGATTTTAGAATGGTAACATCATCTCAAATGGAACACTAGCGGTTTTCTTTTACTAACCAGAAGTATATGCCGCTTCCTACATAACATCACACCCATGTAATACGACGGCACTAGCTTTAACCAAAAATACCCAGAATCGCCGTACATGACTTTCTTTTCTCAGATTGACCATCAGACATAGGCGAAGTCATCAAGTGACTGAGGAAGAAAATGTGCGACCTCCAAGTCCTCTAAGGCAGGGGAGCATTTTATATTAAACACCGCGGAGAAGATTTATAAACTTTATAAAGCGGAGTTTGTGTAGCACGAGCACGACAGAGATGCTGCCGCGAGTTGCTTAAAAGGTTTAGTTTAATTCAAGCTTATTGACATTATATGCTGTACCAGTGTAACTTGTGTTCTTTATTATAAGAAGTGATCTATTCATAACGAGGCCGCGTTGCTCCTCACACGTGACGTAGAAGCAGTGATAGTGTAGCACGAGTAAGATCTGTAATGTCTAATTAAAACATTATGATCAAAAGTAAACACGAGTAAAATGTATCTAAAGGCAGTGAGTAACAGAAACCACAAGGTGCAGTGAAAGAGTTTTTATTATTAATTTAGGACTGTAGTTTAATTCAGTGATTTTTGTGCATCTGTAAAACGTAATGCACATTTTATTATATATATATATTTATATATATATTTTTAAAATTATATATATATATATATATATATATATATATATATATATATATATATATATATATATATGCTTTTTATGGAACTGAATTAAACTACATTCCTAAATTAATACTATATATTCTGGTGTGTGTCTGTGTGTATTGGGTTCTTTTCATTTTTATATAATTAGACAAACAGTTGTGTTTTATTAACAGTTGTGTTTTAAGTTTTATTCTGAAATTTATATTTGTAAAAATAAAATTAGTAATAATAATCGGCCAACTAATCAACTACGAGAATAATTGGTAGTTGCAGCCCTACTTGAAATGAATAAATATTTGAAATAGGCTCACTGGCCTTACGTTTGTTGTGTGTCACTACGAGATTTATAATATATTAGGTATTTTTCAGCATGCTTAAATATACCTTTTTTACAGTCTAGCCAGAGAGTAGCCTTCAAGATCCTGAAGCTTTTGGCCAGAAAAATGTACAAAAGATATCAGATGCCGGTTGGTGGAGCATCTGAACTGTAGTGCGTCACTATATACTTTTTCTAATTCAAAAAATTGGATGTTGGAGGAATTGTCCAAGATGCTTGAAACTTCCATTAAACACAGAACCCCCACAAAAAAAAACCAACCTGCGTTAATTGTACCTCATAAACATTGTGATGTTTTAAATAAAGGCTGGTCACATCAAATAATTATGATTTTGCTTACGTCTTTTTAAAAATATTTTTTTCTTTTTACAATTTAAATGATTTTTTTTTTTACGTATCTTCTCTTTAGAGGTTGATTACATGCATCTAAAACTACTTCACAGTGCCTTATGCTTCATTTTCAAGTGTTGTAAATAAAGCCATGTTTGAGCATTTCTTCCCGCTGTGCCAATAAAGTAATGCACTGCATGTTTTCAAGTGGTGTCTGTGTTTAAGTCGCAGACTTAAACCCGGTAACCCCCAGTAGCGAACGGCAGACCCGGTAGCATCCAATCCCTTTTCAACAACAACTTTATAAGAATCGGTGGTTATTTAGAATTGTACGATTAAACCAAACGTCAATGTTTTGACTGAGAATTTTGTAAATAATCTTATGTTAAAAATGATAGTACTGCACCTCTACAGTTTGAGTGATTGAGCACGACCTATTAAACGGCTGAGTGTACAGCTGGTCATTCTCAGATCACGAACGCAGTGTTATGACATTGTCACGGAAGGCCGTGTGTCACCGCGAAATACTGACGTCCAAGTCCTCCCTCTCGAGAGCCGTTGCTCTTTTACTCAAAGCAGAACTAAAATAAAAACCCTGGGTGACGCAATCCAAACGTCTGGGGGGGATCTAAGACTCTGCTGAACTGATCTAAAATAGACAGAAAGGATCAGCGTTGTAGAATAAGGACAATTGCAAAAGTCAGGAAGGAAATGAGGCCTACTTAATTTGGGACAGAACAGGAGGTCATACTCGTACAGTTCAGCACAGTTATTAGGACCTGTGTGGGTTTTTTATTTTTTTTTTATTCTCTGTTTGGCATAATGAGGGCATGGGTTTGCCCACTAGTTGGATGACTAAATGGATACTGAGTAATTTAACAGGACACAGTTTTCACTGCTGTAGTCTGTGGATCTTGAAAGCATTCTGTAAGTCATGTGACAGACACAGTGAATTAGAACTGAAGGATACAATTTCAGAAAGTCATTTGTTTGACTCATTTGTTTCTTGGCCATATGTACAGTGCATCATTAGATTATGTACTTGATTACTCTGACTCCCAGTGAGAGAACTAAAGAAATGTCAGTGCCTGTAAATCATGCAATCATGGAGTATGTTAATACATCAGAAACATGACCGAAATGTTAAATGTGCCACACACACAAAAAAAAACTGTACCATTACAAGGTTTTGTTGTTCAAATCACTGCTAAAAGATTATGTTCAGGGTTGCCAGATTAGAGTCTATGACGACTACAATGATGATGATGTGGAGGATGGTGATGATAATCATAATAATCATTTGTTATTAATAATAGTAAAATGTATTACATTGTACGCAGTTTTACATATATTTTTATTATTATTACGATTAGTTCTTTTTCTTGATACTACCACACATAATTTTGTACCTTACTGTTCAGATTGGTTTATTTTGTTAGGTAAATGGTAAATGTGCACTTATATAGCGCTTTTATCCAAAGCGCTTTTCACTGTGTCTCATTCACCCATTCACACACACACTCACACACCAATGGTAGCAGAGCTGCCATGCAAAGCGCTAGCTTGCCATCGGGAGCAACTTGGGGTTCAGTCTTGCCCAAGGACACTTCGGCATGTTAGAGTCACCCGGGCCGGGAATCGAACCGCCAACCCTACGATCTACCAACTGCGCCACAGCCGCCCCCACAGCCGCATGATTATGTCAAGAACAGCCAGCACAACTGTATAGGGTTTACAAGATCCCAATATTAGTCCCCGGTATACGGATATAAGAAACATTATTATTTTTTTAAATATGTCTTAACCTGTATCAGTGTGATTGAAAGAGAAGTTGGTGGAATAAACACCTATTGAATCACCCCACATGTGAAATGTAGTGGATATCTCTGTACAACTGTCAGTGAAACTGAGTTTTTTTTCTCTTTATTCATGATCTGACTTTTATGGCAGCATCAAAAATGTAGAATGTTCTAGCCCGTACAGTTCAAACACTCAAAATCTTTCACTTTCACATCTTTCATGGTTGCCTTTTATTAATGAGTATCTGTTTAGGTTTTGTGCGGTAAGTCTATGTTCATCAGACACTAAAAGAGATGCACCTTGTTATTTCTGAATTCAATAACATTTATTTAAACTAAAGGACTAAACCATGTGTTTGAATGATGGCACGTGGCTTTGTGGAACACGATGTATGTTGCATAGAAATCAAGGAACAGCTGACCACGGTACGATTCAGAAATCTGGCTTTAAACCCGCATCGTTTTTTCAGTTCTTTTGAAACTTGACCTTGTCCTGACTGAGTCTTGGCCTACTATTAACTCTCTGTGACCCCAGAACTAAATGCTCAGAGCATTTCAAAAAGAAAAAGCATTATGGCTTGCCTTATCTAATTCCTCTACTAGCTTTTCTGTAAGTGTGAGAGAAGGTCAGTATGCAGGTCATTTATGCAATGTTTTATCAATGACGCTGATAACGTTCACCCCAGCTGACCTGGACTATGTATGTGCAGCAGACGAATATGCAAGCGTTAGAAGACTTTCCTGGTGTGAGAGCAGCCAAACAGTTTTGGCCAAACAAGCCAATGCTTCAAGACCAAATATTTTTGTGAAGAGTGAATCCTAGAAGATACACTCCTGTAATTTGGTGTGTTGACAGTCATATGGAAGGGAAAGAGAGCTTAGGCGATTTGATCAGTTAAGCTTTATGAAAAGTGAATATCTAGAATATGAATCACCAACGTGGAAGATTAAAATGGACCATTTATGATGCTTTCTGATGCAAACAATAGAGTGTACAGTTGCAATCAAAATTATTCAACCTCCATTGCAAATCAGGTTTTTTTTGTGTGTGTTTTGTTTTTACAGACTTTCACAACGAATGCTTCAAGTGGTTTCTCCAAATTCAACTGAAAATGCAACTTTATAATGATTTCTCCAGTTTCAAAATTATTCAACCCCTTCATGGCAAGCATCTTATTACTTAGTAGAGCACTCTTGTGCTGTTATGACCTGCTGCATACGAGACGCATAGCTTCTGGCAGCATTCCTGAGGAATCTTATCCCGTTCCTCATGAGCAATGGCCTCCAGTTCAGTAATATTCTTGGGTTTGCATGCTGCAACGCCGCCTTCAAATCCCTCCAGATATTTTCTATTGGGTACAAGTCAGGTGACTGTGATGGCCCTGTAGAATCTTCCAGGATGACTTCTGAAACCAAGCCTTGGTGGAATTTGAGGTATGCTTTGGATCATTGTCCTGTTGGAAGGTCCAGTGACACCCAAGCTTCAGCTTCCTCACAGACGGCGTGACGTTTTCTCCTAGGTTTTCCTGAGACTTCAATGAATCCAGCTTGCCGTCCACACGCTGCAGGTTTCCAGTGCCAGAGGATGCAAAGCAGCCCCAGAGCATCACCGAGCCACCACCATGCTTGACTGGACAGAGTGTTCTTTCTTCATTCGTCTTCCTCCAGACATACTGCTGATCCATCTGTGGCTTATTTATGATTTTGAGCGACTTTTCTTGTGCTTTTGGGTGGTGTACGTCTTGAAGTTGTGGCATGGAAACCATCTGCGTTTAGTACATGCCTTACAGTGCTCACTGAAACCTCAGTGCCTGTTGCCACCAAGTCTTGCTGCAGGTTTTTTGCAGTCACTTGAGGGTTTTTCACAACCTGCCTTCTCAGAAATCTGGTTGCAGTCGTCGATATCTTCCTTTTCCTGTCCCGTCCAGGTATTTCATCATTTTCTGCCCCTAGCCAGTTAAGGTATTTCATGTGTTCCAGCTCAAGAACACCTGGTGCAACTAATGAAGCCCTTGAATAGTTGCATCAGGTCTGCTTTAGACAACGCCTGTTTTGCATATTTGTGCTTTTGTGAGGGATTTTATTCAGGGGGTTGAATAATTTTTAAACTAGAGAAATCATTAAGTTGCATTTTCAGTTGAATTTAGGGAGACCACTTGAAGCATTCGTTGTGTTGAACTATTTCTATTGCTTTTGTTTGATTTGGTCATTGCAAACAGCTGAAAGTCTGTACATATTGACCTGATTTGCAGTGATTTGGATCACAAAGATGATGAATTCAAAAACTTTGAAAATTATAAAAAAAAATGGAGTCCATTTATCTTCTGGACTGGAACCACAGAATCAGAGGGAATTCTGTAAGGAAATACGGAATTTTGTGCATTTGGGGCTGTAATCAGTCATCACCCAAAAGTTATGCCAATATTTTGTGGTCAGAGACAGGTTACACGTGTGCTTAAACATATCTTCTCGGCTTTCGAGTCAGATTACGCAAATTAACATTGTGTAGTTCACACCTCCTGAAGTTGCCAGATTTTTCTTAAGTAGAACCCTGACATGGCAGACGGGATTTTTACATTTTTTTCAGTAGCTACTAGACTACCGCCTTTAAACACAAGCACTTGCCTTTTAAGCCTGAAAACATCATGGGATCCACAGTGTGAACTTATTCTTTGCGGTCAAATGTAAGTCAGTGTAGAATCAATCATAAAAGTCCAATATATTGCTGCATGAATAGTTTTATTGTAATCATATTACATACTGCAAATTTGTCATAATTTAACAAGATGGCTTCCGCCCTCATTATTTGGTAGCTTATAAAATTGCCCCTGACCCTGCACATTCGAATTTTTATTTATATATATATATATATATATATATATATATATATATATATATATATATATATATATGTGTGTGTGTGTGTGTGTGTGTATAATATATAATGATACCATGTGATTTTTATTTGTTTTTGTATTTGTCATCTGCTCTCTATTAAAGAAAACATGACCATGGTTTGAAGAATAAGCTGACCGAGCAATTGTTGTGCTTACAGCTCACTTTAAATGAATTCATAATATAATCCATTGAAAAAAATTCTCTCGTTGACTTTACAGGGACAATAATATTAATCAATCATGTCATATTTCCCTCCCTTTACCTGTATTTCTCTTAACTGACTTTCAATAGTTTTGTTAAATTTTTTAAAAACTGCATTTACAGGCCAAAACACAAATTTCAACACAACATTGTGGTTACGTCAAACTGACGGACAGTGGTGCTGGAGTTATTAATACTGCTCCCAACACAAGGTTAACTGGTTTCCTGTGCCAGGACTGTTCCAGCATGAGCACCAGCCCCATGTCAGTTGGAAGGGGTTCACTGAGGGTCAGTGATCTGTGCTACATGGATGAGTGAATGCGAGGTGACCCTTGAGCTGTCCAGCAGGGATCATACTAGCAGGGTCAGTGTGGAATGAGAGGCACAAAGTCCATGAGATTCTGTCCATCACCAGGGCTTGACATCCTCCTGAGTCAGATGTGCTCGTGTTCAGTGTGCAAAAAAAGGAAAGACTGTGGTCAGGGCAGAACTTGGAGAATTGACGTGAAGAAGGAATGTTTCTAATGTATGTAGGAATGTAGGAACGTGTTTTTTATTTATTGCAATTTAAGTGTATTAAAATTGCATGTTTTGCAATATCTTGTGTTTAAGAGAGTTCTGGTGCCATTATGGATGATTTGATTTAGTATTTTAAAGCACCAATTAAAATAATGTTTTCATAACATACTATTCAAAATGTATACAAAGTGCCACTGGTGAAGAAAGAAATTCCAGAACATTCTCAAACATCACTCAATGCACAGATTGTTTTTATAGCGTTTAGATGCATAGCTTTCTTTAAAAAAAGAAATTTATACAAAACAAAACCCTCTTCTGAGCAAGAATTACTTGTGTAGCTCCAGGTTGAGCTTTTAATGAGGACACTGTTGTGCAACCAGGCTTTCCCACGAACACTTGCCTTACTTTTTCCGTCCTATTAAAATCTGACAGGACTCCACACTAGTGAGTGTGAAAAACAATGAATCTTCTAGTATGAATGTGTGAATCTACTTGGTGAATGAATGATAATAATAATAAATAAATAAAATAAAATAAAAACATCTCTGGGATGTCATAGGTATTTATCGTTAGTGGTTTGCTTCTGTAGCCTGGTCAAAAGAATGTTTTATTGAGCTCCAAATTAAAATCATGTAGCAGAACCCAAAGTACAATTTTATATTCTGTGAATGAAAATACCACCTTTTCCAGCAGCACTGGCACGCTTTAAAGTGTTTTCCTGTGTTTGCAAGGTCATAATGGTAGGCGTCACATTTTAACAATTTTTTTTCTCTTTTTTTTAACTTCTGGTCTAGGCCACACCCACTTCCAGTTCAAATCTGGATACGTGCTGCGTTCAAGCCATGTCGGATTTACAGTAACTTCTAGATGACAACCAAGATGTTGTGCTCGGGGCTGTTCTCATCTTCAGAATTATGCATTTCTGTATGCCAAAATGAATCCGCCTATCGCAAGAAAGAACATACTGTAAGATTTTATGAAGCCAGATTTAAGTAATCAATAGACAAAACCACAAAATTCCTAGTTTACAAGTTATAATTAATTACAAGGTCTACAAGGACGTGAATGCTTTTTACAAGTCGGAATCTCGTAATTACGGTAATCACGACATGGCGTGAATTAGCGTTAGGTGATCTTCTCCATAGTCTGATCGTCCTGACTTTGCAGATGCACGAGATTATCACGTACGGGGCAATATTTATTTGCTCATACATTTACTCGTATTATTTGGCATATATTTTATTATTATTATAATATTTTATATGAAATATTATATATTATAAATATGTATTATAATATTATATTTATTAAAATGGAAATGTTCTCATTTGTTTAGTCGCTTTGAATAAAAGCATCTGCTACGTGAATAAATGTAAATGTAATAAAAGACTTAATTTTCGAGAGTAATGTCTCCTCCCTCCAGAAACATTTCCTCTACCTCGGAATCAATATATGATTCATCCCTGTTTACCTCTGAAACATCATCCCAAGACTACATTTTTCCAGCACATGTTGGAGCGAGTATTTTTGTTTTCCCTGAGGAATGACAAAGGGAAGAAATTATTGAACACGCTATCGGAAATTTATTTAATACTTAGTGGAGAAGCCCTTGTAGTGACAGCTTCAGGACGCTTCCTGTATGAAGAAATGAATCGGCCACAGTATTCAGGTGGGGGGGCTTTTGTGAACCTTGATCTTTAGCTCTTTCCACAAATGTTCAATAGGATTCAAGTCAGGTGATGGACTGGGCCATTCTAACACCTTGATTTTATCTGAAACCTTTTGAGCATTTCCTTTGCCGTATGCTTTGGATCGTTGTCCTGCTGGAAGGTCCTCCCACATCTCATCTTCATCATCCTGGTGGATGGCAGCAGATTCTTATCAAGAATCTCCCGGTAAAGGGCTCCATTCATCATTCCTTTAATTATTTGAAGTCTGCCAGTACCATGCGATGAGAAACTGCCCCACACTATGATGTTTCCACCTCCAAACTTCACTGTTGGTACAGCGTTTTTAGGGTGATGTGCAGCGCCAGTTCTTCTCCAAACATGGTGTGTAGTATAACAGCCAAAAAGTAAAAATTTTGCTCTCGTCTGACCAGATGACACTCTCCCAGTATTTCATAGGCTTGTCCAAATGAGTTGTGGGACACTTTAAACGAGCTTTGACATGCGTTTTCTTTAGTAATGGAGTCTTGCAGGGTGAGCATGAGCAGTGGAATGCATTGCCTATTGTTTTCTCTGACACCTGGAGGTGTTTCTGGAGCACTTTCCGAGTGGTCATTGGCTATTGGGCTTCTCTTCTGATTCCCTGGTCAGAAATCTTGTGAGGAGCTCCTGTGCATAGCCGTGATTTTGTATCCACTTGCCGATAATGGCCCCAATGGTACTTACTGGAGGATTCAGAAGTTTTGAAATACGTCTGTATCCGATTCCATTAATATGTTTTGCAACAATAAGGTTGCGAAGGTCTTGGGAGAGCTCTTTGCTTTTATCCATCATGAGATGTTTATGTGACACCTTGATAATGAAAAGCCTTTTTTATAGACCATCAATTTACTAACCCAGCTGATATTAATTTGCATGGTGGGGGGGTATAATTACTTTCTAACTACTTGTGGATTTCAGCTAGTTCCTTGCCTTGGAAAACTGTTTTTTCTTAGTGTCTTCAATGCTATTTTCCTGTGTCATTCCACTTTTATTAGACAAAGCATGTCTGGTGAAAATTTCATGTGAATAACCTCTTTTGAAATATTTACTGAAAAAAAATGTTGACTCGTTCAATACTTCTTTCCCCCACTGTAACTAGTGTGGTGTTCTCTGGTATGTATTACACCAGTGAGCTCTGATGTAATTTGATTTGACCATAATCCCTCAGATGGAATTCTCGCCAAAACACAAAAAAGAAAGCGTCTCGCCAGAATACAAAAAAGAAAGTGTATTGCCCGAACTATGAAGGACACAAGGTTAAGGCAGGGGAAGGTTGGGAAGCTAGGTGTCCTAGATTTTCATTCTGTGGCTTTAAAGGGGCAGAGGCTTGTATTGTTGGAATAAGTGAAGGCTTGAGGTGTAGTAAGCCGCAGCATGTTAAATCGAAAACCTGACTAAAGTCTAAAAAAACCCTCTTGGCTCAAGCGTGCACTTGCTGTCAGTGAAAGAGAGCGTGTCTTTGACTGAGTGTTCGGCAGGGACAGTTTGACGTAAACCAATTAATAGGGACAGTTTTATTTTGGCACCATTTTCAACAGCCTAAAACTGAGTGCACTTCATAAATTCAGAGGCTCAGGAAGTCTTTTCCGCTTTGCGGTGAAATGAAGACGGACGAGGCGAGACGCTCCCTTGCCCTGCTGTTGCTTCAGCCGTTGTGTGTCTACATCCCCTCCAGTTGTCGATTTATTAAGCAGTGCACTCTGTCCATGTGCGTCAGCACTGACTCGAGGAGTCTCGTGAGGCTGTACGCAGCTCAAGAGCACTGTCTCGTGTCTGGACAACGTCAGCCCCCCCCCCCCACCCCAAACCCTTTCCTAAATGTGCGCGCACACGGTTTTGTGTGAAGACCTGGCCGTCTGTGCTAGAACGCACATGAACACAGTCTCTGTGCAAGGACAAAATAGAATAGACACACACACACACACACACACACACAGCTCATAGCTGGCTGCAGGCTATCAAAATGACACTACATTGCTTATTTTTCCAAGATTTGCTGTTAAGGCTGCAAGGCTGGATGACTTGTGCATCTGGTTCGACTTTAGTGTTCAAAGCGTAGAGCCTCTGCCGTCCCCGTCTGTATGGCTTTTGTTGTTTTGCACCAAAACAGTCTTTAGTCATTTGCTACCCCATTGGAGTTCCATTGAAGTCCAGACAAAAGATAGCTTGGGTTTGGCTTGGTCAGAAGGTGTTGAATACTATTCTGTACTTAGAGCAGCTGAGAGCAGTTCCATCTGTAAGTCGGATCACAGGTTTATATTAACATGCCAGTTCTAAAAGTGCTATTTAACAAATAATACTTGGTACTGTGAAGCTATTTGTAAAGAGTGCATCCGTTTAACATTTATAGAAGGAGTCTCCAGTGTCAGAGGTAAAGCTGTTCCTTTAAGCATTCTAGCATGAGAGAGTCTTCAGTATGTTGGGCTTTATGACGTGGTGTTCTTTTAATTAATGTGATATTCTAATAATTGACATTGCTGTAGTGTAAGAGGATAAAATCAATTCAGTGCATGCTTTTTTTTTATTATTTATTTATTTTTATTTTAATTTTAGATTTTTTTTACTTTTAGGAACACAATCCAGTTCAGGGTGGTGTCTGTATCTCATCACGATTCATTCCTGTAACCGCACACCCCATCATGTTTTATCCTTTACTTATATGTGACCTGTATCAGGCAAATGACCCTGGAGAAGATCTGCAACTAATAACGGCAAAAATGTAATGAGCAACTCTTATTCATAGACATCTGATCTTGATCTGTAGCTTTTAGAGTCATCATCTTGGCTATTAAACAAAAAAATCAAATAAATAAATAGTCTAGGCTCTCTAGTCTTTGTCTTTTCATGAACTCTTTTTCTAACATTCTAAGTATTAAACCAAAAGCTAATTTCCTTCCGGTTCCTTCTCCTTTCCTCTGACGTACTTCTATCATTCCTCATTTTAATCGTTACACAACTCGCTACCGTGTACTGGTTTCGTTTTCATTCATAAAAACGATATGTCCAGTGACTCGTTTAGTCTGACCAAATGATGCCTAATAAAAATCCACCGAGAAATACAATCCAGACATTACACTCCAATACTTGCCCTACATTACAACGTTAACATTTAAAGGATTCTGCAGAGGCTAGGCCACATCCGAGGATGTACGTCAGCATCGGCTCTCAGACGCCACAGAGTGCATTAAAACCACACACTAGCTCGGCAAATGGCTGCCTGCGCTGACAACAAAGACAATAAACGGCAGCACTTAGCAAACACACAAGGACTTAATTGCCTATTAAACACAATCAAGTTGGGCGTCGTCTTCCCTCAGCTCCGTCGGGACCGCCTGTCTTTCCCTGGAGATGCAGCAGTACAATAAACAGCGAGTCCCACGGACTCATTGAAGAATGCTCCATTTCTCAGATTTCGATATCAAAGCTCTGTGTATCAGACCATACCTTATGCTGATCGGATTTTCTCTTAACAGCTAAGCCCTATCACGTTATGTGAACGATACAGAGGTCATGGTGATTTTGAATTCATGTGATTGATCCGTCATTTCTGGTCAAAATTATTAAGTGTAAACGGTAAGTGGACTGGATTGGAAATATGAACAATCCACTGGAAAGTCTGAATTTTTCTGATAATTCATACTAATAATAAGCATTAGATTTTACATTTTTAAAGCTTTTTAGCCTTCTCTGGTGGGGTTTTGTTTTATTTTATTTATTTATTTGATTAGATTTATTTTTTTTTCCTCTCCAATGGAGTTTTCAAAACACTTTCCATCATGTCTCGCATCATGTCTCAATTTTACTTTAAAATATAGGGTGTGGGGGTGTAGCAAAATCTGAAGCTTACATTAGCTATCTTGTTTTGAGCTTACATGAACAAATACTGTACATGTCGATTTGGAACTTCTCAAAAGTTAAACCCATTAAATACTGACTAACATTATTGGACAAAGTATCGGACAAGTCACGATTTTACGTCCTGTGTATTTTATACTGATATGGGAAGCAGTGTGCTATTTTCGATTAAGCCTTTAGTTATACACTGAGGTCAGATTTTCTCCTCTACCCGAGCGAGTGATTTCTTTGCCAATTAGCGCAGCCTCATGCTAGCGCGTGCCACAAGTTTCATTCGCTGTTAATTCTGTTGACTCGAACTGTTCTTCGAAATGTCTATGACGAATGTGTGTCTCACTGCTCTGATATTTGTACAAGTGAAGCACCGGGACTGATGGCAGTGGCTGTCTTGCAGGTCTGACGGATGAGAAAGTGAAGGCGTACCTTTCCCTGCACCCACAGATGCTGGATGAGTTTGTGCTGGAGAGCGTGAGCGCGGAGACGGTGGACAGATGGCTGAAGCGCAAGAGCAGCACCCCTCCTACAGGTATGCTGTCCTGCAAAAGCAGCATGAGCTCTGCTATTATCCACAATCTCCTCCTGTGTCCACTTGTGCCATGATCTGTGCTGGCTTTTCGGAGGTGTGTTAAGCTTTTCTTTTTTTTTTTTTTTTCTTTTTTTTTCCTTCTATTTTTTTTATACAACCACCTTGTAAAAGAGACAGTAAATGTGACTTTATAAACTGTTTTCAATACTTGTAAATGTAAGCATAGCTTCTAGGGCAGTAGTGGTTGTTTTTGTATAACTTGCATCTTCCTTGATTTTCTCATAAAATATTATTACACTCTTTTAATTGTGGATCTACAAAAATGTGTTCTGTCATTTTCTACATGGTGCAGCTTGTGGTGT
Source organism: Ameiurus melas (assembly GCA_012411365.1). NCBI lineage: Eukaryota > Metazoa > Chordata > Actinopteri > Siluriformes > Ictaluridae > Ameiurus > Ameiurus melas. Next base: position 6,125,388 of record CM022755.1, on the reverse strand, counting down.
TTGGCTTCAGTGCATGGTTTTCAGATGGGATCAGACTGGCGGGGAAACGGTTCTGGCAGGGAGAAAGAGTGACCTCACTGTATCCGTTGAACTTGGAACATATACACTTGCGTGGTTCATTTAAATAAAATGCCAAACACTTGTAGTTGAATTATACCGTACATCTCCCTCCCTAAATAAATACAACCTCCTAGTAACTGCATGGTAAACTTAGAGTTGCAATTGCCAAAGCACTAAATACACTGCATTTCTTTTCACTGTCAAATCAGTATGTTCGAATGTGTGAGTAGCAGGAGCCGATGAGCAAATGAAAGAACGCCTGTGAAAGCCTGGGCAAAATGGTTTACTGCGTGCATACGGGTCATTAAAGGCCTGGCGCTGCCATGTCCTGCTCGCACCGTGTCCGCCTTACCAGACCCACCACAACCATCAAGGGGCTACAGCGCTGGCGGCCAGCCTAAGCTCAGCCTCTGACGTCATAGCCAACCTCTAGGGGCATGCAGGCAGGCGGAGAGTGGAGGTGTGGGGAGGGGGCCCAACGTGTCGCATTTTGGAAATGTTTTCTGCATGAGCGCAGCAGCAGAGCTGGAGGATGTATGTTGAGCGGCCTCTGTGCTTTTCTACATAGTGTGTGCGTGCGCACTTAAGGGGATGCAACCTGACTCATTTTTTATTATATTTTAAGAGCAAAAGTGGCTACATCTGAATCCGAATTGATTTAATGACGCTTTTATATAAGGCAACATGTTACCCTCGAGGCAAACGTCGAGTCTGCAGTCTAAATGTTTTGCTCTGGTCGAGGCATTGACTCTTTGGCTTGGTTAATAAGAAAACCGTCAGACAAGATGTCAGCTCCAAGACGCCGTCTCTCTATTTGTGCTTATACTTGGCTTCACATACAACATGGGGACAAATTTGTCGCCGTTAAAATGTGATTTATCCCACACCGCTGTTGAATTCTCGAACCTGAAGCCGTGGATTTACAGTTGAGGTCTTAAGTTTACATACACCTCACGGAATCCACAAAATGTTAATAAATATTATTATTATTATTATTATTATTATTATTATTATTATTATCATTTAAAAAATAATAAATTCCACATAACGGATGTTTACATGTAGTCCACAAGACGCAATAATACCTGAATTTCTACGGATCAACCGTACACTTGATTCTTTGTACAGGTAACAACACAGTATTATCCACGACTGTTTTTATGTTTTGTGATAGTTGTTCATGAGTCCCTTGTTTGTCCTGAGCAGTTAAACCGCCCACTGTTTTTCAGAAAAATCCACCAGGTCCTGCACATTCTTTGCTTTTCCGGCATCTTCTGCATATTTTCCCCCTTTTCAACACGGGCACTAGGATCTTGAGATTTCACACTGTGGACAACTGAGGGACTCGTACACAACTGTTACATAAGGTGCAAACATTCACTGATGCTCAAGAAGGCAACACCATACATTAAGAGCCAGGGGGTGTAAACTTTTGAACAGTATGATCAGTGCAAATTGTTGGTTTGTCTTCTGGGAAATATGTAAATATCTTATGTAGCTACTGAAGGGTAGTATTAAATAAAAAAAAAATTAAAAATCTTAAATCAAAATGATAACAATTTACACAATTTACAATAATCAACTGTCTTATACATTTATTCATTTAGCAGACGCTTTTATCTGAAGTAGCTTAGAATGATTAAATACAAGCAGAGAATAATGCAACAATTAGTGCTACCATACAGGATTTTTAATCGAGTTCTAGAGAAGCAGAGTATGAAGCAGAATGTGGTTTGATTATTTATTTATTTATTCACTCGTGTGTGTGTGTGTGTGTGTGTGTGTGTTTTATACACATATACAATAAAATTAGGGCTGCAACTAATGATTCTTTTCATAATTGATTAGTTGGCCGATTACTTAAAAAAAATCAATTGATTAATTGAAAAAAAAAATTTTCAGGTCAGTAAAAAACTGATGTTCCATTTGAGATGATATTGCCTTTCTTACCTAGCATATTTCGAACAATCCACAATGACCCCCTCACTCCACAACAATTATAGACTATATATTCAATATATTAATATTTACCATTAATAATATTAACATTAAAATTGAATCAAAACATTTGATGACTTTGTTTTTTACATTTTATTGTTGGTGTGACATTTAATTTGACTCTCTGAATTATCCTGTTTATTTTATCCATCAGCTCAGCTAACGTGATATTTGTGAATAGCCAATTTGATTCATTTTAAAACATCTCATTTGAATGTTTTGATACAGTTAAAAAATATATATGCAATATTATTTAAACATTTAAAAAACTTTCCTACGGACGCCCGGCTATTACACCACTGACCACTAGGGGTTTGTGGACAGAGCCGCTCAGGCACCGGTCGTTAACTGATCGCAAGTTGCGTGAGGGAACATAAACCTCAAGGAGAGTGTTGAGGTGGGGGGGGTGCCGTTCTAGACAAGGTCTTGTATGTGAGATTCAAGGCCTTGAAGTTGATGCGGGCAGCTACAGGAAGCCCAGTGGAGGGACATGAAGAGGGGTGTGAGATGGGTTATTTTGGGCTCGTTGAAGACTGTGCTGCTGCATTCTGCATTTACTCCAGTTGAAAAACTTTATTAATTTTAGCTGCTATAATGCAAGTAATAACCAGAACGAACATCCTCCCCAACATTAAATGCAACTATATTTGTATGAATAGTGGTCATTTTTGACAAATCTCCGTGTTATGAAAGAGAAAAACTCTTTGGGACGTATTGTTATTGGAAAACAATCCGCGATGTGTTGGGTGCTCTATCATGTATATTCCTTTCATAATGGGCAGAAAGGCCTCTTAAAAACAAACTATGGACCTCAGACCCTCCAAATTTGGAGGCATGGACCATTTGCATAAATCTCTCCAACAAAGTGTGTGTGCATGTGTGAGTGAAAAGAAGGAAGCACAACCGCTGCAGAAAATTATTTAAAAATATATAATTTTTCTGCTAATGTTGATGCACAGCTGTCCTCTGTGCACTTGATTGAGGATCTGAAAATGAAGCTAATTGATGCCTACAAAGCACAGGATGCTATAAATAGAAATCAAAGTGCTTCCAGCTCACAATTTCCACTGTCCGAAATGTCATTAAGACATGGCAATTAAGAGGAACTGTGGAAGACGAAGCAAGATCTGGAAGACCAGGAAAAATACCAGATAGAACTGCCCATATGCTGCAAAGTAAACTGCCAGTATGACAGTTAAGGACCTGCAGGAAGGTTTAGCTGATGCAGGAGTGTTGGTGCACTGTTCTACTCCGTAGCGTTGCTTGCACAAACATGATCTGTATGGAAGAGTCATCAGAAGGAAACCTTATTTGCCACCTTATCACAATATTGGATGTCTGAAGTATGCAAAACAAATTCTGGATAAAGCCAGAGGCATTTTGGAGTGCTGTGGACTGATGAATTTGATTGGACAAGGGGCGTTCCAAGAGTGCTGATGTTTATTTAACGGCACTGGCATGGCCAAGTTTGCTACTTCATTGAAACTGTTACTACACTACGGGCATGGCACCGCAAAACGCTCTATCCAGCTGTGGCTTCTTTGGAAACTGAGGATAGTCAGTAAAGAGATGTGAAACTTACAGTTTATGCCAAGATGATCAGTGTGGGCAGTGTCTGTTGTGCAATGACAAATTCCTGACCAGAAATTTCTCAGGCAATGAGACCGTAAGAATACGACTGTAGGAGAGTGGCTCAGTAAGCAATACCATGTGCAGGAGGCTGTGCCATGTTGTGTTCGGTCCATGGCTTGAGCTGTGTGGATCATCACATAACCTCGACTGTAACGTTTTACGTGCCTTAGTGTCTACAGGTCCCTACACATCTCTCCCAGCACTCCAAAGATGGAGGAGGGGGGAACCCTCACAATCCTGGTGATCGCTAATCATGTGATCCAGACTGTGTTTCTCTGCATCTCTCTCTCTCTCTCTCTCTCTCTCTCTCTCGCAATTTCTTAGATCTTTCCTATACCATGTTCTAAGTTAGTGCTCTCATTCTGATAGCTTCATGGACATGTCTCTATTTCTAGATCCGTTGCAGTCGTTGAATGAAATGCTGTTTTTTCTCAACATTCATGTTCAGGATCTTCATATGCTTTATTTAAGCAGTAAAACCTTCACAGGAAGTGGTTCTTTTGCTTTTTATTGCAACAGTTTGCAAAGTAAGGCAAGAGATGACGCAAATAAACTAAACATTGTTTCCCACGTACATTTTAACATCTGCAGTTTCTTCCACCACAAAAAGAAAGAAGTTTCACTTCTTGTTTCACAAGAAGTGGCTTGTTGGCAGGTCAGTGTTATTGTTTATTCGCTTTTCGTTTCGATATGAAAATGGGGAAAACAAGGAAACATTTTGAATTGTGTCTACTCGTTTCACCACGCAATGTCTAGAAATGAAAAATTTATTAATCCAAATATGAAGAAAAAAAATGCCCACTACAGTACAGCAGCTACTCCCCGCGACCTGCTGCTACTGATACCCATCTGGGTCATTCAAGATTGTTCATTCATTTTTAGACCCAAAATGAATTTTAAATAAATAGCAAGAGAAAGGTGAAATGTTAAAGCTTTTTGTAATATGAATTGTTGTAAAGCCAGCACCTCGTTTTCATGTTTTAAAAAATGTTAAATAAAAGTAAAAATGAATGAGTGCGTTGTTGAAAACAGTCCGAATTTAACACCGGTTTCCTCAAAGGTTTCCCTGTTTTTCCATGTTGTTTTGCTGATGAAGTGCTGTAGCTGTTGTCCACCTTTTCCAAGGATAATTAAATGTATTAAATAGTATTTATAAAAAGTTATATTTTGACCTCAAGAGATGCTGTATTTTGTTAACATTACTAGTTTTTAAAATTTACTCAGTGGTCACAGTTACAGCTTTTGTGCTGTAGTAGTAAAAATAATAAATAAATTTTATATATATATATATATATATATATATATATATATATATATATATATATATATATATATATATATATATATATAAACATCTTTTCTTTTTTTATTTATTTTATTTTATTTTATTTTGGGACAATTCAACAGCTTAGAGTAATGTGACCATTACAGTTACTTAGCAACCTGTGGTCAGCTGAATTATGCATGTTTGGTGGGGGCGTGTACAGATGCGGTTATCAGATATAACATCGCTGCCAGAACACTTTTTTTTTCAACCAATCAGCTTGCGTGTTAGGAGCTATCCGTTGTATAATTAAGGTTAAATGCAAACAGTGAAGTCTGAGGCGAATCTCCTGGTCTCGAGTGTAAACAGAAGTGAACAGTGTGTGAGCAGCTGGAGTTCCCTCCTGCAAAATGTGAACAGTCATGTTTTGTATCTTGTGACTGCATTTACCCTCAAAGCACACATTCCTAACACATTGCCCCACTATGGTTGTGTAACCTCTTTTTTGATTGCAGTATAATGGCCAATTTAGCCTGTTCGATTTAAGCCTGGTGTGTGTGTGTCTAAATGAATATTCTCCATACGCTTTTTGGGCGTAAAATCCATGCAAGCCTATAATCGGCGTGTGTTTGTGTGTGTGTGTGTGTTGTGTGTGTGTGTGTGTGTCAAAAGTCTGTGAGTACTGGCAGTCAACAAACCAGCAAAGGTGCAAGTACAGGACTACAGACATGTGTATGACTGACTACTGAGGTGTGTGAAACTGGTGAGGTGTTATCCTGTCTGTCTGTGTGTGTGTAGTTTGGCTATGACTAATGAGCCCCCTCAGGCCCTACTGACGTCAGTGTGCCCCCTCCCCACTCCCCCTGACTCTCTGTCTCTCTCTCTCTCTCTCTCTCTCTCTCTCTCTCTCACTCTCACACACGTGCTAGGTACTTAATAATTTCCCAACATATTCAGTGCACCCTTTCTAGAGGAACAACACAGCTGGGATATAGCCTGCAACTCTGTCCTCCGATGCACACACTTACTATTGCTTACTCTTTTTCTGTTCTTTCTCTCTCTCTCTCTCTCTCTCTCTCTCTCTCTCTCTCTCTCTTCTTGTTTTAATCTGACTCTCTTTCACTCACACATATGCATACACACACACAGTGATTTATGACCCAGTCAGACTGTCTGCGGCTGTGTGGCTCTAATCACTTTGGCACTAAAGCAGAGCGCTATGGATGACGTGCTCGGGAAAAATGGCTGAAATGTGCCATAATTTAGTTACAGCAGTAGAGTAGCCTCAATGTGCAACTTGTTTCCAGTTTCTCCTTTGGCTCAGAATATGTGGTAGGAACTGTGACAACATTCTTCACATACATACACATTTATTACTTGTTTTGTTTTCTTGTTTCAAACACTTGCTTTCTCCCAGGATTGCCTTCATTGTTAAAACAGCCATTTTATGCCTCTGTTCCTTTTTTTTTTTTTTTTACCGTTTAAATTTTTGCTTCCTGCATTTCTTGCTGCAGTCATTAATTGTAACTCCACTCAGCTGCACTAATTCGATCGATATTCCCATGTGCAGAAATGACGCAGACGTTCTGAGATCTGTTTAGGACGCCTCATTTTGGAGTAAGACGCAGGCGTACTAACTGTTGCTTTAACTACGTAGGTTTGCATGCAGGTGCGTTGAGAACGTGTGGGGAAAATATAAAATAAAGCAAATGCATAAACAAGCATTAAAGAAGGAAAGATGAAAGAACTGGCTGAAAGCGGGGGGCAAGATAAAAAGCACAATGATCAAAAAGGAAACTAAACCAAACAAAATAACGGGGGGGAGGCAATAAAGTAATAAATGTAAACATTGAGAAATCTCCAGGTTATGTCCATAGGAACATCTTGATTAATTGAGGAGTAAGATTTTAGATTAACAATGATTTCAAATTAGCAGTATTTTAATGCTCTGAAACACTAAACATCAACGACAGAGATATGTGATCTATAAATTTGAGATAATACATTGATTTTTGTATATATCTGACTCGATATATGACGTATTTGAAGGGTCAGTGTAAGGTCTGGGCATTTGTTTGGGAATCCCAGGTGAATCTCCTGTCGTAGCCTGTGGTGAGGTTGTCGCTGGGATCCTGGCTTACCCTGTATGTTCCCACCAAGCTCGGAGCCAAACGCACACGCTCACAGATGGAACAGTAGCGCCCTCCGCCCAAGCGCTCGGCCTTCGAGCTCCCACCACCCAGCAACGTGGATATGAGAGAAAGACGCAGGGGGGACCGGGTGGTGCATTGATCTTTGTGTGGCAGCCGATGATGTTTGTCAGCTGTGATTGGACGCTGGCTACAGGCACACAATGATCAGCCTGTGCGGTGGAATCCGATAGCCTGGGAAGATAAGGCCAGCGTGGTTTACCTGCAAGATCAAAGATGGATGTTCACACATGAGCGGTATTAACACTAGTAAAGAGAGAGAGAAACATTTACAGCCACAATCAGTGTGTCTGCCTTTGTAGAAATCTTTAGGAAAACCGAAAGAAATTCTCTACAGCAATGATGCTTTTCAAATAATGAAAGGAAACGTTTAGAACTAATTTTAATATGCTCCTCATAAGCAATAAATAGTCAAATACTAATTCAAATGATTACTTTGGTGCGATTTGTGGCACTTGTCTGCAGAGTTTTTAAAAAAAAAAAAAATAAATAAATTTTATATATATATATATATATATATATATATATATATGTGTGTGTGTGTGTGTATATATATATATATATATATATATATATATATATATATATATATATATATATATAATTATAATGTGTATATATTATATATATATGTTATATATATATATTTATATATATATATATATGTGTGTATATATATATATATATATATATATATTATATATAATGATTTGAACCAGGCGTCTATCAATATGAATTAAAATTAAGATTCTTTAATGACGTTTACAATTCTGTAACGTTGTTTCTTCAGGCATGGGAATGTCTTCAGGTGAGCTTTGAGGTTTTATAGCTGCCATAAGATGGGTGAGAACAAGAAGAACTTGTTTCATGGATGTTCCCCAAATTTAACTATTAATCACTGTTAATTGAAGACACATTCCTGTGGTGTAAGAGATGTAACGCTTCCGGATGTTATGTAATGGTAAACGGTCAACTTGGTGAACAAAGACAAATCTCAGTAACATCTAATTGAGCTGCTTACTATATGCAGTAGACCTAAAATGAAACATTTTATTTTCACTGAATAATTAAATTCAAATAATTAGAAGAAGCCTTTATTGGTCACATATATTACAGCACAGTGAAATTATTTTCTTCACAGATCCCAGTTTGCTAGGAAGTTGGGGTCAGAGAGCAGGTTCAGCTATTATACAGCGTCCCTGGAGCAGAGAGGGTTAAGGGCCTTGCTCAAGGGCCCAACAGTGGCAGCTTGGTAGTGCTGAGGCTTGAACCCCCGACCTTCCGATCAGTAACCCAGACCTTTAACCATTTAAAGCATTCAGATTGTTAAAGCAATCTGAGTTATTTACAGTTATTTATAGAGTCAGATCTGTATCTACTTTACCAGTGTGTGATATCTCATGACCCTTTAAGAGAGAGAGAGAGAGAGAGAGAGAGAGAGAGAGAGAGACACTGTGTGTAAATCGACTCTATGGTGTCCATGGGTCTTTTTTGTTTGTTTGTTTGTTTTTTTTCTTTTCCCCTCCTTCTTCTTTTTTTTCCTCTCTCCAGGTTCTGATATGGCATAGTGATAGCCTAAGTGTACACCCTTATCTGAAATATGTTTGTTTACATTTTTATGTATTTTCTACCTTACTATTATTGCTGTCACTCTGCTGCAACACATAATTTCCCCATGTAGAAGTAATAAAAGACTTTCTTATATTAAAATTGTGTACACATAATTGTGTTACTTTTTGATTGACATGAGACACTTTTTTTGTGTCACTTGCAGTACAATTGCAGGCAGAAACTGAAGGATCATGGCACCCAGAACCAGTGTTGGGCCGATACCAAAAAAATACAATTTAAATCAAATATTTGAGGGGAAAAAAGAATGAATTGGCTTCTATCTTGAAACAAATGGAAAAGATTGCAGTTGGATTTGAAATTAATTATTATTATTATTATTATTATTATTATTATTATTATTTAAATGTCTGTTTTATTTGCAATGCAAGTGATGTTTGTGTGAAAGTCATGTTTTTAGCCATGTATTGTTCCTGTATTTTTTTTTTAAATATAAATGTTGTGCTTAAATTATTTTATTTATTTATTTTTAAGCCTAGTTGGGTTTTTTTTTTAAAGGAAAAACAAATTGGAAGATTATCCCTCTCAGCAGAAACTCAAGGTTTCAGTGTCAGTATACGTATTGGGAAAGGAAAAGTGGTATCACGACATATCTATATTGTTTCTTGAGACAACAGATATATGATGCGTCATGAGAATTGGTGAAAGGAATACGTCGGAGCCAAGCGTTTGCATAGAACTGATCAATGTCTGTTGACATGCCACTCTGCTGCTGTCGTCAGCTCCAGGTCGTGCACTTTAGAAAATAGAAAATGAACAGTCACTGTCTGTCGCTTGCTCGTGTGAACGCAGGGTCAGGCTGGGACATGCCTGCTGCGTCATATTTCAGTTGATCAAGGACTAATTTCCCAGCATTCTCAATAACAGCACCAGGGAGACAGGGTTGCTGTACATTCAATAGAAATAAAAATGTACTATTTTTATTTTCCAGGTTTCTTTGTACCACACATTCTTTACAGTATTTTAACTGACGTATAGTCTTTAACAGCATAAATGTATGAATAATCAACTGGCTAGCTAAAGTGTTGTTTGTTTGTTTTAGTTTTTTGCGCATATGCTATACAGTGACTGTTTGTGGCCAATTCTCTAATGCAAAATATACATGCAGTGTCACTAAATGGTCTTCTTGATGCTTTCTCTGTCCATTGTATTTGCACTTTAGTGAGCGTGCATTGTGTCCCTGAAATGGCTCGTCACATGTTGGGTCACATGTTGCTTAATGACGCAGTGACTGAGTGCCATGGCAGCCACTAATGTACACTAAATCACATTACCTCAGAGTAGAGAGGAGCCTTATGCGTCTTGTTTTCAGGCCCACATCTGTCCACCTCGTGCCATGAAAAGTGCTTTCTTACTCTGATCGTTGATCCGGTAGCTGTCCTTCACTGATGAGGTGGTTTTGCTCAAATGCCTGTCTGATCATGATATGACACAATGAGACGCTTTGAGCAGCTAATGTCCATATTCACAAACTCACATTTCGCTCTTTTTGTATACATTTATGTGTTAGCATGTTGCTCTGTCTGTCTAGGGCTGTAATGCAATGCCATTAACTGTGTCTCCAAAAATTTGTCTGTATTCAGATTTTAAGCCTAAAGTGGACTTGGCATAAGCTTATTAACCTTGATACTATGCCTTTGGAAACCCTGGAAACAAGCCCAGTGGTAGAAATGCTTGCACTGTTCATCTACATCACTCCAGTTCAGCTAGAGATGTATGCTGGAGTTTGTTTGTTTTTATTTTATTTGTTAAAAAAATATTTTTTGACCCCACTCATGCAGTTTTTGTTTGAGTTTAGACCTGCTTGTGAGATTTTCTTACAAGCTTTGTAAATAATTCCCAAAATATAAACAAACGAATAGCCTAATTTAAACCGCAGTGGCCCTGACCCAGGCGGTTACTAAGGATGAATGCATGAACGCAGTATGTCCATGTTAATCATCTTTGTTTGTCCTGCAAGCTTCATATCAGATCTCTCAATTGTACCGGAATGAAAGTAAAAACTTTTTGCTCACACAATTTTTTGCTGTCTCCCACAGGACCTGATGCACATGTCTGGGCTCAACCAGATGCCCTGTGAACCTTAATTTAAAATAAATCAATAAATATATATATTTATATATATTTATATATATTATATATATATATATATATATATATATATATATATATATATATATATATATATATATATATATATATATTATCTGTTCATTGCAAATAATGTATTCATATTCGGTCACTTCCCTAATGTAGAGACACCAGAAGCTCTACTAAAACAGTCTAATAATCTACAGTATTTTGGAAGGTTGTTTTTTAGAGAAGTGGTGAAATGCAGTCATTTTAATATGGCACCATTTTTCATTCAGTAGGACATGGTTTTGTTTTGTCTCCACACAGATGAGCCTTCCACTAAAGAAGTAAGCAGGGTAAGTGAGGTGACTTCCTTTTGAATAGTTTTACTGTGTAATTCTGCTGTTTTTAAGGTTGTTGGTTTTTTTTTTGTGTGTGTGCTGTAAAAGTTTACCCGGGGGTAAAACCCACATGTATGCCAGCCCAACCACAGTGTATTTTATTCTCACTTCCTTATTGCTTAACCGTAACTACTATTATATGTTGGTGTGTGTGTGTGTGTGTGTGTGTGTGTAAGAGAGAGATTGTGAGCGTCTGGAGGTGTCTTTAGACGCTAAACAGCACAGCATTTGCGATTTACTCGGCTCAGTTTCCAGTCATTACAGTAGTGCCACTTGGTACTCTGGTTATTGTTGGCCATCATATATGTTAGTCAGGATGTTCCAAATGAGACGGTGAACAGCAACTATTACGACTAACATCATACCATTTTTTCATAGTGAGAGCTCTGGGAAAACACGTGTTTGGAGTCAGTGAAGCCATTGTCCTGATTTGAGGTGTATAATTATGATGTACTGTTACTGTCCAAAAATTTCACAGTATAATTTTTTTTAATGGAAATGTCTTAACATAATTTTAAATCTTTTAGTAGATTTGCCACAAACTGTTGTAAAAAAAAAAAATAATAAAAATTTTATGTTCTTTAATTTAGTCAGCTTTCAGTCATTACGTCCTAAATTTGTGTAATGACTTTCATCACAAGGACATCTTCCCTTACTGTTTGAGGTAGGACCGACAAAATGGGCGTCCCCTTTACCAATTTAGTACTCCAAATCAGTGTGTGTACAAGTCAGTCGCAGTTATCCATGTAAATCCACCTGTGATGAAGAGCATCTTCACAAGCAGCATTTATTGACGTGCATTGATTTTGAAGCTGAAATCTTTGAGACATCTGGACAGGACATAGGACGTGAGATAGGATGAGTTGAGACGAGCAAGTAGAGAGACGTGTGGGCGTGGTTCAAAGTCTCTAACTGTAACACTTCAAAGAAGAGACTGAAGTAAACTGTGCCTGCTGTTGAATAACACAAAACCTACTGTCTCGGTGGTTGTGGGATTTTCCTGACTGTATCCAGAGCAGATGGACAGGGATTCATAGAGAGTTTTTACATGTTTGTGTGTTTATATGTCACACTTTGTGTGTGTGTTTTTATTGTTGTTGTTTTTATTTCAATTTTTTT